>JALDNG010000020.1:21307500-21667500 GCA_024349245.1 Neodontobutis hainanensis
TAATAATAAAAAAAACATGTCTTAGAAACGGCAGGTTCATTTTAGTGCATTCTGTACAAATACAATGCTGCTAGGGTCCAGTTTATTTGCCTGTTTCTGCTGCTCTATTTTGCTTTCTGCTAAGCATGTCGAATCTTTTATTATTTATAGAGTTTTCTGTCCATGTGAGGGTACGAAATAGGTATGATTGACCAACTGCGTGTCTAAGAATCCCTAAATCAATACGAGAATGTATATTATGGGAATTTAAAATAACGCAATGCTACTAGCTAAAATTTATGCACTGCCACTTTAAATTATGGCAACTTTGTGGCACAAAATGTATTTGAGTATTTATTTAGTTTGTTGGAAAGCCTAAGATTCTAATTTTCATTATACTTTTAGTGCTCAGGAAAGCTACTAATCATTAGACCACTACCCCACAGTCAATATTCAACAGTTAAGTCACACACAAAAAAATTTTTTTTTACAGAAATTACACTCTTGTCTTCTGCTCTGAGCACAGTGCACAGTGTATGAGCTTTGCATTTTCAGAACACAAGCTTGGCAACACTTGATGTTGATGTGCCATAAAATGTTGGTGCCACAAGGGGGTGCTGCACAGAAACTAAAGGTTACATAGTGAAATAATGGAGGAGTTGGATTGACTAGAATGTTTAGGAAGCTGTGATTTTGCAGTTCTCACCTGCTGAGCTGAGGGGACATGGCGGTCAGTCTCAGTCTGGTGGGCAATGTTTGAATAATAGGCATAGGCCAAGTCTGGGTCTTTGTCGAGTCCATGAAGACCTTGGTGATGCATGTAGCCCAGACGCAGAAGAGCCAGTCTCTGATCCCTCTGAGCGGCCAGTAAAGACAGGAGCCAGGCCTATAATAATACATGGTAGAAGAGGCTCGGTAAATTAAAACCATTACTACAATCAGTCTATAACAGATGAAGCCTGAATCAACTGAAAACTAATTTGAAGAGTTCTAACAACTGCATTTTCCCTTTGGGATTAAAATATGTGATTTTGAATTTGCTCTAATTTCATCTACAGTGATGTGGCTGGTCTGATGGCTCTACCTTTTTATCCTGTTGTTCCACTCCCAGACCGGAGCTGTAGAGCACCGCTGCCATGTACAGAGCTCTGTTATCAGCCGAGCAGCCGGCCTGCAGCAGAAGATGCAGGATTCTGCTGACGGCTGCGGTCGAGGTGGCTCTCTCCAGTTTGTGCAGCGATAAGAGATACAGTGCTCTGCCCACAGCTGCCACACTCACCCCTCTGCCTCCTGCGGGTCAGAAACTACACAGCTTTATATCATTCACTCAGAAACAGCTTTAGTTCTTTTTGATGTAGATTGAATAAATAATGAGTTAATTATTTATGTTAAGTTGTTATGTAAACTTAATATTGTAGTTTATTCATGTGGCCTTCAGTCCGAGTGAATTTGTCTTATACTGTTTACTGTCAAAACTATTACATTTCCTGTTCAGTAAATTTTTATCCTGAACAACACCTTGCTATTGTTGTTGATGATCAAAGATGCTGTCAATGCCCATTGATAGTAAGTATAGTAAATATATGATTAGGGGTTGAAAACCACTTAGTAAACACCACATATAATATCAAAACTCAGTGATTCTGCAGACAGTGCTATACCATAAAGAGATGGCCTTGAATAGAAGTAGGATTTAAGTGTCTTTTCCAACAATTGTCATTTTAATATATTATGCAAATAAATAATAATAATAATAATATATATATATATATATATATATATAGATTTACATTTACATTTATTCATTTAGCAGACGCTTTTATCCAAAGCGACTTACATTGTTCTACAGTAATTACCAGTGTTACAGCCACTGGAGGCAAGGCGGGTTAAGTGGCTTGCCCAAGGACACAACGACAGTATGAACTGTGGGGAGAGTGGGAATCGAACCAACTACCTTCGGGTTGAAAGACGACTGCTCTACCCACTGAGCTTCTGCCGCCCCTGGCAGTATATATATATATATATATATATATATATATATATATATATATATATATATATATATATATATATATATATATATATATATATATATATATATATATATATATATATATATATATATATATATATATATATATATATATATATATAATAAATATCTTCATTTCTGTATCTATGTCAGTATCACTGTTCCACCGTATAAAATGTGTTTTATACGGTGGCCGAGACAGCTCAACAGCTGCAAATGAAGAAAGCACCAGCAAATAAAAAAAACATCTTCATCAGTTTGACAACACGCGCTGCAAAAGTTCACAACACATGCAAATTCAAAAACACGCTGCAAATTACACAGACCACAACAGAAATGTTTTAAGGGGACTGAGTGACGAACCCCTAATGGGACCTGCTTATTGTTTGCTCGCCTGTCGCGTTGTTGTCAGTGTTGTTGTCACTGACCTGAAAGGTGAGGTTTTTTTTTTTAACTTTTAGATCATGATCGTATAATTGCTTAGTCGTTTGGATATTGTTGGCCTAAATATATTGTTCGTCACTCAAAGGAGTCCCCTTCAAACATTTCCGTTGTGGTCTGTGTAATTTGCAGCGCGTTTTTATTTGTATGTGTTGTGACCTATTGCAGTGCGCATGTTGTCAAACTGATGAAGATGTTTTCTTTATTTGCTGGTGCTTTCTTCATTTTCAGCGTGTTGAGCTGTCTCGGCCACCGTAGTTTTATTCACATTCTAACTTGCGTTTATATTTCTGGCATAAATGTAAATTGCCACAGACTGGTCACCCAAAGTTGTAGTCCATGCAAAAACTAAAACTCCTTTATTTGTTATAGCTCCGTAATGTGAGTCTTTATAACTTTTTTGGGCCTTAGGGCAGGTACACCCTGAACAATGTCCAGTTAGTTGAAGGGCTGACACCTGGGGACAGATGTGACAAATACCCGAAAAAAAAAAAAACATTCATTCAATAGGGGCACTTAATTGTTCAATTGACCTACAAATGCATGTCATTGGACAGAGTGAAGGAAGCCAGACCCAAAGAGAACTCACGGCAACACAGGGAAGACATGAAGGCTCCTCACAGAAAGGCCAAGTGTCATCTGGCCCAGGTATCAAACCCACAGCATTCTTGCTGTGTGGCAGGAATGCTAACCACTTTGCCACAGCGCAATTTATTATACCGCAAGTAGTAAAAAGTATTACCAATAGGCAATCAAGTTACAAAAATACATTTTTGCACCTTGGTAAAAATACAATTTCATGAGGTATGATTAACAGACATTTATTTTTATTTTTCCACAAACCTCTTTTAAGCACCAATAACTTGGTCACTTTTGCAGCAGTTTTCCTGCCAGTGCTCACTTCCTCCCAGTCCTCACACTGTGGTTCTGTCTGTGGTCTGTATGTGACGCTGTTCTGATGATAGACGTCCTCACAGCTCTCTGAAAGACAATACATCTCCATAACTGAGTTACCGCACATTAGCTCCGCCTAGAGGACATAGGAGCACACTACCTGCCTCTGCCCTCCCTTTATCCTTCAGTAAATAACCTCCGATTTTCACATTCATCCAGTTTTGAAACTCCTGACAGCTCTGCAGCCAGCCGCTCAGGTTCACGCCACTGATGATGTCTGGGAGCTGCTCCTCGGACTGCACAAGACAGAAACACTCAAACACAACGTACTACAGTTAATATAGACAAACAGGGCAGTGTGGAGTCACAGTACTCTGCGAGCTGGGATTCTGTTGCGGTAGAACAGCACTGGTCCGTAATAACCCTCCACTCCACTCACGTACTTCCCTCCTCCCACCACAAAGTAGCCCTCAGTGTCATCCAGCACCAGGTTATGTCCAAAACTACAGAGAAGGGAGAGGAATGTCATATATAGCAAATGGCATATAATATTTTGGATGGCAGAATTTTACATTAGTCCTTTGTTTTTAGCCACTGTCTTGAAAAAGGTTTTACCCTAATGCCGGGACATAAGTGTCCTTTACAAGTTTTTATTTATTTTTTGGATAACTTAGCAGTGGTTGTCCTTTTTGCTATAATATTTGGCAAAGGTTTTGACAAATTTTTATATTACTCTATTTTTACACAATGCAACCTAAATTCTTACGTTGTTACCATTAAGGGACAAACGTGTCCTCTTCCAAAACACCACAAACATTTGATTTTGAACGATTGAAAAGTGACAAAAATGTTTTGTGTATTTGAAGCACACAGATCGAACTTAGCTTGCTCGTATTGTAGACTATGTAATTGAGCCAATGCTAAATGGTCATCTTAATAATTATTTATCTAAGTTGGTTCAACTACTTTTGGAGTTGCTGCCTTCAAATTCAAAAAGAGCAATTATTTTCTTTAAATGGTCATAATCAAATTTCCAAATCCTAATATGTTTTTTATGTTCTATTGTGAAAAAAATATGGGGGAGGGCACACATTTTTATACTACACTTGATATTATTATTATTAATTATTATCAATTTTATATAGCGCTTTTCTGGGGATGCAAAGATGCTTTACTACATTGTACATACAGAATGGAATCATGTGTACTTACATATCTATGTTTTGTTTATTTTTTATTATCTATTTATTATCCCCATGGGGAAATTCCTTGTTGGCAGTTAGCATGTTTTTGATGTTGGTGGGGAAGACCGTAGTACCCGGATGAAACCCATCCAAGCATGGGGAGAACATGCAAACTCTAACCCAAAAAGGTCCCTGTACCTTTGTTTTGAGAGAGAAGTGTGCTAATCACTGTGCCACTGTGCCACCATATTTTGTGAGCAGGGTTAGGTTTAGGGTATGTATGTTACACAGTGTGTTACATTGTACTTAATGAGGTACATACAATGTATCAAGTTTAGTGTCAAATAAAGTGTTAACAAATATGGTTTTATGAGATTTGTAAATCATTGCATTCTGTTTTTATTTATTTATACAGGCTCTCAACGTTTTCCAGAATGGGGTTATAGAAGAGGATGGAAATTCAGGAACCAAGCACCAAGCTAAATGAAATGATGTTATACAGACTTACCTGTGCTGTGAAGAGTAAACCCTCCTCTGTTCTTTCTCCAAACACACCATAGAGACAGTCGCCTGAGATACAACCACACTGTCAACTTAACTTTGTTGTTATGTCATTATTTTTTTACACTCATGCAATCTTGAGAGCTCACCGCTCTGCCGTGTAGCTCTATTGTGAGCAAGCACCACTCACTCAGAAGCACTTGAAACGGTGAAAGAAACGCAGTGGACTCTGGGGACTCTCCGTTCATCTGGATATGCAGATGGCCTGCACCCAATTTTTATTTTTTTTTAAAAACATCAAAGTGTTTCAGGAAGTGTAAAGCAATCATCAGGGCTGTACGCAGGACAAAGAAAAAAACTGAGGTCCAAAAACAAAAGTGGAAGGAGCTTAACAGCCAAACAGATTTGGATATAGCTTAATGGAATAATAAGGTTTAGAAAGCCCTGTGGCTTTTAACACATAACAAAAGAACTCAAGAATCTCAATGCTGTGTACAACCATGAGCACGATGTCTTTTTCTGACCTGATTGAGTGAGAAACAGCGCCGGTGTGACGTAGTTGTTCTGTCTGTCAATGTGATAGAGCAGACCACACATTGCAGACCGGCAGTATCTAGTCACCATTATCCACATGGATAACGTACACCTGATAAATAAAAATAAATAAAAATAAATGAATGCTGCTGGGGAAAACGAGCAGGAAAATTATGTTTGCCTCTTACCATGCAAAAGAGATGGACTTGACTCTCTGATTTTCCAGAAGCTTGTTGTTGAAAGGGAGCAGCGTCTTTGTGATGCCAAAGTTCTCACCAGTTGAAGCAAAGATGGAGGACAACAGAGTCACAGTCTCTGGACAGATAAATATATTTCTGGTTGTTTGATACTTTTAAAGCATAGGACTTCCAATAGATAATTTTAATTTACTGCTGTTGTAATAGAGCATACATTTTTTTGGGCTTCATTCTCCACTTATTACTTATCACTTGTTTTCTTCTATTTATTTTTATTTATTTATATTTTTTTTCAAAAAAAAATACTGTTTTATCTTTTAACTCTATGTTTATGATTTATTTAAAAGCTGCATTTTAGAAGTTTTACTGGTCCAAATAAAAAAAATTCAGCAAAATCTGAATTCTTTGTGAATTCTGTGGTTGCTTCTGCAAGCCTTTACATTCAATTAAATGAGAAGTGTTTGGAAACAAAACTCCTGCACCGTTTTAGTGGGCGTGACGTGCATGTTTACCTTGTTCTCACTTTATGATTTTGCCGCTATAACTAAATTAAGCAATGCTAGCAGCAAAGTTGATAATAAATCCAAAGCAGTGATTTAATGCAACATTTCTTTATTATAAATATGTGCAGGAAAGAATGTCTGTTCATAAACCCTGTATAAACCGTGCAATTAAAAAACACCATGTGGAGGGCTGAGACCCTGTAGGATCCTTTGGCAGCATTTGTTTTCTAGATCTGTTTGCATGACTCTGCAGTTCAGACAGGTGCTGAGCCCTGTTATGTTTGTCTGGTCTCCATCACATCCAGAAAAACCCTGGCAGACGAGTTCCAAGCATCTGGAGAACTTCTTTGTAACTGTGCCTGAAAATGGAACAACAAGTATTGTTTATATTCCAGAGGTTTATTTGTGTGTGTGATCATTTCTGTAGATATATGACCTACCTGCCTCTGTTGTCCTGCAGCAGCTGACCCCCCTCAGTCTGTCCTCCTCACTAACAGCTCCAGCTCCTGCTCTCTTCCTTCTTCAGTCACTGTCAGAGCTCTCCTCCACAGGAGCCTGAAACTCTCCTGAGCTGAGTCCTGAGAAGAAAACATTTTAATAGATTACATATCTGTCATCATATTGTGCTAAACTTCATGTTGGAGGTATTCTGGATGACACAAAAGTGAAATAAACAATGATAAGCTGAAATGATACAGAAAAAGTTACATTTATGTTCTCTCAACCTAATGCAAAACTAATTTAGTTCAGTTATGTTTAATATAACCAAGGAATACTCCTTCAATCAGTCATATTCTTTTCTCTACAATAAATAAGAGGTTAATGAGTTTGTTTTACTGTGGAGATTGTTTTAGAAACAGTGCAGCGGTTTAGACATTTGTTGACCAGATAAAAAGGAAGTGCTCCAACGTTAGAGCAAAGACTCGACAAAATAACAGTTTTAGTAACACATATATAGTATCCTGTCTGATATAAGTTCACTAACTTTAGCCGTTATCCTGTTGAGACGGTGGGCCTCGGTGAAAGCTACATGAGTTGTTGATGTAACTGCTCAGCTAACATTAGCTGTTTTAGACAAACGTTACATGCAGTCGATAATATCTCTTATAAAGTTAGCTCTAACTGCTGTATTGTGCTTTATAAAAAACATGCCATTGTCAAACATTAGTTGCCCTCTTCTCTTCTATGTCTCAGGAGTTCTCTTTACTGCTGTGTCAGCACTCAAGAGTCATATATAGTATAACTATATAAACTTCAATAAAGTTTGTCAAACAATAAACTTGCAGAAGTGTAAGTATTCTTACCTCCAGGCTCGTCTGTTAACATTATGCCTGTAAACAACAATGACTTGCGGAGTGGCAAATTCTTCTTGGTGCTTGTTTGTTTGTGCTCGTACAAGTGTGTGCACAGTGAACACGCACGACACTGGATGCAGTATCGCTAACGGCAGAGTTGGCACAGTAGTACAAAAACTCTGGACCTTCCGTAATGCACCTTTAATAGAAATAGATAGAACTGAGAACAGCAGTCCCATGCAACCCATGTCCCTAGAAGAGTCATGCATGCTTCTTTCTCTATACATCTGCATTAGTGTTTTTCACCCTGGCACCAACCATTCCGTCCTGGCACACCTACAGTTAGTCTAGATCACAGAGGTCCACAGGTCAGCGCCAGCTTAAGGTTTCAAAGATGTGACTAAAAAAACAGGGAAGGGGAATGAGCTCTAAAGTGTGTAATCAATAACAAGTAATTTTATTGTTCTGTGCAGCACTGAAAACATTATGTTTGTACAATTTGCTGCTTGTAAAAACAAGTGGACTGGATCCCTCCAATATTACACCACACATGTAAAGTTTTTAGTCACAAGAAATCCATGTATTTAAAAGTAGTTTTTCAGCTACATTAAGTGGTCCACATCAGATCCAATTTGTTAAAACTTGGTTTCTTTTAACATTAATCTGTGTCATGCCAGAAAATAGAGCCATGTAATGGACAAGTGTAGACGCGGCAAAATGCTTAGACCAAAGACTGCACTGATTATGTCCTGTCAGAGCTTGGAAACACTAGGTAGCAATGTAACATGATACAACAAAACAAAACAGAGACAAAAGGAAAAAAAAAAAAACAACCACAACAATTTACAAAACAGAAAAAAATTATATAATTTTTAATTATCATTATTGACTTAATATTATTAATTAATATTATAAATATTATCATTAATGTATTATCATTTTTTTAAATCAAACAATTTATTTAAATTATTCAAGTAATTTTTTATTCATAATTTTTGTTGATTATTGCACTTTAGTATATTTCTTATAGACACTAGTCTTGTGATGGTGTTGTTGCACCTTATATATTGCTGTCTAGACTCTAGTTCGTTCCATGTCAGTGTGCAGGGCAGCTGTGGTTACTGTTGTAGCTTACCATCACCAGTGTGACTATGTATGAATGAATAATTGATATGTAAAGCGTCTTTGCGTCCCCAGAAAAGCGCTATATAAAATTGTTCGATTATTATTATTATTATTATAAGGTCACACCACTTCAAGTTTGAGTAAGTACACAGATTCTTTTGTGTTGTACAAATACACTGTAATTTAAGATTAAATTTCACCCTAAATTATAGCCCCTTCTCAATTTTTGAATTTTTTGGAGATGTTGCTAGGGAGTTGGTTGTTTTTTTATAATTGATCAAAATGTTTTTATTTAACTAGGTCTTTAATTGTTAATTAATATACAGTAGAATGAGTGAAAAATATAAGATGGAGAGCGCTTTCTGATTTAGTATATCTACATAGTCCTTCCATTTTTGAAGAAATATTAGCAATTTGTGGTCACCAACAAACATTGTGACTGAGGATCACACCCAGAAATTTATGCTTGTAAACAATAGAATTTTTTTCTTTATCAATTTGTATCTCAACAAAAATACATATAATATATTTGTATCTCCCCCTCCTTGAACCGGCACCTTATTGTGGTGGAGGGGTTTGAGTGCCCGAATGACCCTAGGAACTATGTTGTCGGGGGCTTTATGTCCCTGGTAGGGTCGCCCAAGGCAAACAGGTCCTAGGTGACGGGCCAAACAAAGTGTGGTTCAGAACCCTTTATGGATAACTGGGGCCCCACCCTGGAGACAAGCCCGGGTGGGGGTATATCGCTGTATATTGCTGTATGGTAAGTCATTGAATAACCCCTAGATTCCTAACCTGATTTTTAGATTTTAGAGAAAGAGATTTGAGGTGACTGCTGACCCATTCTTTTTGTTTCTGTGGCTCAAAGATGACTGGCCTAAAGGAAGCATGTAAAGACTGAATAATAGAGGTCCCAAGATAGACCCCTGTGGAACCCCACGTCAGGGCCATTTGGTCTGATACACAGTTACCAACCGAAAAAAGTACTTCCTGTCTTTAAGATAGGACTGAAACCATTTAAGAGCAGTTCCAGAGATACCTATCCATTCCTCTAATCTTTGTGACAGGATTTCTTGGTCCACTGTATCAAACGCAGCACTCAAGTCCAACAGAACTAAGACAGAGACTTTGCCCGCGTCAGTGTTCAGACGGATGTCATTTGTGACTTTGATAAGTGTAGAGTCAGTCTGTGATGGGGCCTAAAACCTGACTGAATAAGATCAAAGCAGTTGTTTATCAATAAAAAGTTATTAAGTTGATGATATACAATTTTTCAATGACTTTCCCTAAAAATGGCCGATATATGGGCCGATAGTTGTTGAGCACTGTATCATCAAGACTGCTCTTCTTTAGGAGAGGCTTAATTTTACCACAACTCACTGATATAGTCAATAATAGGACGGCAGTGGCTCAGTGGTAGAGCGGTCGTCCTTCAACCGGAAGGTAGGCGGTTCGAGGGTTCCCGTTCTCCCCACAGTTCATACTGTCGTTGTGTCCTTGGGCAAGACACTTAACCCACCTTGCCTCGTATGAATGTGTAAGAATGTTTAGTGAATGTTTGGTGTTTGTTTGGAGAGGCCGTATGTGCAGAATGGCTGCCATGTGTCTGACAGTCTGCCTCAGGGCAGCTGTGGTTACAGATGCAGCTTACCACCACCAGTGAGTGACTATGGAGTGAATGAATATTGGACTACCTGTAAATCTATTATTATTATTATTATTATTATTATTATTATTACTATAATTCCTTAAAGTCTGGAACATTGGCCTTAAAATTGCTGTTTTTTTCTACCAGCAGTTCTTAAGGCCATTGGAAATGTTCCAGACTGTAAGCAATTATGAATTATGACTGACTACATCAGTGAGTTGTGGTAACAAACTGCTTAGTACTGATTTTAGAAATCTAGTGGGTAAAAAATCGAGGCAGCAGGTGGATGAACTCAGGCTGGAGACAGTTTTTTCAATTGTTCTGTCATTAACGGGTGAAAAAATGTGTTAACCCAACCAAGTCTCTCCTAAATGTCTGCAGTGTTGTTTTATGCTCTTTGGACTGTAGCATTTAGACACATTGCATTTAGTGGTGGAAACTAATTCTGAAGGAAATGGAGGGTTTGTTAATCTTTTCACTGAGGCAAACAGGACACGTGAGTTGTTACTGCTGTTGTTGATGATCTCTGAGAAGAATATTTTTCTTGATTTTTGCAAAGTTTGATTGAAATCACACAAATTTTCTTTGTATACCTCATAATGTACATTTACATTTATTTATTTAGCTTTTATCCAAAGCGACTTACATTGTTCTACAGTAATTACCAGTGTTACAGCCACTGGAGGCAAGGTGGGTTAAGTGTCTTGCCCAAGGACACAGCGACAGTATAAACTGTGGGGAGAGTGAGAATTGAACCGCCTACCTTCCGGTTGAAGGACGACTACTCTACCCAGTGAGCCACCGCAAATTAAGAGTTTCAATTTACACCATTTTCTTTCGGCTTTTCGGCATTCCCTTTTCTGTGCCCTGACAGGAGCATTGCTCCACGAAGCCTTCTGCCTCTTCTTCATCACTTTAACCTTAACAGGAGCAATGGCGTCCATAACATTTAAAACACATGAAGTATAACAATTCAACAAATCATCAACTTGACCTGATGAGGTATTTTTTAAACCTGACTTCCTCCATAAACTGTCCTGGTGTTATCATTAATGTGTCTCTTCTGAACAACTGTAGGTCCAGCAGCAGGTTTTGGAATTATGGACAGATTGAAAAAGACACAAGAATGATCAGACAGAGAAACATCAATCACAGTGACATCTGAAATATGAACACCCTTAGTAATGACCAGGTCCAGAGTGTGACCTCTGTTATGTGTCGGCTCATTAACATGCTGACAAAGACCAAAAGTATCAAACATTATCCACATGCACATTAAAATCACCTGATATGACTATTTGTTCAAATTCTGTGCAGATAACCGAAAGCATTTCTGTAAACTCATCAATAAAATCATGACATTGTTGGGGTGGTTTGTAAAGAACAACATATAAAATAGTTAGAAAAAAAACTCAACTCCATTTTGAATGACACATACCGTAATTTCTGGACTATAAGCCGCAACTTATTTCCCACGCTTTGAACCTCGTAGCTTAAACAACGACTAATATATGGATTTCCACTATCATCAGCGGGTTTCGAAAGGCTGGACTGCTGCATGTTGAAGAGGGCTCAGCGGGGGATTTGCCTCCGGAAAGTGACGAGAGCGGCAATGAAAACGATCCAATATCGGATGAAGCAATTCTGAGGCTTTTCAACTCCGACACCGAAGGAGATGACTTCAGTGGTTTCAGTGCACAGGAGGAGGAAGATAGTGACCAATTACTTTCTTGGTAGACTACTGTTTACTGCTAATTTTTTTTTTTAAAGCCAGTTTATTTTTGTTACAAGCCGTGTTTTGTTAAAGCCTATTTATTTTTGTTACAAGCCGTGTTTCGTTAAAGCCTGTGTAAAGTTCATTTGTTTCAATGTACCGGTAGGCACCTGCGGCTTATTTAATGTTCAAAATAATATTTTTTTTTAAATTCAGTGGGTGCGGCTTATATTCAGGTGCGCTCAATAGTCCGGAAATTACGTACTCAAATGATGAAAACTCCTCAAGTGATAGTTTCTGGATAAGAATATTATCTCTAAGAAAGGCACATAAACCACCACCCTATTTGTTTTTCCGCATTTTGGATACAAATGTAAAATTTGATGGAGTAAATTCAATAAGGACTGCATTTCCAGTCATGACATTGAACACTGCAAGTTTGAAGTCTGTTTAAGCAGAACCAGACTTTAAATGTTTGCAGGGGATTTGAATCAGATTTGTCAATCAACAATATAATTTAAAGTAACTGTTGAATAGCTCATTCATCTAAAGCAAACGTGTTTTTGTTAATTGTCAAATGTCCAAATCCAAAAAAGAAAACATACAAATTATATTTACATGCTACAATTGTGGGATTTTACATTCAATACCAGCCTGAGTGAGTTCATGGAGCTAACATGAATTGAACCCTGACTGGTGTTAGAGCATGCATGCGGAACCACCACAAAAAGCTTTGTTTTTGCCTATCTAATTGCATTTCTTTCTTAATCGTGTATATAAACATATGAATGATCAGTGTGGACCGGTGCAAAGTTGTGTGAATTGTCTCTTTGAAAACGTTACAAATTGCAGCAGATTGATGCGTAAATAAAATAAAGAGGGACAAAGGTGAAAGGTGGACAAAAATAAGCCTATGTGTGGCGCCAGCACCTAACAAAGATGCTGTTGGTAAATAACACACAACCAACTACATGAATTTATGTCACTGTAGTCAAAAAACTTAATTTGGAGAAGTGTCAATAGTTAAAAAAAACAAAAAATAAATAAAAAAATAAAAAATAAAAAAACGGTTGTTGGTAAAGCGCAATAAAGTGGTTGCAGTAGCTGTGAGGTCTGCAGGTTTGTCGAGGCTTACAGCTCTGTCCCAGACCACCAGCGTTAAGGTGCAAGCCTTTAGAGAATTTTATTCTTGGTATTTGTAAAGATGAAAGCTTTAAAAATAGCAACCTCACACGCACCATTAATGCTACAGGCAAAGTAACCCCATACAGATGCAAAATTATAAGTAAAATAGAACAGTACTGCACAAGAAGGAATGTGTAATATTACTTAAACTAAACTTTGTTTTTCAAATGTTAAGGTGGTCATAAAAACAAGTACAAGGCTCTCATAAAGGCTTGTTGGAACTGCTTTTGAAATGGTTGGCATAAGATTTTGGCTATTTTACCGATGTGTTTTAAAGCGTTGGGAGCTGGTTTTGTTAAAGTACTTATAGCTGAAATTTTACTTAGTGATAATGTGTGTGTCTTAAAAAAATAATTAATGACAGTAGTGTATCTTGCAATAAAGATAAAATAAAAATAAATACACGTCCATCCATGATCCTGGAGCTGGAGGGCTGGCATAATGTAAACCTATAAATTAAACCTGTCTATTATTTTCAAATCATATACAGTTTCCATTGTCTGCTCATTTAATCTGTAAGGTAAAATTCTCGTAACAATTATTATCTTTACATTTCATCCTTATGTCATATTTACATTTTACATTTATTTACATATATATTTTAGTCTCATTTTATAATTACATTTATATTTTTTGGTGTGTGTTTAATCAGAAGGTAATTAAATGTACTTCAGGGCATCCGCATTTTAAATTACATAGAGGAGTGGCTTATTATAGTTCAGTCTCAAGAGCTGGCGTGTTGACATCAGGATGTTGTCCTGACTCATGTCATATCTCTTGGGTTTAGATTCAATGCCAAGAAAAAGCATTTCCTCTCCTGCACAGAGGACAACATATTTGGGAGTTGTGTGGGATCCAATAGTGATGCAGGCACAGCTGTCTCCTGCACGAGTCCATCCTGACTACCCTCAAGGATATCAGGCTAGGCCAGGAAGTGACTGTCCACTTCTATCAATGAGTACTGGGTCTCAT
Organism: Neodontobutis hainanensis; assembly: GCA_024349245.1. Classification (NCBI taxonomy): domain Eukaryota; kingdom Metazoa; phylum Chordata; class Actinopteri; order Gobiiformes; family Odontobutidae; genus Neodontobutis; species Neodontobutis hainanensis. The sequence goes on from JALDNG010000020.1 coordinate 21,321,705, forward strand.
GGCAGCGGTATTGGCAAAATGTTTTGTGGACTGATGAAACGAAGATGTAATGGGATTGAGGGGAACGACAGCCAAAGATCATCATCGGTTGGCATCATTGGAACTTGCTAACATCTCTGTTCATGAGTCTACAATACATAAAACACTGAACAAGCAGGGTATCCACAGCAGGACACCAAGGAAGCCACTGCTCACTAAAAAGAACTTTGCTGCACATCTGAAGTTTGCAAAAGAGCACATTGACACTCCACAGCGGTATTGGCAAAATGTTTTGTGAACTGATTGTTTGTGAACCAACTGCAAGTATATCAGTCAGTTGTTTTATCACTTGGGAGTTTATTATGGATTATGTTTGTTAACAGTTTAAATTAGTTGTTAATCTGTATTTTTCTCTTTGTTGTGTCATATAATATTAATATTGATTTTCTACAATGCATTAGCACTTTATAGTTGTGTGATGTTAACATTTTAAATTGTAAATTTTTGCATGGACCCCAGGAAGACTAGCAAACATCCTTTGTACGCTAATTGGGCTCTGAATAAAAAATAAAGAGTTATTTATTTATTAGTCTATTCTGATTACAGTCTGACTTGTGATATTTGGTGTAATGTGACTGTTGTTTAAATTGGAACATTGCACAGGAGTCCAATCGCTAATGAGTTTGGAAACAAACTTTTAACCCTAGTAAATGAGAAAAATAAAAATGAATGTCTAAATTCCTCTGTAACCTTACCTTGCTCCACGGGGCAGACATTTTTTGTAAAACCCTGTGTTAGTTGCAGCATCTTCTTGCTCCAGGAAAAGCACAGATTGTGTTGTTTCAAAGGTCGACTGAAATGTGGCTTAGGCTCTAAAGAGACCACATCCTGCACCAGCGCTGACCTCTCGCTTTTGTCATGACCTCTGTACCTGATGGATGCCCGAAGGATACAGCTTAGCACCCCCTGGGTTTCCGGGATGGTCCCATCAGGCTGATATACCAGCCAGTCCGGCAAGTCCAGTCTCAAGGTGCGTGTCCTGGGGTCACCGGGGTCGCAGCTCCACGTTCTGAGGAGGAGGGTGGAAACTGCACCGGTTTCAAAAGAGACCAGACAGTGGAGCTGAACTATGGCAGGTTTGTTACAAGAGTAGAGGACTTTCAAATGATGATCCGGTACCACTTCCTCTGGAGGATTCAGGAGCATCACTCTGTTTTCACTCAGGACAATCTGAATGAGACATAAACAGTTCAAATGCTGCTACATAGAAGAGACGTTACAAGAAGAAAAAAAAACTGTTCCTACCTGGAAAAAGAGAACAATTGGGCAAACATATTTAGACAATGTAATAAAATCCATGGTTCATAGTATTGTCACTGACTTACACATGGGTTTTTAAAGTAGAATAAGCAGGACCTGGAGTGTATCCTGCTGCACCTATGTACAGTTGGTGCTAAGGTAAATATTTAACTGCTCACTGTCCCTCCCAATATGTGCCTACAAAGAATGGTGGGCGGAGCATTACCTTTTTTACACTTTATTTGAAGGGACTATTTTTACATAAGTGTATAACATAGGCTATCCATTTATTTATTTTTTTTGAACACTAGTTTTCAGCTTAATATTGAGTATAATATGAGTTTCATTCAATATACAAATCCATATCTACTTTTTTAACTTGCTATGGGAAGGTACAAAACAAGAAAAACCGAGTGAATATTTAAACATATATTTGACATCAAAGTTAGTCAGCCCGTCCTTACAGTGGACAAAATAAATATGTGTAGGAATGGATGACACTGTCAAACCTAGGTGGTTCATCAGAGGAGCCCATCTTTAATAAATCAGTGGTTAAATGTAGTTTAGCTGTTATCTGTTATTTGTTGCTTAAGATAAACTTTCACAAGTTTTTCCTGCCATTGACAGAGACTGGGAGGCAGAGGCAGACGCGACGCTGCAGTAACTCCACATGATGCTTTCAGTGTAAATTTTACATGACAATGTTATCGTCTTTTAAACCACAAGTAAAATAATTTTTAGTAAATACAGTTTTTCTTTACTTGTAATTTATCAGTGAACTCAGAGCAGAGGGCCTAAATGTAACTTTACATGAAGACTAGAGGATAGTTCATTCTTGACGCCCTCACAATGTGACTTCAGTTTAGGATGATCCCAAAAGATGTGTGTGTCCACAATTTCTACAACTTAAATTTGTTATGCTTATGTCAAAATTGAAAAAACTGAATGGCGTTTTGATATACTCATTGATAAACAACTGTTCTATTATGTTCTGGGAGGTAAATACAAAGAATAAACTGCTACCAAAAGTAAATAGTTTAATACAAAATTGGTATAAAAGATCAATTGAATTTGCATGAGCAGTTCACATTTCCCTCTTCTTTCAATAACCTTAAGTGCCAAGCCTTTTAGTTACATTTGTATCAAATAGCACAAAAAACCTGCTGTATATTTTATTAAGATCAGAAGTCCCACAATGCAACAGCAGACGTACAGTAGAGCAGCAAAAGTATCACACAAATAACAAGCCAACCTGGCCACAACAAAAATTTGATTAATAACTATTAGAAGATAATAAAAAATTAAGTAGACCATGTATGTGTAAAATTAAACTATGCTAAAACAGAATAAAACAAATAGAATATACATAAGTAGATTAAAGTTATGCTAAATGCATATGTCTAGTATGGGTGTGAAGATTGCAGATTGTGTAACATGTAATGCACATTATTAATATTGCACAGTGTGATTGCACAATTGTGGAAATATTGCACAGTGAAAGGTTTACATGTTAGCAATGTTTGTTGTGAAGTCTGACAGCAGCAGGAACAAAAGACCTGCACAATCTCTCCTTCACACAACAAGGGTGGAGCAGTCTGTCACTGAACTAAACGAGGGACAGGGACAAGTTCTAACTAAAACCAGGAAGTACAACCACATCAGTCTAGTTTTAAAATCTCTGCACTGGCTTCCTGTTGCTCAGAGGATAGACTTTAAAACAGCACTGCTGGTTTACAAGTCTCTTAATGGTTTAGCACCAGAATATATTTCTGACATACTAGTAGCTTATGAACCTCCTCGGACTCTGAGAACATCTGGGACAGGCCTTCTGCTCGTGCCCAGAGTTAGAACTAAACAGGGTGAAGCAGCGTTTAAGTTTCATCTCAAAACCTGGAACAGCCTCCTAGATGAAGTAAAACAAGCCTCAACATCAACAATTTTCAAGAGGAGACAGTGAGTCCAGACAGTCCAGGACATTCCCTTTCAGTGATGCTTCTGCTCCAGCAGACCACACCGTACCGCCTGTTTGGTGGGCACAGAAAGCCGACAGGGACGGGGGCGCAAAAATGCGCAACAACTCAACTATTGATTGGTGTTGCAACATGGAGTCTTTTAAGTTGACACCAAACACATTGTGCGTCCAATGGTGACCGTCATGTACCAAGCAGAGAGACTAAAACATGGAGAAATACATGTCTGTCAAGGTTCTCAGTCCCCAGGTCATCTTGAAGAAAAGGCTAAAGCAAAATAACCCGGACTCAGTTTTCAAAGTTTTCCAAGAGACTTCTATTCTGAGTCCAACTGGTAAGAGAGGAATGAGTTTTGCCTGAAACCAGACTTGATGGGACCAGGCTGTTCTGGTCTCATGGTCGTTAGCTCTGAAAGGACAGTTTGACTCCTGATTTGAGAGTCGTTAAAGGCTCAGGTGAGTGTTCCATTCATCCATTCTGGTTGGCTTGGTGTGATACAAGATGGATTTATCCGAGTTTGAAAAATCCCCAAATCTCACAAAAATCCAGCTGCAGGGCAAGATTTGTGTTTGTCTGCTGCTGTCACAGACCAAAGCAGGCTCACTTAACTCCCCCTCCCGTGTGTTTGTTGTACTGTCACGTGACTCAGCAGCACCTTGAAACCAAGCACTGCCCACGCTACCAGCCACGCCCCAAGCAGGAGCACATTACACAAAGCACAGAGACAGAATAGGAGACTGGCAGAGAGACCTTTTTTATATTTGTTCTGTTAGTGATCATTTTGTATACCTTTATCTTTTTTTAAACAGAAAGAAGTCTAATGAAGGGAGAGATTTAGTTTTATCATTGTATTGTAGTTTCTGAAATGAAACAATTTTTTACTTGTCCTCACATGATCATTTTGTTGTTTCTGAACATATGTTAAGTATTTAGTATTTTCAATTTACTTATAGACTTTGCCTAGACTAATAATCCAAAAAGGCATATTACAAAATACTTAAATACTATATATATATTATACTTAAATATTATGAAAATTTATTCACATTTAGACTGATTCAGAATGACACCTTAATTATTTAAAAGTATCAGTATCGGCGACACTGGCCCTGTATTTACGTGGTATCGGATCAGTACCAAGTATAGTGTTATCGCACACCACTATTCAACTGTGCTGCGTTCTCCGTGGACACACTGCTGCTAACACCGGTGTGTGTATGCACAGGGCTGCCGCTACTACCAACCGCGAACACATAGCCTACTATCTATACTTAAGAAATAACTCACTAAGCTCTCCTTTTCTGCAAATGTCATTTGCTGAATTGTGGCTCTGTCCAGCCCACATTATAATGTACTACATGATAATGCTACTCAGATCAAATGCTTAAACTGTAACGCTGCTTAAACAACAGTAAAGGTATATCCCTTATCCCTAATAATATGAGCGGTTGAGTGTGTACCTACAGCTACAGCCAGTGTAAACATATACCTCTGATCAATCAGTCTCCATACTTTTGGTGAAATAAGTGTGTTTTGAGTTTGCTTTGTCTAAAAACATTTGCTACAGACAATATGAAACCTTGTAAGGTACTTAGAAACATTGCATCCCTCTCATGTCAACAAACCACTTGAGTTTTTCTGAAGGAAATTAGAAAAATATAACAATAAACAGAGTATGTCTGTGGAGGTTCTCAGTCATCCTGGTAATCTTATAGAAAAGGTTAAAGCAAAAGCATCTGGGCTAGGTTTTCTAGGTGAAGATGTTTTGTCTCTAATTCCAAGACTTTAAGTCTGAGATCAACTGGTAAGAGAGTTGATCTTATATCTCTAGAGATGGCCTGAAACCCATCAGGTTTTATTTTAGGTCAAACCCCTTTGGGAGGGTTTTAAGTCAAGTGTTGGGCGGGTTTTGACTGTGAGACTTGGCAACCCTGTGTTCTAATACTATTGGCAAAGTCTCTAATGTGTAGATTCACAACTAATAATCAAATTCAATTAAAATAAACAATGTAAATCCTATACCTGTACATGCATGTCTTTGGACGGTGGGAGGACGCCGGAGAAAGAACGGAGTTGGCCGGGTTTTGAACTCACAACCTTCTTGCTGTGAGGCAGGAGTGCCAAACACTCAGCCACATATAGGTCAATTAGTAAATCTAAAGAGTCTCTAGTGAATGAATGTGAGAGTGAATGATTGTCTGTAACTGTCTGTATTTGGACTAAGTGGTAGAACATGAATGAATTAATGAAGGAATAATGTAGCTCCATGTTCTCTGTCAGGTTGAGGGTACAGTAGCAGTAGTTCAGAAGGAGAGGCTGAAGGCCAGTCTGAGGTGAGCTCTCAGTGTCAGGAGCTACAGGTACACTTGGAAGGCAGGAAAAGGAAAGTGTAGCCAATTTCTTCTTTAAAGCAATGACATGGTGAGATCACCTATAGTTTAGATTTTCCTTTTTAGATGGTAAAATGGTAATGAACATTTATATTTATAACCATGTTAGTGTTTAATGCCACAGGACTGTTTTTTTATATAATGGTACACTTTCTGCAAATACATTGTTTCTTTTAGGTAAAGCCATCCTGGCCAAGCTTCTCATGTAACCTCTTAAACGGTCCTCGAGTAAGGGCGCCGAAATACATCGATACCAGAGGGCAGGCTCCAAAAGCGGAAATATAAAGGTCAAACCCAATTGTGACTTTACAAGTATAAAAGTTCATATCAATCAGCAATTATCTTGAATTGTCGTCTTTGTCACACAGCATTCAGTCGCCAAATAGTTCTGATATTGTTAATAAGGTAAAAAAAAGAGGACATGATGCAGTGGAGGAGAACTGTGTAAGTGTATGTGATTCTTGTCATTTTGAGCTTAGTGCCGTGTTATTGCTGAGAAACCGCACTGTGCATTACTACAACTCTGTCACGTGGTGCACCGGCGTTTTCTCTCACCTGCTCGCCACCTGGTTTCGTTTGAGTTGTTTACGGCCTTTGGAGGCGTGACCTGCTGAATTCAATTCTAGAATCAGACGGGTATATAAGTGTGAACCACCGCGGCAGCGGTCGCGGCAGCCCTAATCGCGTGAAGACCTAAGAGAGTAAAGACAATCGACTCTACCTGCATGCGACTCCTAAGAGAGTAAAGACAATCGACTCTACCTGCATGCGACTCCTAAGAGAGTAAAGACAATCGACTCTACCTGCATGCGACTCCTAAGAGAGTAAAGACCATCGACTCTACCTGCATGCGACTCCTAAGAGAATAAAGACCATCGACTCTACCTGCATGCGACTCCTAAGAGAGTAAAGACCATCGAGTCTACCTACATGCGACTCAACCGCGCAGGGACACACCGACAGAGCACTTGAGTATTGCACTTCTTTGTACCAATTGTTTGCACTTATATTTTATTATTTCGACTTTCACCCTCTACCTAAATATTGTCTTTTCTGCTCTTCTTCAATGTGTTTTCAAATTCCTACTGTCATTTCTCCACGGACATTTTCATCTGTTTTACGCAAAAGGAGATGCAACCATAACAATCTGCATGTTATATCACCATCCATAACTGCCTCTTCTACTTTCTCAAGTCTTGTGGAACTGTCAGTCTGCTGTGAACAAAGCTGATTTTATTACCACTTTTGTTCAACATTCTGGTCTTTCAGTTGTAGCACTTACAGAAACATGGATCAAACCAGAGGACTCTGCCACTCTCGCTGCCCTCTCCCATAATCACACTTTCTCCCACAGTCCTCGCGTCACAGGAAGGGGTGGAGGGACCGGATTACTTATCCCTACCGACTGGAAGTTCAAACATCTAGCATCCTTGTGTGACAACAGCTCCTTCGAGTTCCATGCTGTTACCATCACCCACCCTGTTAAAAGTCATTTTGTAGTTATCTATCGACCCCCAGGTCAGCTTGGACATTTCTTGGAGGAGTTGGGCGTGCTTCTTTCATCCTTCCCTAAGGATGGTACTCCTCTGGTGGTATTAGGAGACTTCAACATCCACCTTGAAAAGCCACAGGCTGCTAACTTCAATAACCTGACTGCATCATTTGACCTCAAGCAGGTCTCCACATCAGCAACCCACAAGTCTGCTAACCAACTAGATCTCATCTACATAAGGTACTGCTCCACTCGGCACACACGGGTCACGCCTCTGCACAGGTCGGAACATTTCTTCGTAACTCTTGAGCTCGATCTAACTTCTCCAGACACTGCAACAGTTTTACCGCTGGTCACTTTTCGACGTAACCTGCGTTCACTCAGTCCCTCCCGCTTTTCCTCTGCCGTCTCTTCTGCGCTTCCCCCTCTTGAGGAGCTCTCGCTTTTAAACACCAACATTGCCACTGACACTCAGCCACATATAGGTCAATTAGTAAATCTAAAGAGTCTCTAGTGAATGAATGTGAGAGTGAATGATTGTCTGTAACTGTCTGTATTTGGACTAAGTGGTAGAACATGAATGAATTAATGAAGGAATAATGTAGCTCCATGTTCTCTGTCAGGCTGAGGGTACAGTAGCAGTAGTTCAGAAGGAGAGGCTGAAGGCCAGTCTGAGGTGAGCTCTCAGTGTCAGGAGCTACAGGGACACTTGGAAGGCAGGAAAAGGAAAGTGTAGCCAATTTCTTCTTTAAAGCAATGACATGGTGAGATCACCTATAGTTTAGATTTTCCTTTTTAGATGGTAAAATGGTAATGGACATTTATATTTATAACCATGTTAGTGTTTAATGCCACAGGACTGTTTTTTTATATAATGGTACACTTTCTGCAAATACATTGTTTCTTTTAGGTAAAGCCTTCCTGGCCAAGCTTCTCATGTAACCTCTTAAACGGTCCTCGAGTAAGGGCGCCGAAATACATCGATACCAGAAGGCAGGCTCCAAAAGCGGAAATATAAAGGTCAAACCCAATTGTGACTTTACAAGTATAAAAGTTCATATCAATCAGCAATTATCTTGAATTGTCGTCTTTGTCACACAGCATTCAGTCGCCAAAATGTTCTGATATTGTTAATAAGGTAAAAAAAAGAGGACATGATGCAGTGGAGGAGAACTGTGTAAGTGTATGTGATTCTTGTCATTTTGAGCTTAGTGCCGTGTTATTGCTGAGAAACCGCAGTCCTCGCGTCACAGGAAGGGGTGGAGGGACCGGACTACTTATCCCTACCGACTGGAAGTTCAAACATCTAGCATCCTTGTGTGACAACAGCTCCTTCGAGTTCCATGCTGTTACCATCACCCACCCTGTTAAAAGTCATTTTGTAGTTATCTATCGACCCCCAGGTCAGCTTGGACATTTCTTGGAGGAGTTGGACGTGCTTCTTTCATCCTTCCCTAAGGATGGTACTCCTCTGGTGGTATTAGGAGACTTCAACATCCACCTTGAAAAGCCACAGGCTGCTAACTTCAATAACCTGACTGCATCATTTGACCTCAAGCAGGTCTCCACATCAGCAACCCACAAGTCTGCTAACCAACTAGATCTTATCTACATAAGGTACTGCTCCACTCGGCACACACGGGTCACGCCTCTGCACACGTCGGAACATTTCTTCTTAACTCTTGAGCTCGATCTAACTTCTCCAGACACTGCAACAGTTTTACCGCTGGTCACTTTTCGACGTAACCTGCGTTCACTCAGTCCCTCTCGCTTTTCCTCTGCCGTCTCTTCTGCGCTTCCTCCTCTTGAGGAGTGCTCCACGCTTACATCCCTCTTGGACAACTTATGCCCTCTTATATCCAGACCAGCCCGTACATCCTCGTCTGCCCCCTGGTTATCCGATGTTCTACGCGAGCATCGCACCAGCCTCCGGTCAGCTGAGAGAAAATGGCGCAAGTCAAAAGATCTCACTGACCTCTCTATCTACCAGTCTCTCCTCTCTAATTTCTCTGCTGATGACACTTATGCAAAAACTGACTACTACCATTCTAAGTTAATCAACTCACCTGACTCACGCACTCTCTTTAAAACCTTCTCGGCCCTCCTTTGTCCGCCTGCTCCCCCTCCTTCATCAGAGTTAACAGCTGATGATTTTGCATCTTTCTTTGTAAAGAAAACAACTGCCATCAGCAGTCAGTTTTCTGCGTCAGCACCTGTTGAACTCCCTGATACGTGTTTGCTCCCTTCTTTTTCTCCTCTAACTGAAGCAGATGTTTCCAAGGTCATTAGTTCTAACCACCCTACCACCTGTCCGCTAGATCCCATCCCCACACATCTCCTTCAGGCCATCTCTCCATCTGTCGTGCCTGCTCTAACCCACATCATCAACTCATCTCTCTCCACTGGGTCATTCCCCACAGCTTTCAAAGAGGCCCGCATCACACCAATACTGAAGAAACACACTCTAAACCCTACTCTGAAAACTACAGACCGGTTTCCCTTCTTCCCTTTACTGCCAAAGCTCTGGAGCGAGTAGTGTTTAACCAGCTCTCCTCCTTTCTCACACGAAACAAGCTCCTGGACCAAAACCAGTCTGAGTTCAAGAGCGGACATTCCACCAAAACTGCTCTGCTCTCAGTCATCGAAGCCCTGAGACCGGCAAAGGCAACATCCAAGTCATCTGTATTCATCTTACTGGATCTGTCTGCTGCCTTTGACACCGTTAACCATCACATCCTCTTGTCTTCTCTCAGGGCATTGGGAGTCTCTGGAATGGCGTTACAATGGTTCAAGTCTTACCTCTCGGGTAGGTCATTCAGAGTATCGTGGAGAGATGAGGTCTCTGAGTCCCAACATCTTAATACAGGGGTGCCTCAGGGCTCGGTGCTTGGACCGCGACTCTTTTGCATTTACATGACATCTCTTGGCTCTGTCATTCAGAAACATGGCTTTTCCTATCACTGCTATGCGGATGACACTCAACTCCACTTGTCATTTCAACCTGATGATCCGACGGTCTCTGCTCGTGTCTCGGCGTGCCTGAGTGACATTTCACTTTGGATGAAGGACCATCACCTGCAGCTGAACCTTCGAAAAACTGCTAGTGATTCCTGCCAACCCAAAGACCCACCACAACCTCTCCATTCAACTAGGCTCATCAACCATTACACCGTCCAGCACTGCCAGAAATCTGGGAGTGGTAATTGATGATCAACTAAACTTCACAAGTTGTGTTGCCAGCACCACCAGGTCCTGTAGATTCATCCTCTACAACATTAGGAAAATTAGACCTTTCCTATCAGAGCATTCTACACAAATCCTAGTTCAGGCTCTTGTCTTGTCCAAACTGGATTATTGCAATGCTCTTCTGGCTGGACTCCCTGCTGCACAACCAAACCTCTGCAGCTCATCCAGAATGCAGCAGCAAGAGTGGTCTTTAAAGAACTGAAGAGAGCGTACGTAACTCCTCTCCTCATTAGGTTACATTGGCTTGAGGCACGCATTAAGTTCAAAGCTATGCTCTTGGCCTACAAGACCACCACTGGCTCCGCCCCCTCATATCTTCACTCACTGATAAAGACCTATGTTCCTACCAGATCCCTGCGCTCTGCTAATGAACAATGTCAGGTGGTACCATCCCAAAAAGGAAAAAAATCCCTCTCACGCACTTTCTCTGGATGTGTTCCACATTGGTGGAATGATCTACCTGCTGCTACAAGATCAGCAGATTCTGTAGCCATCTTTAAAAAACGCTTGAAAACACATCTTTTCCGTCAACACCTGACTGACAAACACTGAATTCTACTTCCTTACTATCGATTCCTTTTCTTTAAAAAAAAAAAAATAAAGAAATAAAAAATTTCTTATCCTTGGCTTTGATTACTGTGCTAGGTTTTTAACTGACTAGTTTTTTGTGCACTTATGCTTTTTGTTACCTTGCTTCCATTGTCCTCACTTGTAAGTCGCTTTGGATAAAAGCGTCTGCTAAATGACTAAATGTAAATGTAAATGTAGGATGTCAATCAATCAGCAAAATGGAGGTGAAGAAGAGAGATTGTCGTGTTCAGTAGGAACAGGAGTTTACATGGCTTAGGTGGGAAGGAGGAAAAATGTTCTGCAATAAAAGTAGAAAAACTAACATATAGGTTAATTGGCAACTCTATAATGTTCCTAGTGAATGAATGTGAGATTGAATGGTTGTCTGTCTCTAATGTTAGCCCTGCGACTAACTGGTCATTGTCCAGGGTGTACCCGTTTCGACTCACCCTGGGATCGTGATTGGTCTCAGATCTTAGCAACGAGAGGTCCAGACAGTAGCGGTTTTGGGCACGGGCGAACCGGGCAGCCACCCGGGGCGTCAATTACATTGGGGGCGGCAGCACGAGCAGATTAATAAAAAAAAAAAAAAAAAAAAAAAAAAATCCTGTGCGGCGCATTTTTCATCATTTATATCATTTCACTGTGTGTGTAATTGGCAAATTGGCGCTCCCTGCAGCTGCCGGCGCCCCTGCTTGCTGTAAATGACATGTACCATGCACAGAAGCTGTGTGTTGTGAGAGAAGTGTAAAAGTGGGTGGGGCGCGAGGCGCGGGTGACATTTCACCTATAGGTCTCTCTCAAATGGAACGGACAGGGCGGGGGGAGAGTGGACGGGGATCCACACTATATAATTAATAATAATAGGCTAAAGTCAGTCACACACCTAGACTTTCTTCCAAATAATGCACATTTCATTCATAATGTTATAACACAGGCCTATAGATCCTGCAAATTAAACTAGGTAATACAAAACAATTATGCGGCCATCAAGGTGAATTGGTTTAGTCTTGACTTCTGGTCGAGAGTGACAGTTGGGGGATGGGAAATCTGTTGATTGTCGAGTGCGGCGTGCCAAATAAACAGAGATGGATTAAAAAAAGGTCTAAGCCATCAGGTGCCCAATTTCGAAAAAAAAGAAAAGAAGAAGAGGATAAACGAGCAAAAGATAAAGGTATGCAACTATGTTCTCTCTCTCTGTATGATTACAGTATCCATTTCATGAATAAAGGGCTAATGACGTTAATTGGTGGTGGGTATAACTCTTTGTTAGCCTTTTTGCTAATGATGCTTGCTATGCTTATACAACAATAATTTGGTTTCAACTCACTCACGAGATCTAATTTATAATATTGTACTTTGCAATAAAACTGTTACAAGTTCAGTTATCATTTCTACCTGTTGGTTTAACGTTAGGCCCTGTAAATAACCAACAGCATTTTCAAATCTGTAGGTTAAAGACAAACATTTGCTATTTATTTGCTACACAGTGTGCTAAGTATAGTTTCCTAAGTATAGTTTTACAAGTCCTAACTAAAAGTGTGTCATGCATAGAATTTGAGGCAGTAACTAAAGAGCTAATGGTTCCTCCATGAAAGTTAGATTAATATACAAATTAAAATATTCTGAAACCCAAAACGTTTTTGGTGATTAAAAAATAAAATCCCATTGTTTTTGCCTGTACATATAATTTAAAGTCATTTTATTTTTTAAACAACTGAGTCAATATATATATTTTTTTACCATTTGTTTCTATGCTCTAAACCATGTGATGACATGGGGGGGTGGGAAATAAATAAATAAATGTTTTTTCTGGGTCTAGGAGGGTATAGCGTGTAATGACAGACATTTAGTGTGTAAGAGCATGTTTATGTAACCCTTCTATTATGTTTTGAGTCAATTTGACCCCAGGCTGTTTTAGCTTTATGAAACATTATCCTGTGGTCTTTTGATTTCAAATGCAATTCAATTGCAATTTCAGGGGCACTTCTAAAATATTTTGGAGCATCCTTTGCCACTGGTCAGGATGAGCCAGCCACCTCCCCCGCTACACAGGCCTCTTCCAGAATGGTCTCAACCCTTCAGGATGAGCCAACCACCTCCTCCGCTACACATTGGTCTCCACAAATATCTGATATTGAGGATGAAGACCTCTTTGCCTCTACTTCTCCCCAGCATGAGCTTTCAGGTGTGCATATCGTTTGTGTGTGTGTGTGTGTGTGCGTGCGTGCGTGCGTGTGTGCGTGTGTGTGTGTGTGTAGGCTACAAGACAACTGGAAAACTGCAATTAAATGTAATTTTAATATTTCTGATAATTTATGAGTAGGACTATGTTTTTTCACTGCTATGTGTTTTGAGTAAAATGCCAATATGCTGTCTGATAGAAATGCCTGGAGCTGAACCCCCACTGAGCCCCACTGGTGAAGATGAGCCTCTGTCAACCGACCCTGCTAACTGGCCCTCACATCTGACTGACAGGATTCGGACTGAGCTGGTTCGCAGAGGACCAAGTAAGGTGCCACCAGGCTTTGTTTTCTGTAGGAATGAGAGTGATGGGAGAAGTTGCCACCACCAATATTTTAAGAAGACATTAGTAAGTGGTGAAAAGATGGCAAGAAGTTGGCTGATTTATTCAATTAAGAACAACAGCCTCTTTTGCTTCTGCTGCAAATTGTTTTCTAAGAGGAACATCAATTTAACAAGTGCAGGAATGGCAAATTGGAAACATGCAAGCAATTATCTCACATCACATGAAAACAGTACAGAACACATCAATTGCATGAAAGCATGGAAGGAACTGTCAGTGAGGTTAAAAAGTGGGACAACTATTGATAGGCAGGAGATGGCACTTCTGGAGGCTGAAAGGGCGAGATGGAGAGCAGTGCTGACACGTCTCACTGCTATCATGCAGTCACTGGCCATTCGAAATTTGGCTTTAAGGGGACACACAGAAACTTTGTTCACACCATCAAATGGGAACTTCCTCAAAGAGGTTGAACTTATCGCCAGGTTTGATCCCATCATGAAAGATCACCTTAACCGTGTTGAAAGAGGAACAGCAAGTCATAACAGCTACCTAGGCCATCATGTGCAGAATGAGCTGATTGATTTGTTGAGCAGCAAAATCATATCTGCGATAGTGGATGACATCAAGCAGGCAAAGTTTTTTTCAATAATTTTAGATTGCACCCCAGATATAAGCCACACAGAATAGTTGTCAGTGGTCATTAGAGTGGTGTCACTGATGGAGAAGCCCCATATCAGGGAACATTTTATGGGATTTTTGGAGGCAGAGGAGTCCACAGGCCAGCACTTGGAATCCATGATCCTGACGAGACTTGAGGAGTTGGGAATTCCTTTTGAAGACTGCAGAGGACAGTCTTATGACAACGGGGCAAACATGAAAGGCAGAAATAAGGGAGTTCAAGCCAGACTCTTAGAAAAGAATCCCCGAGCTCTGTTTGTGCCATGTGGGGCACATACATTGAATTTAGTTGTGTGTGATGCTGCTAAGGGATCTGTTGATGCTTTAAGTTACTTTGGTGTCCTGCAAAAGCTGTACACATTATTTTCAGCCTCCACCCAAAGATGGGCCATACTAAAGAACCATGTGAGCATCACCTTAAAGATGTGGGCAGAAACAAGGTGGGAGAGCAAGGTCAAGAGCGTCGAGCCCATGAGGTACCAGGGAGCTGCCGTGAGAGAGGCTTTAATTGAGGTGAGAGACCACACCAAAGACCCTGCTATAAAGGCTGAGGCCCAGTCTTTGTCTGAGGAGGTGGGGTCGTACGCTTCAGCATCTGCACGGTTGTTTGGTATGACATACTATCTGCAATACAGCATGCCAGCAAACTCATGCAGTCTCCTAACATGCATGTGGACCTAGCTGTGAGTCTTTTGAAGAAGACTGAGCGAGATCTCCAGAGCTACAGGGCAACTGGCTTTGTGACTGCACAGATGGCGGGCAAAGAGATTTGTGAAGATATGAATGTGGAGGCTGTATTAAAACAAAAAAGGCTGAGGTCCACAAAGCGCCACTTCTCATATGAATCACATGATGAGCCTTTCAGTGAAGCACTTAGGAAGTTGGAGGTTGAATTCTTCAATGTTGTCGTTGATGCAGCGACGTCAGCCATAAAAGAGAGATTTTCCACATTGGAAAATGTGGGAAAGAAATTCGAGTTTTGACCACTTTCCCAAGTCTTGCAGACGTGTGATGAAGAATTTGTGTTATTTAGAATATTTATTCTATATTTTATTTGTATAATATTCTTAATATTCTTTTATTGATGATAATAATGTTGCTCTCTGCTTTTGTTACTTTTTATATATCAGGTTGTATATATTTTTGGCATGTTAATATAGTGTATATTTATTTAAGTTCTGATAAACTATACTCATTTTGTCCAGAATGGTGTTCATTGTCCTTTGGCAATGTTGGAGGTGGAAATTGTGCACCATAAAAAGTGTGTTTGCTGTTTAAATTGCAATTACCACTTATGTTGTTATAATAAAATATTACTGTTTGTGAAGAACTTTGTCTGTAATTTTAGTGTGTGTGTGTTTTTTTTTTTTTTTTTTTTTTTTTGGGGCGCTCAAAAGGGGTCTCGCCCAGGGTGTATTTCAATGTAGAACCGCCACTGGGTCCAGAGGTTCTCCAGAACCCTGCCGCAAGCCGATGACAGATGTCGCCTCCAGGATGGCCTGCTGTTTCCACTCTCCAGAGGGGCCGCCGTTGGCCCGGGAGATCCAAAAAGCTTCTCGTTACTGTCACAACTAGCCAAGCCTTTTAACATCAGCGTTGTACACCGAGTAAAATTGAGTCTTTCAAAGTTATTGCGAAGTCCACTGGAGAAGGTTTAGCGGCTGTGTTGCTGGCTTAAACTTGCTCGAGAAAGCTAGAGTTTAGTCAAGCTAACTCTTTAGCAGGCAGGAAATCTTTAAAAATAAAAGCCAGGCAACTTCCTTTTGTTAGCAGGCTGGCAGGAAGTAAGCTACTTTGAGCAGCTGTGTGAAGGAAAACTTTAGCGCGGCAAGCTAAACTTGCAGGCTTTAAAGTTCAAAGAAATTTTACTCGTTACACGAAGCTTGGTGAGGGTTTCGAGGCCCTACGGCCCTGAACGGACCGGAGGTCCAGTGCGAAGTAAAGACAAGAGAGAAGAGCAGAGAGCGTGTTTTTGACCAGCGGCCACTTTTAACACTTTGGGGCCGGGGCGTGTGTCACGCATTCTTCCTGACAGAAGGGGAGTTGCTTTGGAAAGTTTAACTAAAGTTTAAACTAAGTCTTAAAATATTCCTTTTGTTTCACCCTATTTTACTTGGTTTTTGTAAAATCACAAAACACTCGAACTTGTATGATTATACAAAAGAAAGTGCATTCGTCAGACTTATTACAAAACATATATTCATTACATTTTATTAACATAAAACGTAAACTCTGTGGAAATGGAATAAGGAATTAGTTGCCTTGTGGAAACTCCTTATCCTGGAAAAGAACAGTATAACAACAACACATGAACACAATATCTTAATACATTTTCCTTTAATGGGATAAGTACAAGAATGTTCTTCTTGAGTGAACAGAGTCATTTCTCCATTTGACCAACAGGGGGTAATGTTTGACCATGCCCGAATGACTATGATCAAAGACATTTTCAACTGTCAATCAGGATTAGAATAAAGTGTTCTCGAGAAAGCTGGATGGACACCTTATCTACAGAATTTATGGCTTTTAGACATGGTGCCTATAGCGTCTGGATCTCTCCGTGGGTCCTTTTGACCTGGTTGGTCTTTGGTGCTGGTTGGACCTAGGAAAACAAACAAAATCGTTAATTATAAGTCCTGAAGACTGGTTCAGTCTTATCCAAGCAAGAAACATCTGTGAATAGTTAAAAAGGACACGTTGCATCTCCTGTTGGTAAGATAAAGGTGTTAGTCCAAACTCCTGCTTGCTGGTGGCAACTGGAAATGATAAGTGTGGGGGTTGAGAACCGATCTGCTACAATCTCATAAACACAATCCAGTGGTAAACCTCCGTTAACTGCACGCATTGCCGGTCTGCGTTGTCCGGCACAGCTCTGTACAGTCCAAACATGGCTTATTTCTTTCATTATTGTTTAAACAGTTTGCACTGTTTTTTTGTGGCAGACACTGCATTTAGTGTCCTGCTGTGATCAGGTGGATGTGCGTGCCTGTGTGAGAAGGACTGATCTGGACCAAGCGCCTAAGAGACTAACTCAAAATTGGGTCTCACATATGGGTGCCACCCATACAGCGAATATACCTCTGTCCACCAGAAGGCAGGCTCCAAAAACAGAAATATAAGGAGAAACCCAATGATAACTTTACAAGTGTAAAAAAGCTGTTTATAGCCTGGTACAAAAGTTATTGTTACGTGACAACTTTTTCAAAATTTCTAGGGTTTGCCCTCAGCTTAACTTTAGAATTATGCATAAGGGAGAGGCGACTTTGATTGACAGACCAGCCAAGAAACATGGCGTCACTTTTTTTGGTGAGTAAAAATCAAATTGTTTTTGTTTTTGCCTCTTAATTAATAACTTATCTTAAGAACTATGCTAACAACCCTTGAGGCTATTACTAAAGCAGTCAAAACTTGTGATCAAAAATATATATTTTGGATTTCAAGGAATATTTCTAGATTTATGTTAGATCTGGGGAAGTCTCATATTAAGATGTGGTGAGAAGTATGCATAATTATAACATTAAAAATGACAGTAAAATGTGGTTATCTATTTTTTTTTATGCAAGTACTTAATGTGAAGCCAGGACATTACTGTGATTAGAGTAGTGACACTTCTACAATATTGACTTGAAATGTTTTACATTTCATTAAAGTGATCCTATGATCATGATAGATTTATGTAAATCTATGGTAATAGTATTGCGAGGTACTGCTTAGACAATTTCTAAATTTATGAGGCAGTTGTATTGTCCCTGTAGGAGGTGATCCAGACAAACCTGACCAGTGTTGGTGAAGACCAGACTCCTGTCACTTCTGTCGTCTGACTTTATATAATAACAATTATTCTATAATTTATAGAATAACAAGCACTTATTCATGTGCATTACTCAGATGTTATTCTAATGAACGATTCATTACAAAAATAATTTTTACACCATACTTTTCAAATGTGCAGTCACTGTTTGCACTCAATTAAAAATTAGCAGTGCATGTCCTCGGTGCACTTTTTGCACAAGTTTGTGGATGTTTTTGTAAAATCTGAATAATGTTAGTCTAGTTTATAAAGAGTGCAGAGGCATTATGAACAGTAAATATTTGTACTTGTAGAAGCTGATGTAGTTTGGCTGTTTCTATTAAGTGTCTGGTTCTGAAGATGAAGTACAAAACACAGACATGATCTTTATTTTCAGGGAGCTGCAGGTGAAGCTGGCCCAGGTTCTTCATCACAGTCACAGATTTGACACAAGTCTAATCTTCATTTCTGGGCGCCCTGCTCTTCCTCACAGGCCAGAGACAGGGACAAAAACAATACAGTCATTCACGTTTAGCCAATAAAACAGAGAAATACATGTTTCTGCAGTAACCAGACTGTGAGACTATAAATTTGTAAAAAAATACTTTTATGGTTCTCCATATTCATCCACATGACAATAAAAGAAATAGACATTAAAAGTGGATCTGAGAGTCATCATTTGCAACAGTTGCTTGTCCTTTCAGCGCCTGAGCAAGAACCCTCATTTCCAACAATTTTTTGCAGAAATTTCAGACCACCTGAACAGGGACTTAAACCCTGGACCCTCAGATTAAAAGTCTGATGCTCTACCTACTGAGCTCCCCAGGCCCTGCCTAGCACAGGTGGAGGTGAAGCACAGGAATGCAGTTCCATCTCAGACTCTTTAATTGGAACATCGACTGTAGAAACTTTGTACCCTCAGATTAATAGTAATGGCTCATTAATGGCGTTACCCAGGCTCTGGAACAAATCTGTTACCCCAAAAAGTGTTATTGTACTCTCATTAACAATCTTGTGTTGAGTCTTGGACACAAAAAGCAGTTAGTGTCATTGACCCAACTGAAGGATTGCCTTGTTTCAACTGAGTAAGTGCTACTTGTTGGGGCGATTGTACATGACCAAACATAATGAAGACTGCTTATTTCTGAAACGCCCTATGATGATCTAAAATTGAGATACTGGTGACTTCTGCATTTATAAGTGCTTTTCTCTGGGGTTGTCTTGATCCCTTCAAAGAATACGAGAAAGAATGCAGACTTAAATTTAGCTCTTTTCTATTCTCTCTCAAGTGATCCAGCACAACTAAGCAGAGACAGTCAAAAAGTAACTTAAAGAACCATCTGACCACAGCAGAGACTTCTGTAGAAGAACATTAGAGGTTTGTGTCATTGACCCAAATGGAGCATTGTCCGGTTTCAATTGAGTAAGTACCACTTGTTAGGTCGATTGTGTGTGACCAAAGTCTTCATAATTCTTTTAAGTCTGCTTATTTTCTTATACACATTAAGATAACCTCAAATTGCGACACTGGTGATGTCTGTTTTCATAAGTGCTTCTCTTTGGGGTTGTCTTGATTGTGACCTTCCATCAAGCAACACAAGCAAGAATGGCAAAAATGAATACTCCTCTTTTATAACCTGGCATGGTTCGGTTTTTTATGGAAGCCACTGACCATTTACATTTCCTTAGCACAAGCACTGACTTGACATTTCAATGCAGTAAGTGCTACTTGTTGGGGTAGTGCAGGTGTTGTCTCATTTACAATCTCTTGTGGAGTCTTTGAAACCATGTCTTGTGCGAATTTAAGTGATTTCTATTGCCTTAACCTGAGCATTGACCTGTCGTTGATTTTCAGTATGAGCTTTCCGTTGGGGCAGTTTTTTTTTTATTAACAAATGCTGCCACTTGTAGTGTAATGTTTCTGATGATGGCCAAATCTGAGCATTAACCTGTCGGTGACTTTCAATAAGTACTTTCTTGTTGGGGTAGTGTTACTGACGTGGGCATCAACATGCAATTATTATACAGTGAAGAAATAGACAAAAAAAATGGATATTTGTCTTTATTCTGAGTCTGCATGTTTTGGGGGTCTTCTGAATGACAATGGTTTACACCTGGCAAAGTGGTAAATGCTTGAATTTAAATTGCACAAACATTTAGTACAAACAGTTGCATCATCCAATTATTATAATCGTTGAAACTCTGAAAAGGAGGCGGGCTTAGGTTGCATAAGTAGACTACACTAATTCAGACTAGCATTGTCTCACATGAGTCAGCACAACTCCGAAAAGACCGCCAAGAATAAATTTGAAGAACCATCAGACAACAGCAGAGACTTATGTAGAAGAACATGGATTATTAGCGTTGTGTTTCATTGACCCAAATGGATCATTGTCTTGTTTCAATTGAGTAAGTGCTACTTTTTGTATCGGTTGTACGTGACCAAAGTCTTCATATTTTTGTAAAGTCTGCTGATTTTCTTTTACACATTAAGATGACCTCAAATTTAGACACTGTTGATGTATGTTTTCATAAGTGCTTCTCTTTGGGGTTGTCTTGATTGTGACCTTTCCTCCAGGAACACAAGCAAGAATTGCAGGAATGAATAATCCTCTTTTATATTTTGACAATGGTAAGTTTTTTATGGAAGCCACTGGCCATTTACATTACCCTAGCACAAGCACCAACTTGACTTTTCAATGCAGTAAGTGCTACTTGTTGGGGTGGTGTTGGTGTTGTCTCTAACAAGCTCCTGTTGAGTCTTTACAACATTGTCATGTGTAAATTGTTAGTCATTCGTATTGCCCTAAGCAGAGCATTGACTTGTCAGTGAATTTCAGTAAGTGCTTTCCGTTGGGGCAGTTTTTTTGACAAATGCTGCCACTTGTAGTGTAAAAGAAAGTTCTGAATGGATTTGCTCAAAGGTCACCTCAAAAGGAATCACCTTTGCTTGTTTATGCTCATAAGTGCTTCTCTTTGGGGTTGTATTTGTTGCAACATGTTCATACATAAGGATTGAACCAAGGCAATATTAAACAAAAGCTTTCAGTTACAGGTACACTACAACCAAAGTAACTCTCTCTGCAATTAAAAAAGTTCTTTATAGTTAGGGTTTGTTTCTTGCTAAAGCTGTATGCATTCAGAGACCTTATGTCAGTTGAATTTTGTCCTTATCATCCCCCTGACACAAAACACTGACTTTAGTTGCGGATACAGTAAGTGCTACTTGCTGAGGTAGTTTTGGTCTTGTCTCTTGTTGAGTCTTTAAAACAGTGGCATAGCAATCTCTTGTTGAATCTTTACAGCATTGTCATGTGTAATATGTAAGTCATTCGTAATGCACTAACCTGAAAGGTCTCTGGTTCAAATCAGGATAGCCCCGAATGTGTCTGTAGAAATGACTGCTTAACCTTGATGCAGGTCTGATTTGCTGAGCTCTTGTTTATACAATACAGTCATTCACGTTTAGCCAATAAAACAGAGAAATACATGTTTCTGCAGTAACCAGACTGTGAGACTATAAATTTGTGAAAAAATATTTTTATGGTTCTCCATATTCATCCACATGACAATAAAAGAAATAGACATTAAAAGTGGATCTGAGAGTCGTCTGTTTTATAAACCAGTTCATGTGTAAAGGTAAATGACAGTTCTTTCTAAATGCTGCATGTTTGCTGTAGGCTTCTGGGTTTACCACTGTATGATCTAAAACATTATGTACAGCAATATAAATCTACTATTTAAATATATTTGCGTGCTATCTGCTTCAATATTACTATTTTATTATTAGATTATAAGATAGTAATGAGGCTTTATTTTAGTGTAAAAATGTGCCTCCCTCAAATCCTGAAGCCTTAATGTACAAGACTCAGAAATTAAGGGCACATATTTAAACAAATATAAGTAATATATTTGAGAAAACATATATTTGAGTTTTATTTATAACAGAACTAGATAAAAAAATGTTTATGAAAGTATGATATTATAATAAAAAAGCTCTAATATTGGACCTGACATTAACAGCAGAAGCATTTAGTCATTTAGCAGATGCTTTTATCCAAAGCGATTTACATTCACCAGTGTTACAGCTGGAACACCACAGGAGGCAAGGTGGCTTAAATGTCTGGCCCAAGGACACAACAATGGTATGAACTGTGGGGGCCGCCTACCACTGAGCCACTGCGCCCGCCGCCCTGGAGCAGCTAAGATACTACCCTCTCTGCCCATTTTAGTAATTTCCTCTGACGCAAGAATCAGTATCACCATTTTATTTCCCTGTGGTATGTTTTTTCACAATCAATGGTCTGGACTCACAGAAGTCATGCTACTAGAACCAGCTTCACTTACCGCTTTTTTTGTAACACATCCTCAATATTTTACACATAACTTATTTTTTAATTCATCGTTTTATCAACATATAATACTATATATAGTTTAATGTAAAATAAAATTATAATTATTAATTCCAAAGCATAACACAATATGAACACAACATGCACAATATGCCAAAGTAGACTGACCATACTTTTGGCAACACATGTGCATTTGTGTACACATGCTGACAGTTTGAAGAGGTTTGCGTTGTGAGCACACCCTGTCTCATTTGCAGCGCTTTTGGTGCACACACTGTGACATCCTAAAATTCTTCCATAAGTCCACACAACTTATTAAATGTAAAAGGCTCTAATTATAGTCCTCTAGCATCGTTCCTGGTCATCGAAGAGCAGCTTTCCAAGGAGGGCTGTTTTGGTATGCAGCTGCAGCTATACACTGATGATACACAGCTGTACATCTCTGTGTCTCCTGATGACACAAAACCAATGGATGCACTTTTTAACTGCAGGATGTGATGAGGAGTTTAAAATAACTGCTGCACGAAGGGACCCTGTGAAAAGTCAGAGAAAAATAAATAAAAATAATAAATGTCTTGGTTGAAAGCCCACTCACCATGACAAGGTGCGGGAGTGGGAACATATAAACTGGGACAACAACCGTTAAATAAAATGCACATTCAGAAACAGGACATAAGGATTAAAAATAATAGCACAAGACAATACAGAACATGTAATACTCCGAAAAACAGTTTCTCCCGGCTCTTTTGGTACGAGTGTTGGAACTAATATTACTTCAATAAAAACTATAAAACCAATGTAAAGTTTGTATGTTTAATTCCACTCAGAAAAAGGTACAAGCCAGCGCTGGGTCACAACACGTAGTTAACAGGAGGTCAGCCCACGTGTTGTGCTGCTGGTCAACTCAATGCTCAAAAGGTCCTAACCTTTGGCCACTCCTCTCACAGGAGGGGACACTTCCTACTTTGAATCAGTAGTTTACCTATGTGTCCAGCCAGGGCTGACCAACTGGTTCTGACTGGTTTAAACAGATGAGGTATGTAGTGGACTAATCTAGGGTGCAGTGTATCATGCAGAGAGTGTAAATAACATACAAAACTGTTGAAAAGGGTTTCTTATTATAAAATCCTAACAGTAAAAATACAATGAACTAGGGTGGGCATTCTAAACTATGTCTCACAACAAAATGAAATGAAAGTGAATCATCCAATATTTAATAGATGAAATTATACTGCCAACTCTAATAAAACAATTAAATTAGTTAATTAAAAAAATCCTGTCATCAAAAGTTCTGTCATTTCAAATCAACAAATCAAAAGTATAATGCTAATAAAGTTAAAATGCTCAAAACGTGGAACTTCTATACTTACCATACAAATGTGATATGCCACACAATACACACAATATTATATAACTGTTTTTGTAATGTTTTTAGATTTTTTTTTTTATTTATCTACTTTTTTGGACTTTTGTTTTTTTCTATTTATGAAACAATAAAATTAAACTATTTACATCAGTATTTCAAAAACAATAAAGGGTAAGGTTGCAGATGTTTAGATATAATGTGTTAATGACAAATCAATATCTCCTGCACATGTATATTTATACATACATAGATACATACATATAAAACAATATAAATTGAAACAAAAGACATACTCGCAAGTACTAAACATATAGTCATACAATGTGGACCATAAAAATGGATTAATTTTGTAAGTTTTCTCCTTACTACTTTACCTTCTTTCATTTTTTTTCTGTTTGGCATTTTGATATGTGGTTTAGACAAATTTTGAAGTACCACGAGCTGGTCATCTTAATCAGAACATGAACATGATTTGCCTCAACACATGTGTCAAACATGTGGTTGTGCATCTGGGGAAACAGATCCTTATCAGAACTATCAAACAGAACCTGGGTGACTACTCCTTCTGTTGATCCTTTCCCCGGTGGAGCCTTTCCATCGTTGGTTTTTAAAAGCCACTGGAAACATCTTTCTGTTGCTTGGCAAATATAAATAATGCTCAGTGATGGCTTTTGAAGACCACCCCTGTCCTTCAGTGCCGTAAATTGATGCACTAAGTCTTCTGAAGAGAGAGCATTTGAGCATGCCATGCAGGTAAGCCTCTGTTTTTGTTTTATTACAATAAATCCAGAGATGTAAGCTATGGCTGCTTCCTTTTACTCAGACAGTCGGTCTATATCAGGCACTTCAGAGAAGGTGTCATCATCTGGTACAAGCACTTCAACAGGCTCTATATCATCCTGCGTGCAATGTTAACAGTTGCAGTTGTTGAATCAAGGATGGCTGTGTTTTAAGTAGAAGACAGTTACAATACCTGAGCCCTTTTCTACTTGATGCCTCACAAGAAGCCGCTTATACGCTGCTCAATGTCCTTTTTTGTGTGTTATGCAAATACACGTGCGTTATTTTTTCCTTTCATTTTTAGTCCACGCAGAAGTGACTCTTTCAGCTACTATAGCCTTGACACAGATTTTGGTGTGTGGTTTTATTGGCGCTTTGGATCCTTTGCCAAGTGGGTTGTGGCTGATTAAAACATCAAAGGCTGCATCAATTGTCCGTAGGAAATGAACAGTTGCTGCCCAACCTCTGAACTGTGGATATTTCAAGTGCTGATCGCAATACTCAAGAGCATCAGCTATGCTCCTAATAAAAAGCTGGGCAAGATGTACTTTCATTTTCTGATTACGCCACTGAATATGAGCCATTTTAAGCTTGTTACACAGACGTAAGCCTTCTTTATCTTGAAGCTTGTGGAGTTCATCTAAAGTATGTACTTCTACTTTATTTCCTGGCCATCCTCTCACAAGAATTTAAACTGAAGAAAATACATTTTGTAGAAGCTTGAGCATGTGACATGCATCCAAGAGTACTTGGACTTATTGAGTGTCATCTTCTGGATGGAAAAAGAAAGATCTCATATCCATTATATCTAATTTGGCACCAAGCTCTCGGAGCATAGAAAAGTTTTGAGATGGTCCATCACATGTCAAAGAAACAACCCTCACACTGATTGTATGGAGTCTAAAAAGGCTCTCACGAATTATGCTTGCTCTTTCTGCCCCATTCATAGAGTTTATGAGAAAATAGGCAATTGGGATCTTCCAAGACTCATTAATTGCAACAACCATGAGAACAAGTGCTTTTGTGGCAACATCTTGTAACTCACCTGCACCAATGTCCACATAGCCATAAATCTGATTACCATCAAAATGTTTTTGCTTATGAATGTACATCTCATCCACCATCAATGAGCAAACAGTTTCTTTACCAAACCTTTTTCTGCTTAGATACATGACTTTTTAATGCTGTGAATGAAGCGACTGTAAAACCTGGATCTACAGAAACACTACTGTGTTCACACAGTATGTGCGTATGGTCCCAGGAGGCAATGAAAAGTAGATTTTTTCTCTCAAATGGTTGTAGGCCTTTGGTGAGTAAAAGTGCAGTGTAGTGGCAAATTGTTTCAAATCTTCTAAAACACTGACTTTTTTTTATTTGTGATTCTCTTAAAAATATCTCGGGGAACCACATCAAGGCACTTTCTCCAGTGAAAGAACTTTTGCCTTTAATTGCCTTGTTTGCCGCCGTTTAAGTTGTAGTTTCTTACGGGCTACACAGAG
Organism: Neodontobutis hainanensis; assembly: GCA_024349245.1. NCBI lineage: Eukaryota > Metazoa > Chordata > Actinopteri > Gobiiformes > Odontobutidae > Neodontobutis > Neodontobutis hainanensis. The sequence goes on from JALDNG010000020.1 coordinate 21,347,643, forward strand.
TTTTTGCTCCATATCCACAGCTTTTCTTTTATAGTTTTTGAAGACTCAGAAATAAAGTAGCTATGACTACTGAGAGAAGGCCCTAGTTTCTTATTGTAGCAGTGATCTAATACTGAGCCTGATTCTAGGACACCCACAGTACTGCCACAAAGACTCACAACACTGTCACAAACATCAGGACTAACACCACTGTCACAAACATCTGGACCAACAACACTATCACAAACATCGGAAGTAACAACACTGTCACCAACATCAGGACTAACAACACTGTCACCAACATCAGGACTAACAACACTGTCACCAACATCAGGACTAACAACACTGTCACCAACATCAGGACTAACAACACTGTCACAAACATCGGGACTAACAACACAGTCCAAAACATCAGTACTAACAACACTGTCACCAACATTTGGACTAACAACACTGTTACCAACATCAGGACTAACAACACTGTCACAAACATCAGGACTAACAACAATGTCAACAACGTCAGGACTAACAACACTGTTAACAACATCAGGACTAACAACACTGTTACAAACATCAGGACTAACAACATTGTCACCAACATCTGGACTAACAACACTGTCAACAACATCAGGACTAACAACACTGTCACAAACATCAAGACTAACAACACTGTCACAAACATTGGGACTAAGAACACTTTGACACTCAACACTGTCATCTGACACATTATTATTATTGATAACATCCTCAACCTCTTCAATGTAATTGACACTTACCTTTTAACCAACAATAGATACCTGCCGTGACAGTGTATGTTTTGGATGTTTGCATTTTGAAAAAAAAGAAATTGGTGGGCACAGCTGTGCTGGTCAAGCAAGTCATTCACTGTTAAAAGAGATATAAAGAAAATACATTATATGGCATTGTAGATACTTTATTTAATTTTTTGTAGAATCACAGTTGTACATATTTTTTTATCTAGATCATTCCTGTATCAATGAGGAGGCCACAAAAGATATGTTTGCACATTATTTTTCAATGCCATGTAAAACAAATAACGAGTGCTGGAACTATAAAACCAATGTAAAGTTTATCTGTTTAATCACACTCACAGAAGATTCACAAAGGTACAAGTACAACGCAGGTACACAACACGATGTTAGCACAATGTCAACCAACTAGTTCTGTCCACAGTCAACTTGACACCACAAAAGAAATAATCTATTTCCGCACCCCTCGCAGGAAGCAGGCTCTCCCTGACACTGTATCAGTACTTTCCTACTATGTGTCCACTGGTTTTAACTGGTTTCAACAGGTGAGAGAGTAGGTGTCCTAATCTAGGTTCAATGTAGCGTGAAAGTGTCAACACTGTCACAAACATCAGTACTAACAACACTAACACAAACATCGGGACTGACAACACTGTCACAAACATTGGGACTAACAACACTGTTAACAACATCGGGGCTAACAACACTGTCAACAACATCAGAACTAACAACACTGTCAGCAACATCAGAACTAACAACACTGTCACCAACATCAGGACTAACAACACTATCACAAACATTAGGACTGACAATACTGTCACAAACATCGGGACTAACAACAATGTCAACAACGTCTGGACTAACAACACTGTCACAAACATTAGGACTAACAACACTGTCGCCAACATCAGGACTAACAACACTTTTACAAACATCAGGACTGACAATACTGTCACAAACATCGGGACTAACAACACTGTCAACAACATCGGGACTAACAACACTGTCACAAACATCGGGACTAAGAACACTTTGACACTCAACACTGTCATTTGACACTGTTATATGAAATTTTAATTTTAATGATTATTGTTACTGGGGGCTTATAGTTCTCTTCAGGTCATGTCAAATTCATGTCATGTCCTTTGCGCTAAACCAAGCATGAAGTAGACATAACTAGACTGAGACATGGCTTGTCACGGGACTCTTGCACCTGGACCATTGTGAACGCCTCTCACCAAGGACGTCACTGTGTTGTATATAATCCCATGTTATGTTTACATCTGGAAGCAAACCTGTCGCTGTACCCTTGTTACTGTGTGTGTCTGCTTTGCTCATCCTTGCAAGGATTAAAACCTGGCCATTGCTTGTTAAATTATAATCTGTCTCTGTCCCCCTCCCCTTAAGGGGTAGTGATGAACAGTATAGCAGATAAGTTTCCATGAACCGGTGGCTGGCCTGGCACTGTATTCAGAAAGGTTATGGTTTCGTAGATAACTAGCCTACTTTCTGGGGCCGCCCAGGCCTGCTGAGGGCAGACGGCCTGCATCCTACTGGACATGGTGCTGCCATTTTGTCTAGTAATATAGTCAGGTGCATTCGGTGCATTTGACACAAGGAATCTCAGCAGGTCGCAGGAATTAGAGAACCTGCTAGTCATGATAGTGCGGGTGTGGAACTGGATAATGTAGAAGCTTTTAGTTGTCTGGTTAGGCCGTGTTATCCTGATGTCTACTGCCTAAATCTGTTATTTAGTCCTCAAACACATCTGAAAACTCACAGAGTCAGTGACCCAAACACATTCTGTCCTTTATGTTATTATAACTCAGAGGCAATTTTTTAAACCAAGCAGAACTGTTAGAGCTTGATAACTTTTTCCTGTCGCTATCTCTCCACTGGACCAGCCTTCAAATGTCTGCTCTACATCAAGACTGAAGATTGGTCTCCTGAATGTGCGGTCTCTATCCTCCAAAGCACTCCTAATTAATGATCTTATAGCTTCTCATAGCTTGGATTTACTTTGTCTTTGTGAAACGTGGCTTAGGCCCAATGTTTTTCTGCCACTAAATGAAGCCTCTCCCCCTGATTATGCGTATGCACAGGTAGGTCGCACGTCGAAACAGGGTGGTGGTGTTGCAGCCATTTATAAAGCTGCATTTTGCTTTACAGGTACATCATCACAGCCAAAATTTAACTCTTTCGAAGTGTTACTCATTAAACATATTTCTTCTCAACTAAACAGAAGGAAGCCATTTTATTTAGCTGTAATCTATCGCTCTCCGGGTCCCTACTCTTCTTTCTTGGACGAGTTTGGAGTTTTCCTCTCGGACTTAATAACCCACGCTGATAACATCCTTCTAGTTTGAGACTTTAATATTCATCTAAATAAGGAGTGTGATCCTCTGGCCAGAACATTTCAATCACTGCTTGCGACCATGTCTTTCAACCAGTTTGTTCATGAGCCCACACACATTAGTGTAAACTATCTTGATCTTGGTTTGGCTCGGGGAATAGATGTTTACCATCTCTTCGTCTCCTCTCTTTCATCTGCTGTCTCAGAGAACTCACTGGTGGAATTTGAGATAATTTATACATTTCCCTCAAATTCCGACAAATGCGTAGTGTCTACACGGAATTTTAGTGCAGCTGCAACGGAAATGTTTGCCACACGGCTGACAGATGTTCTTCCTAATTTAACTACATCTGGAAACTTAGTAGAGGCCTACACAGAGGAGGTCCATGCAACGGCCATCACTGACTCCAACCAGACGACCTAAGCCTTTGAAACAGGCCTGCAGGAGTAAACGCAAATGGCGATCTAAATCATCAAAAGTGGTCTTTGTGTATAAACACCCTATAAGCACTCTCTCAGCTCTGCAAAGATGGCCCATTTCTCATATCTAATTAGAGAAAACAGGCATAACCCCAGGTTTCTCTGTGAGACTCATCTCCCTTTAGTGCACAAGGCTGTTTATATTTCTTGAATCATAAAATTAAAGATTAAAGGGATAATATTTAGTTTTTGTCTTCCTGAGCTCTGTGTCCCATTCACTTGGATCCTCAGACCTCTCGTCTCTCAGTTTTAGATCCTGCATCCCTCAATGAGCTGACAAGGGGTGCTCACACTTTTTCAGCATGCGAGCTACTTATAAAATGACCAAGTCAAAATTATCTACCCACTACAAAAATGCAAAACATATATTTATTTACAAATATATTGAGGATTTTCTATATGTACAATGTATGTTGATATAACTTGCATAACCATTTGAACTAATAATGCACAACACAATATACTTAACTATGTACATTATTTGTCATTAACCGAGTTTACTCAGATGACTTGCTGATGAATAGTCCGGACAGTAGCTGCTGACAGCCAACCTCAAGCACCCTTCCAAATGTTCATCAGTCATGGTGGAATGGTACTTGGACTTAATGATCTTCATGTGAGAAAAGGCTGACTTACATAAATAAGTGGAGCCAAATAATGCAGTTGAGGAGATTATTTGGGGTACTTTACCTCTGTGAGTAAGTTCCAGAACTGTCCATGAGCTCTGGCCTTCAGCTCAGTGTCGGCTTGTAATGTCAAAATCTCATCTTCCACTCCAGAAAAGTTCAGGTGAAACAGTTTTGTAATTTTTGATGCAAGTGAATCAACATCAACATCTTCCCGAAAAGGATAGCACATAAATGTAGCGACTGGCTCGAGCGCAACAAAATCTTGAAAGCATTTGACAAACTCTGACAAACAATTGTCAGTCTGCTCGGTGTACTGTGCACTGTCAAGTCGCTCACAGGCCTTCCCTTGCATCTCCAGCTCTGACGCCAGGTTCTGGTAGTTTGCCAAAACATGGTGCTGCAGCTTTGAGTAGAGATGTTGCATCTTTCATTTGAAAGCATTTACTGAGCTAATCATATTGATCACTGTTTTGTCTTTTCCTTGCAGCTCGAGATTAAAGTTATTCAACATGTTTGTCAGATTGGTTAAAAATGCCATTGACTGTTATTTAGTTGCTTGTATTCTGTGTGTCTAGCTGGAAAAACTCCTTAATCTCTGGACAGAGCTCTCAAAATCTTTGCAGGAATTTTCCACAATTAAGCCATCTCACGTCAGTGTGTAGCAACAACTGAGAGTGGTCGCCGTCAGCGTTCTACAGATGTGCACAGAATAACCGTCTTTGAAGAGATCGGGCTCAAATAGAACAGGCGATCTTCATTGCCACATCCATGATCTCTTTTATGTTGAGCATTTTAGTGCATAACGCTTGTTGGTGGATTATGCAATGGTAATTCAGAAAGTCTGGGAAAGCATCGTCCTGCCTGCACTTGGCAATAAATCTATTCACGTTTTCTCAATAACGTTTTTGAATGACTGTTCTTTCATGGGCAGTACTGTTAATAGATCCTCTTTTGCAGTGATATCACTAATTGCCCTACCAATGAAATTGCACATCTGGGCTGTGTCACTCACGTCCGTAGATTCGTCTAACCGAAACAATGAGTCACAATGAGGCTGCTTCAACGACTGGCTCTTTTACCATCTCTCCATCTTGGAAAGGCTTCTTGTTATTAACAATGACGTGACTCACCCGGAAAGATGCTTTGGTGGCGGCTTTTGATTTTTAAGTATGTTGTGTAAAAAGGACTGCTATCCAGACAACTGGGATTTTAGTTCCTTCACCTTTTTCTTTCTCAGCTCACTTTTCATGGCAAACGCATTTTGAAAATGTCATTGTGAAAAAAAAAAATCCTCCTCCCATTCCGTATGAAAGATATACGTTTTTTGTCTTCTTATGTGGTCCAGCTCCACCACTCATTTCTATACCCTTTCAAGAGAAAAAAGCGCTGCCTAAAAATTGGAGCTAACTCGCTGAAGCTGCTTAGATTTGATGCACTTAGCGCCATTGACGACTATTTTTTTTTAATGTCTCGCGATCTACTAATACTACCTCACGATCAACTGGTAGATTACAAAGGACTGCTAGATCGCAATCGACGTATTGAGCACCCCTGATGTAAAGCAACTACGTGCCTCGTGGATATCCTGCCAGCGAAACAGCTTAAAGAACCATGGCCCTATGTTGGGCATATTATGTTAAACATTATTAACTTGTCTACTGGCACTGCCCCTTCTTGAAAAAACCTACTCTGGATCCTGGATGCCTAAATAATTTCCGTCCTGTCTCCAATTTACCTTTTCTATCTAAAGTCCTCGAAAAAGTTGTGTTAAAACAGCATACTCTATATCTATTGGAAAATGACCTCCTCGAGCCGTTTCAGTCTGCATTTAGGGCCTCTTATTCCACTGAAACAGCTTTAGTTTAGTGACTAACAATCTCCTCCTTCAGATGGACGAGGACTCATCAGCTCTACTGTTATTGCTGGATCTCAGTGCTGCATTTGATACAATTGATCATGCAGTGCTAATCAAGAGATTTAAAGATGTTTTTGGCATCTCTGGCTCTGCTCTTGCTTGGTTAGAATCCTAACTGTGTTATAGATCTCTTTTTGTCTCATGTAATCATGGGCGTGGTAGTGGGGGGAAAAGTGGACCTGACTACCCAGGGCCCCATCTAGGGAGAGGGTCCTTTGAAATCTCCCCCTCCTGTGATTTACAGCAACAACAGACTGATATAAAACTTTGTACAACCCACAGATGGAAATCTTCCAGAAAATGAAACGACTCGGATCCAACAATTTTAACATCGTACGCTGGTTCAGTTCATTCCACTTCAGAGGACATTTCTGTCACGAGTTTGAGAGACTGGACATAAGTCTGTATGACTTACTGAGCAAGTCTCCTGCTCGCAGTCTCCAGCTCAAAGAAATACGGTCCATCATCCATCAGGTTTGCTTATTTCACTCAGACTCATGATTTGTCTCCAGTACAGGACTAACTGCTCAATGAAAAAATATTTAAGTTGTAATCCAACACTTTTAATTTACTGAATGTGTTTGGGGGGAAAAAGATGGTGTGTGGATTTAAAAATGTTGTATCAACGTCGTTTGTCATTCAGAGTTAAAATTGCCGAGATTACATTGTTACATTTAAAAATCACAGTTCAAGTGAATTATGAAATGTTTTTGATTGGGAAAGTTTGTTTAAATGTTGACTACATGCGTTCTCAATAAATTATATTTTGCTCTTAAAGGTACAGTGCCATTTTTTTAATGGTGGATAATCAATGTAACACCTGCAATAGATAACTCTCTGAGGAATTTAGAGATAAGCACTTGCAGTTCTACTGCATTAAAAAAATTTAAACATAAACTGTCCTCTTTTCAAACATCTTGGTTTTCTAACTCCATAAGCTCTACCTCCGCAGAGTTCCCCTGAGTTATTCCATGTTGCTGAAAGTTGAACTGATGTATTTGGAGATGGCAGGAGCGCTGATGTTTCTAAAGAGAGTAGGCATCATTCACGGTGACCTGAAGCCTGATAATATTATGATGATAGAGCATTTAGCGCAGCCACTAAGAATTAAACTCACTGATTTCAGCATGTGTCTCTTCTGTGTCTCAGGCCAGGCAGGGTTCAATCATTCAACCAGTGTGCTACAGGTACGCAGGCCTTTTCTGTCACAGACATAAGGGAGTCACAGGGAACTAGGCAAAGATGTGGTCTTCTGTATCGTGTTGCTGTAATAATGTGTGTTTTGTGCAGATGTCCTGAGGTGCTGGTTGGTGCTTCCTTTAATGAAGCAGCCGACATGTGGTCCCTAGGATGCACTGTCGCACAGATGTTTTGGGGAAAAGTGCTGTTTTGGGCCATAAACAAGTACAGCATGGTAAGTATTAGTTTGATTTAGTTACACATTTAACACTTGACATTATGTATACCTGACTTTTTGTTGAAGATTATTGCAGCCCAAAGTCTCCAAAGCAAATTCATGGTAAATTTTGAGTTTTATTTAAACTACAGCCCTTGTATAATATATTCATATTTATACATAACAAATCCAAATGGTAAGGTCCTATCAGATAAATATTATAAACAGTGGATAAACCTAAGACTCTTTTGTAATAAGTACTCTTTCTAAACAAGACCAGAGTGTTAATACTATTGTTTTCATTCAAGTACTTTCTTTTGGTTACACACATGGACAATGCAAATGTCCTCATGTGCTTACTACTGCCAAAAGATTTGACCTGTGACCTTGTGGACTCATGTTTCACTCAAAGATACAATGTCATGTGTTGTGTCCACAGATGACACACATCATCCACATAGTGGGACAGCCCCCGAAACAAATGTTGGACACTGGGATTTACACAGATGAGTACTTCTGTCTTCTGAAGGATCGACTGACTGGGTATTTAAGGCAAAATGATGATTTCAAATCAATATCTGTGCTGAATGAAAGAAATGTAAATTAATATTAACTTCTAGGACTTTTATTTCTTTAGTCAAGTTTTTTGGAAGCACCATTCACGCCCACTGTCGAAAAGCTGGAGAACATTTTTGAGGTAAGAAAATTTGCCTTACTCTTACAGATGTGGTTAGGGCAGGGGTCTCAAACTCGTGGCCCGGGGGCCAACTGCGGCCTGCAAGACGATATGAAAATTTAATGTTAGTCCACCCTGATAGTTTTAAATGAATGGCATGTTACCACATTGTGTGTGGAAGGTTCCTTTTTGTGCTGGAACTGAAGCAACCTACCATCACAGTGGAGTATATGGCTCCTGGGGCGGGCCATCGGCTGGGCTTGATGCAGGTAGAGAAACATTTAACAACTATGGAGGAGCCCATGTAACTTCACATAGCCGTCATAAAATGACTGCTTCTTACTGTGTTTGAAATGAGCATGTTTGACCTTGAGCTGGACAAATTCAATGTTACTGGCAATGGATTTGGCATCATGTGGATTGTATTTTGTTTTCCCATCATTTAAAATTGGTTGATTTGTTTGAAAGTTGATGGCAATTTCACCACTATCCATGCGGATTTGTTATCATGACAAATTTCTGCAAATTAACACCGATGTTATGTTGACAATATCACCGAGGGGACTGGACATCCAATGGGGCCACTCAGCAGCTCATTCATGTTCTTCAATATTCCATTTAAGTTCTGGATAGCTCAGGTTCAGAAGAACCCATTGAAGTTAAACTGTTAAACTGAACCCATAACAGTTAACTGTTAGTAATGACGTTTTAGAGGATTTAATTAAAGCGTTTTTTGTGGAATACCTGATCCAGCCCAGCCTCACCCAGACTCTGCCTCCTGCGGCCCCCAAGTAATTTGAGTTTGAGAGCCCTGGGTTGGGGTCTTTGTGAAGCAGAGTTGTATGTGGTACCGAGTTTTGTATTGAGTTTACAGCCTGACAGATTTAGAAAGGCATGAGACGGCTAGTATCAGGGAAAAGCCTTTTAAACTTTAACTGAAAACTGTTTTAATTACCACATTCAAATATCCCAAAAAGATACTAACTACCTATATTTTTTGTTCAGTGCCAATCTGACTTGGAATGGATTAGGAGAGTCCTTCGATCTCATATACTTTGTAGACTTGGTGAAAAAAATGCTGGATGTAAACCCTGCCACCAGAATAACTCCAGAAGAGATTTTTGAGTTTTGTTACCTTGAGGGATGTTTTCAAGAGCAGTGTGTATTTTTTTATATACATTTTTTTAACATGTAATCTCTTGTTATGCAAAGTTTAACACAGGAACAGTCTTTTAGATTGATTGAATATGAGAACATAATGAAAGAAGTGCTGGGTCATCAGGAGGTGCAGCCTGCACCCTCCGCCTCTGTCCCCCAAACCAGCCTGGCTCCACCACCATCGCAAGGTCAGAAACGGAAAAGAGATGTTGATAACACCCAGGGCCAAGAAAGGTTTGCATTATATAAAATTTCTATTATACATCTTTGGTTTTAGTAGCAACTAAAGCCATTTAAAATGTATTTAATGTTAAAATAAACAACAATTTTATTATTTTTCTAGCTTGAAGGTGTCAAAGAAGAGACAGCATGACAATACTGTCAACTGTAAGTTCTTTACAAAGAAAAGGAGGGCAAATAATGCTGAAGGTAAACTTTATGAATAAGTGTCACAGATTTACAAACTACAATGGATCATATTACTCATCACCTCTGTCCACAAATCTAATGTATAATTCTCTCTGCTTTTTTAAAACAAATAATCTAACCCTAATTTATTTCTTCAGAATGCATAGACCTAACTTCAGAGTCACCGGTCAGTCGGAAGAGACAGCGTCCAGGGGAAGACAGCGTTATTATCATCGATTCAACCTCACCTCCGAAACACAGACGGCTCCCAGAGGGACTTAAACACCTCTGAATGCAGACTAAAGGTCAGAGACTGACCCATGGAGGCCAACACTTTAAAGACCATTTGAAAATTTATTTTCATCAATACAATTTCAAAGCACAGTTATTTGGTTGTACTTGTTTTTAATGTATGTTTTTTGAATGTGAAACTCCATATAATACAAGCTCTAGAAATATTTGTCTATATAAAAATAGAGGGTGTGTAGAAAAGCATTTAGGTGAAAATAATTAACCAGAATTAGTGTTTCTTGAAAACTCAAAAAAAAAAAAAATGCATCATGAAGGTTCCACACTATAAAAATTTAAAGGCTTATATTGTTGTCAATACACATAAAAATAGATATTATTGTCAAGATTAAAACATTTTTTGACACTATTTAGACACACCATTACATGGGGCCCAAAGCAGGAAGTACTTGAAAGCCTGAAATTTCCACTGAATTTCAGACTCTTTAGGACATTCAATAGTATAAAATAAAATAAATGATTGTTTTAAGCCACATATTTCGAGCCATATTAAATGTAACTGTGGCGGTAGATGTAATATTACAGAGCATGCAACAATCTGAATTTATTGGCACTTATGATATATTGCTTAATTTAGCTCAGTGTAATTTTTTAGGACATGGCAAACAGTTTTGGCACAAAGGCTTAAATAGATAGATAGAATAGATATAATCTGCAAGAACTAAGATATGCACTCTTTCATTATTGAAGCTTTACAGATTAGATGCAGAATAGATTCAAAGATTTTGAAACAGATATTGCTCCAGTGAGACATAATATATTTTTTATATGTCATGTGAAAAAGCTAAAACAAGCATCAACTCTGTCAAGTCAATTAAACCTTGGTGAGATGGAGAATGGACGTGGCAGCACGAAAGTGGAGCATTTGAAATTGAAGACCTACCCCTTTAACACTTTGAAACTATTTTTTGGAAGTGTCTGTTTATTTCAACCCCTGATCACACAGGAACATTTACTTATTGTTAACACTTATATTAGGGACATGGCATAGACATGTGGTTTCCTGGAGCCCATAACTCTTGCTAACGGTTCATTTGAGGACAAGGACCAGTTTTGTCCACATTTGGAGCCAATGAGTTTACCTGGCTTTCTAAAAGAACATCTGAAATTTAGGCTCACACACAGAGCAGGAGAAAATGGTTGAATGTGATTACAGATGAGGTCAGCGAGAAGGTGCCTTATCATGCTCTTATCCTCACTGCATGTAGTAGTCAAAGTGTAATATCAAAAATTCAATTTCACTCTTAAAGGAGGCTTTCTCTAATTATCTGATCAACGCTCGGAGGGAGACGGGGCACACCACACGGGTTTGTACAAAGAGGAGTACTGAGGTACTGAGGAGGGGCCCTTAGAATTCAGTTTTCCTGCGCAAAACTAAACTTGTAGTCTGGCACTGGTTTGGTAAAAAAGTCATTTTCATGTTGTGCAGGGCCCCACCACACCCCTCAAATCAATGGTACGACCCGCAGGTCACGTGCTTCTGCTGTGGAACTGCGCTGAATCAGTGAATGAGACAGGAGCTGGAGTTAGACGTAATATGAACTAGGAAGACAGGGGAAGAGTCATGTCTTTCCTTAAGAAAGAAAAATCAGGGACTTAAAAACTAAAAGAAAAGAAGATTAAAGACAGAAAGGCAAAAGAGGGAAAGCAGTTGCTCACTCAGTTTTTTGAAGAGAAAGGTGAGATCCAAATGCATCATTGCAGCATTTACATTGTTTTAATATAAATATCTACTCCAGGTAGAATAGCATAAATTTATGACCGTATTTGAATAATATACCAATAGGCTACTTTATAGTACCGCACCCTACATAGCGAGCATTCAATATATCTGAGTAAATAACAGAGAGAGTGAGAAACAGACAGAGGCGGAGCTGGGAGCTCCAGGCAGCTGCGCAGCTTGTCTCAGAAGTTTACATGAAAACACTGATATTTCCCTCCATTGTCAAAATCTAACACCTGCGAAAACACAGATTGTTAGCGCCTGTTTTACGCATCGTTATGCAAATTAGCTCGAGCACGGTCTTACATTAAGTACAGGATTGTTCTTAGTTTAATGCACATCTCAATGATTAATAATTACTTATTTTAAAACGTAATTCAAAAACTGAATGTTTAGTTTGGCGGTTAGTGTACCTTGTGATTCCATAGTCTGCATTTATTTTCAACAGACAAATACTCAGCCTCCACTTATAAAAAGGTATTGTGAACATTTAGGATATTTTACACTCCCAGTGACTGTTGCTGGAGGGGATCGTGCTTTCAGTAAATTTAAACTTGTAATGACCAATTTAAGAACAACAATGTCCCAGGATAGACTAAACAGCCTGGCCATACTCTGTAGAAAGTCAGTTGGCCAAAGAACTGGACTTTAAAGACCTGATCAGCAAATGTGCGCATGCAAAGACCCATCAATGGGCATCTAGTAAAAAATAACATTATTTAGTTTGTGTTTATTAATGTTCAGAACAAAGTTTTTTCTCATTTGCTTTGGTCATTGTTCAGAAGTGCTTTACAGTATATTTGATTTAGTCCAGGTTTGGTCCTGCTAGACCTTTTGTCATCTCAGTAAGTAGTTGTGCTTTTGACAATAAAACTAAAATATATTAGAGAGTGTAACAAAGTGTTTTTATGATAAAAATGCAATACCCACCCATTGGTATCATTATGGTATTTGGTACAGTACGGGGCCCCAGCAAGATGGTTTGTACCCAGGGCCCAAAATTTGGTGCTACACCGCTGGTCACCTGTGAAACACCTGTGCTTTACCTACAACATGAAAAACAATGTTTATTACTACTTTGTTGTGATGTTAATATTTTATTTGCTTAGAGTTGTGTCTTTTGTATATTACTTATTAAATTAATAAACTGGACTTGACACTGGTTTTATTTCATAGCTATACCTTGAGTATCTCTCTATAACACATTCTGTCCCAGGACCAGTGAGCTGCAGGTGCACAACAGGTGCATCTGTTTTTAACAGTTGTACAGGGAGTCTTGAAATCTCTGTTTTTTGTGTAATTATTAAGACTAAAATCATACCAAAATCAAACTAAATGCATAGGTTTGCAATTTCTGAAAGTTTGTTAGCATTTGCCTAGCAAAATATGATATTCTAAAACTAGTTAGAAAAGAGTGCAAAAATATAAAAACATAAAACATCTAAGCCACAGGGTGCCCTAAATCTCGTTTTAAAATATCTTAACTCAATGATGACAATTTTATTCTAGTGAAACACACACAAATAACATAATCAGTCAAATTAAGGCTGTTCATCACATCACCTGAGCTCTGCCCGCTTGTCTTTCCAAAAATCTGGCTTGACCTGGATCTTGTATTAGTTTTGTTTTTCCTTCCTAGAAGCTCAGAGAAAAAGCTGGTCTCTTGCTGATGTGGAAAAGACCCTTATGGCATTCATCCAGTCTAGGAAAGTACGAGGGAAGTCCGACTGTACTGCCTGTATTAAAGCTTTACCAGGAGCACTCAGAAATCAAACCTTGTCAGGAGTTATGTTTTATGTCAAAATCACATTACTGCTGTTCAAAGGGAGAGCGCAAAAAGAGTTTGGTAAATTTTAATTACCATTTTATTTCCATTTGTTCTATTGAGAGTTTCACTTTTTACTGTGTTAAAATCAATGTTACTGTGGTTGGTTATGTCCCACTATTTCTAGATGAGTGGTTGTGCAGTACCCCAGTTAAAGTTTGCTCAATATGGTCATGTTACATGTAATTTAAGAGGTTATGTCCACAAATTGGTCCATATTTAAAATACATTTTAAAATTAAAGGCATTGCTAAGCATTACTAGTGGAAGTTCTCCTGGGCCTGCAGCAGCCAACACACTTAGCGAAGAGAATAGCCACAGAAGCTTAAGGATAAAATTGTCACAATTAGCCACATTGACACTTTGTGCAGTGTCATCATTTTCAATCAAAAAGAGACGGTGAGGTGTCAAATATGCCCTAGTGCATTTATTTTAATTTTAAATCTGAGATTCATTCCGATTTGGTCATTGGACTTTCAGAATTACAGCAAACGTTGTGTCAGTTGCTGCAGGACCACAGTTATCAGCATACTCATACCCATTCCGTCACCAGAAGTTTACAGTTTACAGAGCCACATATATTCTCCTTTCTTATATGCATATCTTTAAACATAATTCTCTTGTACAGCATATCAAGTACTTAAAGTATTTATTTTAAGTCCACAAAATTAAATTACTTCACTCCATAAACCAAGAGACACGCATGTTTTAGCGTGTTGTGAGCAAAAGGATTTTTTAAAACCGTCTGCCTTCAGTGGCTGTCTTCCTCAGATATTACAAATATAAAAAAAAAAATACAGCTAAAAACAGATTCCAAATTACTGACTGTTTTAAATGTGAATGAACCAGAAAACTTTGTGACTGAAAAACAGGGAGTAAATGTTGCCTATTCTATGGAAAACAGGAGACATGAATCTGTGAAAAAGCACCAGGCTAACAGAGACAGAGAATCTATGCCAAAAGTGAAGGACAGAGATATTCTGCTGCTGGGAGACGGTGCTGTGAGAGACATAAACAACTGTTGTTTGGTTACATGCAGCTATCCAAGTGCTATGGTCACTGATATAACAGCACTTCTCCCCCAAGTCCTGTCCAAACACACTGGGATTAAACAGCTGATAGTGCACGTGGGTGCAGTTGACACCAGGAAGGGAGAATCAGAGGTTTTAAAAAAAGATTTCTCCAGGCTTTTAGATAAACGTCATCAGTGGACCGCTCCCAAACATCGACAGGCGGATCAAGTCGGCTGCTTTCATTAAATACATGGCTGTCCAAGGCCTGTGAGACAAGATGAGTACACTTTATTGATAACTTCAACTTGTTTTGGCAAAGTGTAGATCTGTTTAAAGGAAAGGGCCCACACCTGAACAGAGGAGGGGTCAGGAGGCTAACAGATAATCTCCTGCACTCTCTGAGACACCTAAATGGTTCTGGGCACCCTCTTGAACAAAGAAAGAGTCCTCTGAGAAACAATCAGCCACTGAATGAGAAAATGACTCCCGCCTCACCAGCCAAGGATCCTCCTTTGACCATGACACTGCCATGGACTTCCCCAATAGGACCATGGACCCCTCAGTAGCATCAACACCTTCTGCGGACCTCACCATCTCTGTCTATTCCCCAATGGGATTTCCAGATCACCTGGAAATTTTGTTAAAATTCCGTTTACACCTAACTTGACTAGGTCACTGGTACTATAATCACCCCTACAAACATCATCCTCAAAATGTCAAACCCCTTCAAACTCCTCCCAGACCAGCTCCAAAAGCCTTGACTAGCACCAAGGCTACTATCAGTGATTAGGACACTGAGGGCCTCTGCTGTTCCAGGACTTTCTGCCATAATAAAACACTTATCAACCTGAGGCCCTGGGAGAGAACACTCGCAGTGCTCAATGTCAGGTCTTTATAACTTTATATAAGTTTGATTTGATGTTTTTAACAGAAACATGGTTAGACAGCAAGACTGGAAATGTGGCCCTTATTGAATCCACCCCATCGAATTTTACATTTACATCCAAAACACGGAAAAACAAAAAGGGTGGGGGTGAATGTATGTATGTGGAGTTTAAGTTTTCTCCATCTATACATCTATACTATTCTTGATTTTTTTTTTTGGTCTCTGTCAGCATGTTACTGAGCAAACCCATAACAGAGCAACCTGATTAAAGTGATCAGGAAGAGGCAAAAGGCATTGTGAATGCTCATTCTGTCAGGGCACAGAAAAGGGAATGCCGAAAAGCCATCAAAAATGGCGTACATTAAATCTCTTAATTCATTATGAGGTATTCAAAAATAATAATAAAAATGTTTTTAATCAAAATTAAATATTTTTCTCAGAGAACAGCAGTAACAACTCACCTTTTGCTACAGTGAACACATTAACAAACCCTCCAGCTCCATTTCCAGAATTAGTTTCCACCACTAAATGCAATGAGTTTGCATTGTTTTTCAACGACAAGGTTCAAGGCATTAAACCTGTTACAGAGTATAAAATTACACTACAGCTATCTAGGAGAGCCTTCATTGGTTTAAGACATTTTCTCACCCATTAATGACAGAACAACTGAAAAAACCTTTCATTCACCTGCTGCCTCGATGTTCTACCCACTAGATTTCTAAAATCAGTAATAAGCAGTTTGTTACCACAACTCGCTGATATAGTCAATAATTCCTTACAGTCTGGAACATTTCCAAGGGCCTTAAAAACTGCTGTCATCAAGCCTCTCCTAAAGAAGAACAACTATCGGCCCATATCAAACCTGCCATTTTTAGGGAAAGTTTTTGAAAAAGTTTAAAATGTTATGGACAACAGCTTAAAATGATCAGAAGGCAAAAAGTCTCTTAATGGTTTAGCACCAGAATATATTTCTGAAATGCTAGTTCCATATGAACCTCCTCGGACTCTGAGAACATCTGGGACAGGCCTTCTGCTCGTGCCCAGAGTTAGAACTAAACAGGATGAAGCAGCATTTAAGTTTCATGCAGCAAAAACCTGGAACAGCCTCAACTTTATCAATGTTCAAGGGGAGGTTAGAAATCTTCCTCCTTCCTTTGCTCCGCCTACATTCAGAAGAGACAACTAAAAGTGTTTATCTGCAATCTTTTTAAAATGTTTTAATTTCTTATTCTAAATCTTGTAAATTGTCTTTTATTCCTGTACAGCACTTTGAGTTACTCAGTGCATAAATTGTGCTAAAGCAATAGATTTGCCTTGACTTTCATTTATTCATTAACTTGTTCATTTCATGAAAATACACAGTAGTAAACAATTCCAAACTAAGTTTACAGGAAAACACATTTTCATGATTAGAAAATGAGGAGTGAAGAATATTTCCTATATTTTCCGCTCCTTTACTTAAACACAAACTGGTTTCTGCTTCCATCATCATCATACATCCTGTCATAAATATAAAAACTACAACTTCTAAATTGTCACATTCAAACTCAAGTACCTGCATAATGTCTCATTTGATTTTATTTATAAAGTTATTTTAAAGTGAACATTTTTACAACTTTTTAAATAATTGAGAATTCCATACTCTTACACCTACAACTGACAACCTTCCAGGATCTTGAAATGCTTCTTATGAATCCACTCCTTCGTTGCCCGGGCGGTGTGTTTGGAATCATTTTCATGCTGAAAGACCCAGCCACATTTCATCTTCAATGCCCTTGCTGATCGAAGGAGGTTTTTACCCAAAATCTTACAATACATGGCCCCATTCATTCGTTCCTTTCAGTTGTCCTGGTCCCATGCAAAAAAAAAAATTAATAAAACAGCCCGAAAGCATGATGTTTCCACCCCCATAATTCACAGTAGGTATGGTGTTCTTATGAGTTTTAACTAAAAAGTTCTATTTTGGTTTCATCTGACCAAATGACATTCTTCCAATCCTCTTCTGGGTGGTCCAAATGCTCTCTAGCAAACTTCAGACAGGGCCGGACATGTACTGGCTTAAGCAGGGGACACGTTTGGCACTGCAGGTAGTGTGTTACTGATGGTAGCCTTTTTACTTTGGTCCTAGCTCTCTGCAGGTCATTCACTAGGTTCCCTTGTGTGGTTCTGGGATTTTTGCTCACGGTTCTTCTGATCATTTTGACCCCAGAGGGCGAGATCTTACGTGGTGCCCCAGATCAAGGGAGATTATCAGTGGTGTTGTCTGTCCTCCATTTTCTAATAATTGCCCATACAGTTAATTTCTTCACACCAAGCTGCTTACATATTGCAGATTCATAGTTTTCTGAATAAATTTGTCTTAAAATGGATATTCATCTAAGTCAAGGGTATTGACAAACATAAGGCATCTAAAAATGATTACAAAATACAATTCTGATCTTTCATGTCTTTATTGAATACACTCATTCAACATTCAAAATGGCAGTGGAAAAAGTAAGTGAACCCTTTTACTAATAACTGGTTGACGTATTGGCTGTCTTTGGCATTGTTTCTTTACCTCATTGATGAGTTTTGGTTTTGCTCTTGGTGTCATTTTGACTAGGTGCCCACTTCTTGGTAGAGTAGCAACAGTCCCTAAGTGTTTCCATTTGTAGATTGTTTGCCTAACTGTAGACCCTTGAATTTCTAAAGTCATTGAAATAATGTTGTAACCCTTTCCAGTGACAATTCTCGATCGTAGCGCCTCTGAAAGCTCTCACTGGCGAGACGTGGCTCACATAAGTTTGTTATTCTTGTTGTCATAGCCTAACTGCCCGGAACTAGGAAGACTCCACTGCAAAAACTCCACACGCAGGTAGAAAGGTCAAAAGGTTTATTGTGCCAAAACATACAAATAAAAATCTAAGAGACACTGCCAGGGTCCGAGCATAGAACAAATATAAAAAGCAGGTAACCAGAGCAATAATCCCGAGCGAGGAAATCAAATATATAAACTATTCACAGACCGCATGCAGGTAAACCAGAACTCACATATGAGCACAAGGGAAGCCTGACCCAGAGCCACGGGACACACAGGTATATATAGACACAGACAACAAGGGACAGGTGAAAGACATTAGGGCGGAGCAGGTAATCACACAGGAGGGAAAACCAGACAAGAAGTAAAATACCGGAACACAGACAAGGGTGAGATATTTCACAATAAAACAGGAAACCAAATACAATCTTGAAACAAAATCATATACTAACCAAACTGGAAATCAGATAGGATAGTGAAACAACTCAGATACATTAAAGACACATGACATAAGAACCAAAACAGACAAGAACACCGATACACTAACAAAACTGCCTACAAACACCAGGCAGGGATCCTGACAATTGCAGGGCAAACTAAAAGTTTGAGGGTTTTTCATCAGTCATAGTAGCTGTAGTCCACACTTCCAAGCGCATTATCATAACAAGACTCAAGGTGTGCTGAAACCTGATTCCAATTAGCTTTCTTGAGGTCATCAACTCAAGGGTTCACATACCCTTCAAGTCAATACCCTTGACCTCACATTTTAATAAGCACTATGAGGTTTTTGGGTTGTTCTCAATAAAGAAATGAAAAATTATAATTGTTTTGTGTAATTATTTTTAGACCTTATGTTTGTCAATACCGTTGACTTAGATAACAATCAGATCACACTTCATATTTATTCAGAAAAGCATGAAATTAGAACTGGTTCACATAATTTTTCTTTCCCCTGTATACCAACACTTTCACATTGTGTAGAGCTCCATAAGTAAACCATTCTCATTAAAGTTTATACTCAAGCTTCACTGCTGCTGTGGCTGATAGATGTCGCACACTGTAAGGAAAACTACTGGATTGTGTATAACAAGTGTTTTGCATTATTTACATAATTTTATAATAACATGTGTACATTTGTAACTAGGTAAAGCTTTGCATATTTTATATCTGCATAAATCTGTCATTATCACAATATGCTTTAGAATAATTTAAGGCAAATCAGCATTGTTTATAATATAATTCCAGCAGAAATAGAAATAGTCCATAAACATAAGATACACAAGTCATAGTTTTGTAAAATAGAGGGAGATTTGTCTAAAGCAAAGACATATGCATCATGAGAGGATTCGTCTTTATAAAATCCAAAAGGTCTTCCTTCTCTGCAAATTCACCTGAGGACACAGAGGGTAACAGAGTGAGTTTATGCTCATACAGGGAGGATTATTTCTAATTCTGAGGACATCTGGAGACATGCTGCAGTATAATGAGCACAAACACAACATGATTGGCTCACACGGCTGTTTCCCTGTTTCCTGTTTTTATGTGACAAATCCTCTAACACAGAATTAAATAGTGTTTAGATTATTGTATCTGAGTGTTCAGCTGCTGTTTAGCTTGTAGCTACAAAGCTGCAACAACTGTTTCTGCACACTGCTGATGAATGATCAGTTTATAATGACATCAACTTCCGTCTATTGACCACAGACTTATTTTACTGATAATACAAAGCTTATATGTGGCAGAGTTATTTTAATATATTAAAAATAATGCTGAGATCACATATCCTCTCTTTTTTTCTCTTTTCTTTTTACACTTTTTCTGTCAAAAAGCTGCTAAACAAGTGAATGTCATATCTAATCCTATATTTAGGAAATACACCTGGTGCATAACTTTGGAGCTTTCATATGCACCAATGACTGTAGAAGGGCTGGACATAAGGAATGTGACGTCACCCATAGCGTTACGAACCTTGAAAATGAAGCCATTTCAGCCATTTTTAGCCGTTATGGGGGTTGCCATGTTGATTTTATGGAGCCAGAAGTCCCAATTTGGGCATATGAGCTAGGTTTGAGTGCGCGTTAGCATGGTAACCAGCGAGCCAATCAGAGCCGGGCTTGTTGAAAGTTCAAAATCTTGCAGATAGCGGCAAAGCCATTGACGGTGCATTTTTGACTGCTGGCTAACTTGAGGTAAATGTTATATTTATTTGTAATAATTTTTTTATTTTATTAATTTCACTCATAAGACCTATATTGACAACTATCTATAGACTACTTGATTTTAATCAGCATATAGTATTTAAAGTATATTTTTTAAGGTACTAAAAAGATTATTGTTACCTTCATGCGAACATATGCCATTAGTAAATTTTAACCAGAACAGTGTTTAATTTTTTTATTGCTAAATCTCATTTTAATTCTAATGGCATTTTTACTTACCTTTCTTATATTTAGTTTTGTATATAATATATTGGTAAAACCAAACAAAGTGTATTATTAAGTAAGCATTATCTAATTTAATGATTATATCTTCCTTTCAGGTCACTATTTACCCTCCCCAAAAAGATTAACCTCAAAAAATGTCTGCCACATCCAAAAGTGTAAGTAATAGCCTTTATTTATATTTAAAGCACAGTGGAAAAACATTCTGTAAGGTTATTTATGACAATAACTACATTTTGATTTGTCTAAATTATGACAAATTTCTGTTATATTGTCTATCTAGCCGTTTGGATAATTGGTGACAGCTACGTACGGCCTGGGGCAGAGGCTGTATCAGAGACCTTGGGGAAGAACCTGGCACTTGAGGGTGTTACCATCCATTGGTTCGGCTGGGGGGGTCTGAAGTGGAAGAGACTCATGGGATTTTATCACCAGTGCCGAAGAGGAAGAGCAGCCCCGGATGTACTCCTCATCCACTGCGGCGGAAACAAACTGGTAGAGGTGAAGAGTGTCATCCTTGTTGCAGCCATGAAGGAGGACCTGCACCAACTCCACCTGCAGAATCTCTCAATGACAATTATCTTCTCGGGACTCACCCAGAGATGCAGGTGGAGGGCTGGTGCAAATTCAGGGAAATTGGACAAGTCACGCAAATTTATAAACAGTGTTACGTCTGACTATATGGTGAATATGGACACTTTTGTTCACCACCGTCATACCGCACCCACTGAATTTAAAAAAAAATATTTTTTTAAACATTAAATAAGCCGCATATGTCTATAAGCCGCAGGTGCCTACCGGTACATTGAAACAAATGAACTTTACAAAGGCTTTAACGAAACACGGCTTGTAACAAAAATAAATAGGCTTTAACGAAACACGTCTTGTAACAAACATAAACTGGCTTTAAAAAAAAAAATTTGCAGTAAACAGTAGCCTACCAAGAAAGTCATTGGTCACTATCTTCCTCCTCCTGTGCACTGAAACCACTGAAGTCATCTCCTTCGGTGTCGGAGTTGAAAAGCCTCAGAATTGCTTCATCAGATATTGGATCATCATTGACGCTCTCGTCACTTTCCGGAGGCAAATCCCCCGCTGAGCCCTCTTCAACACGCAAATGCAGTCAAGCCTTTCGAAACCCGCTGATGATAGTGGATTTTTTGACAATGCTCCACGCTGTCAGGATCCACTGGCAGACTTAACCATAAGTTGCTCTTCTCATGCGGCCCGTTTTAGTAAAGGATTTCTCCCCACTTGTCATCCAAGCCTCCCACTGAACACGGAGCGCCACTTTAAATGCACGATTTACACTGATGTCGAGTGGCTGCAAATACTTTGTTGTGCCTCCAGGAATCACAGCTGGAATTGAGTTTGTTCTCTTGATGGCTTCTTTCACTGAATCTGTTATGTGGGCCCTCATGC
Source organism: Neodontobutis hainanensis (assembly GCA_024349245.1). Classification (NCBI taxonomy): domain Eukaryota; kingdom Metazoa; phylum Chordata; class Actinopteri; order Gobiiformes; family Odontobutidae; genus Neodontobutis; species Neodontobutis hainanensis. The sequence goes on from JALDNG010000020.1 coordinate 21,369,822, forward strand.
TGTCCAAAACGAGCAATGCCTTGTTTCTGTGAAAGAATCCTCCCGGTCGCTTGCCGTAACAGTCCGTATGCCATTCATGCATTAAGCTTTCCGTCATCCATCCTTTCTTGTTGACTTTCACAACAATTCCTCTCGGGAATTTTTCTTTCGGCATTGTTGTGCGTTTAAAAATCACCATCGGTGGAAGCTTTTCTCCCAATGCCGTGCAGCTCAGAACACAGGTGAAATGCGTTTTTTCATGCCCAGTTGTTTTCAGCGTGACGGATGATTCGCCTTTCCTGTTGACAGTCCGAGTGAGAGGCAGGTCAAACAGCAGAGGAACCTCATCCATATTTATGATGTCGTGCGGGCCGATGGAATGCTCCGCTATCAGTGAATTTGCGGAAGTTTGAAACTTTTTCCTCGTAGTCGGGAGGGAGCTGCTGACACAGACTCGTCCGTACCCTGATGGACAGGCCTTTGCGTCTCATAAATTTGAGACACCACGATGGTCCACCTCTAAAATCCTCAAAGTTCATTGCGGTGGCGATTGTTTTGGTTTCAGTCGGATCTGCACAGTTGAAACACCTTGGCCGTCTGCTCTCTGTGTGTTGACCCAGTCTTCGAGCTCATTTTCTAGTTCGGGCCATCTGCTTTTCTTCCCCCTGAAAGCTTTAGTTGTCTTTTCGCACTGAGTCAATTCCTCACGCTGCTGTTTCCAACGTCTTATCATCGACTCATTAAGACCAAGCTCCCGTGCAGCAGCTCTGTTTCCTTTTCCAACAGCCAAATCAATCACCTTCAACTTGAAAGCTGCATCATATGCATTTCTCCATGTCTTTGCCATGATGAGGTTGAACAAAATGACTACCGTAATCAGAATGATGGAAAGTTTGAGCGTGCTCGATTTAATCTAAATAGTAAACAAACCCGTTAACCCGTTCGGCAATTTCATTGGTCTAATGAAAGCTTCATTCCGCCAAAGCGGGAAAAATCCATATATTAGCCGCGTCGTTGTTTAAGCCGCGAGGTTCAAAGCGTGGGAAATAAGTTGTGGCTTATAGTCCGGAAATTACGTTATTTTTAAAGGATGGAGTTCATTTAACCCCTATGGGAAATTGAAACTTTCTAACAGCGTTGGCTGAATCTATTAAAACACAACTTCAGCAGCAGTGAAATGTTTATGTTTGACATTACATTAACTGCTGAATTTGAGTTTTAATAGGTCTAATCTATCTATATATCATTCATAGATCGATTATATATTGTTAAAATATATGCAGACAACTATTTATTCCTTGTTCAACTTTGCTCTTCCACTTCTTTGTACCCCAGTCCAGAGTATGTGAGAGGTGCGGTGTGGGGCGGAGCTAGGAGCAGAGCGGTGTGATTTTGCCCGGTGCGAGGAGCGGATTTTTTAAATGTTGGAGCGTTGTGATTTTCTCCTGCTCCGAAAACGCTCCACTATCGCTCAATTACCAATCACGAGCCAGGAGTCCCAGGACCAAACCACTGTCAGGAGATGGAAGGGGACTCAAAATGTTTCTAATCATATTTTGCATTTGTATTGTTTTATTAGTACTTTCACAAACATATATATAAAGTATATATTATGTAATTAATTTATCACATGATTTTAATTATATTTTTAACGACCCCCTCGCGGTTTCCACCCGTACATCTCCATTATATGATGAACGATTTTATAAGTTGGTAATAAGCAGTAAGCACAGGTAAAGACAGACAGAAAAATGGAGTTTCTGAAATATTACTGTGAAGAAGGGGAAAAAATATATAAATGTATTATAAAAAGTAGTGATGACAAAGGAGAACGGGAGTGCGGGGAGGTGATTGCAACGTCAAAGGATTCATTGTGGAATCTTAAAAGACACGTGTCAAGGAAACACGATAAAGTTTTTCGCTCACATGTGGAAAAAATCTGAAAGTCGGTATTATTCAGCTGGAACAACCTAAACCAATAATGCAGAATTTATACATTTGTAAATATTGTATTGACATTTAGGCTACTTATTATTTATATTTAATTTTAGCGCCAAATTTATGTTCAATTTACATTTTTTTGCAGAGAAAAAAAATCACAGGAAACATGTAAAGAGACACAGAGCAGTACATTTAAAGGCTCCTTTCAACAAAGAACAACAAAAATAAATATTTCACAGGAGAGGAAGAGTGAACTAGACCAGGCTTTTTTTAAAAATGATTTACAGTCCTGCTCACCATTATTGGCACCCGTGAAGTTTACATATGTACATATTGTGAAATATCTACTGAAGGAAATGTATCAAATTAACCAACATATTACTACAGATAGCTTGTGTTTGACACAAAACAGTAAATGATCAATAACATTTAAAAAGATAAACATTATGAGAAAAACAGAGAAAACCATAATGCTTGCCTTGTCAGTGGTATTGGCACCCTTTGCTGCAAATCAGTATGGAAACCCAATTTGGCTCACCTGTTGCAGATCTCAAATGAGGATCACCTGTGATGAAATGCCTACACCCATGTGACCCGAATTAGCCAATAAATGAACATTTTGGTTTTATAAAAAGCCACCTGTTATTCCCTCTTCATGTGTGACAATGGTAAAGACAAAGGAGCTGTCTGAGGACACCAGAAATGCTATTATTTGCAAGCCCCCACCCAACGCAAAATGAAAGCAAAATAATGTTGTTCGTTTGTGCTTGTTTGTGCTGCACAAATTTTCGTTTGTGCTGTTTTAGTTTTTTAGATATTAAAAGAATAATTTTAAGTAGGTCAACTTCACTCAGCCCCCCACATGCTCCAAATTGGCCCAAAAACGGTCTCGTTCGTTTGTGCCGCGTTTGTGCCGGTGAAAGTTTTGTTTGTGCTTTTTCAGTTTAATAAATATTAAGCACTGAATTATTGGCCGATTACGTAATCTGCCCCCCCACATGCTCCAAATTTAACAAAACTGCTCTCGTTCGTTTGTGCTGCGTTTGTGCTGGTTTGTGCCTGTAAAAGTTTTGTTTGTGCTGTTTTGGTTTTTAAAATATTAAACATTGAATTATTGGCCGATGACGTCATCAGCCCCCGTCACAAATTTATGATTCACGAGCAGTGACTATTTTATTTCTGGTTTGTCATTTGTTCAATCTCTTACCAGCATATTTTGTGTTAGTAAAGATGTTTTTATTAGAACGAAAACTCAACTGTCTGGACTATTAAACAATTCAATAAACAATTCTTTACTTACCTGGGGCCTGTTGCACAAAAGTAGGATAAGGGATTAAGCCAGGATATCTTGGTAATCCTGGCTCAATTGATCCCTAATCCGGTTGCACTAAAGCTGGATAGGGGGCAGGAGGATATGTTATGGTATAAATTACCATGGAAATTTATTCTGTGGAGCTAGCCTGCTCCACGGTGGGGGACGAGAAGCAGGACCCAAACGCAGAACTAGTACAATGTGAATCAGGTTTATTTGTTACAACAACACAATGTGGCTCGGGGAACTGTCCGATGTGGAGTGGAGGTGAGCTGATCTGAAGTCCGGGAAGGTGGCTTACGGATAGACGCCAGTGAAGCAGACGAGGAGACTTGAGACGAGCAGGTAAGGCTGGATCCGGGCTGGAGCTGGCAGTGGCACCTGGGTACGACACGAACAGGTAATTACTCTCAAATACAACAAAACACGAATATTTCAAAACACGATGAGCACAACGTCTTCACTAACTGATAGTAGTGTTGACAACGAACTGGCGCTGAGTGAAGGGAAGACCGGTTCTTTTAAACAGAGGTTGATGAGGTGTAAGTGGTTGCAGGTGTGCCGACTGCCCTGCCCAGCTGAGGAGAGAGGAGAGCACAGAGGGGAGGGGGAGACACACAGACAGACAACCACAGATCCTGACAGTACCCCCCCCCCCTAATGGACGCCACCGGGCGGACTGCCAGGTTTATCGGGGTGCCTCTGGTAGAACTCCCGGATCAGGTCGGGGTCCAGGATGAGCGAGCGGGACAGCCAGGACCGTTCCTCTGGACCATACCCCTCCCAGTCTACAAGAAATTGGAATCCACGTCCACGGGGCCGGACGTCCAGAATGCGGCGGACCGTAAAGGCTGGTGCGCCATCAATGACCTGGGCCGGAGGAGGGGGATCGGCGGGAGGGCACAGAGGACTGGTGGAGACTGGCTTGATTTTAGAGACGTGGAAGCTCGGGTGGATCTTTAAGGAGGCAGGAAGCTCCAATCGTACCACCGTAGGGTTGATTAGTCTCTCAATCCGGAATGGGCCGATGTACCGTGGCGCTATTTCCCGTTCTTGCTCCGGAAACATGGGGGGTATGTATCCTAGGGCACATTCAAAAGGAGATTTTCCGGTAGCTGCGGATGCGAGGGAGTTGTGAGCATACTCGATCCACGCCAAGCAGGTGCTCCAGTTGTTCGGCTCTTGTGCTGCCACACACCGCAGGGCCGCCTCCAGAGCCTGATTTGCTCTCTCGCATTGGCCGTTAGTCTGAGGATGGAAACCGGAGGAAAGGCTGACTCCCGTGCCTAGAGCCTTGCAAAACGCTCTCCACACTTGAGAGACAAACTGGGGGCCACGGTCCGACACAATATCCAGGGGGATCCCGTGGATCCGGAAAACCTGGTTTACCATGATCTCCGCTGTCTCCAAGGCTGTGGGTAGCTTGGGGAGACCCACAAAGTGAACCGACTTAGAGAAACGGTCGATGATGGTGAGGATGACCGTGTTGCCTTGAGAAACGGGCAGACCGGAAACGAAGTCTATGGCGATGTGTGACCAGGGTCGACTTGGCACGGGAAGGGGGCGCAGTTGCCCTGCCGGCGGTTGATTTGAGGTCTTCCTTCGGGCGCAGGTGGTGCAGGCAGCCACAAACTCCTTTACATCCCTCTTCATGCCGGACCACCAAAAATGTCTTTTAAGGAGGATGAGCGTGCGTCTCCCGCCGGGATGACACGCAAATCGGGAGGTGTTCCCCCACTGTAGCACCTCTGAGCGAGCCACCTGGGGAACAATCATCCGGTTGACCGGCCCAGTACCAGGGTCAGGTTCGCCCCGCTGCGCCTCCCTCACCACGGACTCGATCTCCCAGGTAACGGGGGCCACCACGCAGGAAGGAGGAAGTATGGTGTCGTTAGAGTCCGGGGTGTCCGTGGGGAGAAACTGGCGGGAGAGAGCGTCCGGCTTAGCATTTCTGGAGCCCGGACGGTAGGAGAGGGTGAACAAAAAATGGTCAAAGAACAGTGCCCAGCGGGCCTGACGGGAATTTAGGCGTTTTGCGGTTCTGATATAGCCCAGATTTTTGTGGTCGGTCCAAACGATGAATGGAAGTTCTGCCCCCTCCAAATGGTGTCGCCACTCCTCCAAGGCCATCTTGACGGCCAATAACTCGCTGTCCCCAATCGCATAGTTACGCTCTGCAGGAGAGAGCCGCCGAGAAAAGAAAGCACAGGGGTGGAGTTTCTGGTCTGTTGGTGCCCGCTGTGATAGCACAGCGCCTACCCCCTCATCCGAGGCGTCCACCTCCACCACAAACTGGCGGGTGGGGTCGGGATGGATGAGGATGGGAGCAGAGGTGAACCGCCTCTTCAGTTGCTGCAGCGCACTCTCAGCCTCCGGGGACCAGATGAAGGGGACCTTGTAGGAGGTTAATCGAGTTAACGGGGCCACCACCGAGCTGTAGTTCCGGATGAATCGCCGGTAGAAGTTAGCGAATCCCAAAAAACGTTGGAGCTCCTTCAGATTACGGGGTGTGGGCCACTCCATTACTGCCTGGATCTTAATGGGATCCGGCCTCACATGGCCCTTGCCAATGATGTAGCCGAGGAAGCTGACGGAGGGCTGGTGGAACTCACACTTCTCAGCCTTGACGAAGAGCTTGTTTTCCAGGAGTCGCTGGAGCACCTGTCGCACATGCTGCGTGTGCTCCTCCGGAGTGCGGGAGAATATCAAAATGTCGTCTATGTAGACGAAGACGAAGCGGTGGATGAAATCTCGGAGGACATCATTGACCATGGCCTGGAATACGGCCGGGGCATTTGTGAGGCCGAAGGGCATGACCAAATACTCAAAGTGTCCTAAAGGAGTGTTGAACGCCGTCTTCCACTCATCGCCCTCTCGGATCCGGACGAGGTGGTATGCGCTTCGTAAATCGAGCTTGGTGAAGATGGTAGCCTGATGCAGAGGCTGGAACGCTGAATCGATGAGTGGTAGTGGGTACTTGTTCTTTACAGTGATGTCATTCAGGCCACGATAGTCGATGCACGGGCGGAGGGTCTTGTCCTTCTTATTAACAAAAAAGAACCCCGCCCCGACGGGAGAGGAGGATGGCCGGATAATGCCTGTGGCCAGCGACTCGGTTATGTAGGTCTCCATGGCCTCCCTCTCTGGGCGTGAGAGGTTGTAGAGACGTCTAGTGGGCAAAGTAGTCCCAGGGAGGAGATTTATGGCACAGTCATACGGCCGATGAGGAAGAGACTGGGCGTGAGCCTTATTAAATACCTCACAGAGGTGGTGGTATTCCATTGGGACGCTCGACAGGTCCGGCGTTTCTGAAGGGGACGTCGGGGTCCTGACAGGGGATAAGGCAGACCGTAAACACACCGCGTGGCAGTGCGGGCTCCAACCCAAAACTCCGCCGCTGGCCCAGTCAAATTGGGGGTTGTGCGTCATCAGCCAGGGATATTGCAAAATCAGCGGGGTCTGCGGTGCCTGGATCAAGTTAAAAATGAGCACCTCCCGGTGGTTGCCTGACAGCACCAAAGTGACGGGTACAGTGCGATGTGTCACTTGAGCCAATGGTCTCCCGTCCACGGCATTAGCGAGAAGTGGCGTTTTGAGGGGTTCCGTCTGGATACCGGCCTGGCAAGCCAGATTAGTGTCAATAAAGTTCTCCTCCGCCCCCGAGTCCACAAGAGCTGACAGCGGGAGGCTCACCTTGTCCATACACAACACGGCGGGGATTAGCATTCGTTTCGGGGGTGCATTGAGAATCTGAGATTGGCTCACCAGGACCCCCCTAGCTCCGGGTGAGCCCCGTCTTTTGGCCGGATTGAGCAGTTGGTGATAGAATGGCCCCGCTGACCGCAATAGAGACACCTCCCCTCCTTCCTCCGTCGGGAGCGCTCCGCCGGGGTCAGGCCAGCCCGACCTAACTGCATTGGCTCTGGATCGGTCTCGCTGAGTGGGCCTGGGGCGGCTACGGAGAGAGATTCTGTTGGAGTGTAGGCTCTGGAGCCGGCGAAGGCGGAAAACCGAGGAGGTCCGGTCTCCTGTGTGGCGCGGAATCCTGTGGCTGGGGCTTTCATAATTACAGTACAACTGCGTTTTTGGAGATGTGAATTAAATATTTGATTTGTAATTGTGATGTTTCAGCGGACCGGTGAGTGTAATTGTGCACTACTTATGCATTCAGGCGGTCTGCAATACTTTGCCATGCTTTTTCTCTTTGCTTTATCACTGTGGCGGTGTTGCCTTTTTTCTTAATTATATCTTTTACCTCCTCGTATGCCTCCATGAGGATTTGTGCTTCCGACGAGGAAAAGTACGCGGCTCTAGTTGCCATGGTAAATCAGTTAATCTGTGATCTGTGGCGGGGTCTATTTGAGTGAGCCGTGAGCGCGCACCTATCCAGGATTGGTTTCACCTGGCTTAATGAATCCGTGTCTGCTCATCCTGGCTTGGTCTTTGTGCAACCAATTAAGCCTGGACGCACATGTTTTGGCTTTATTGAGCTCAGCTGAGTCATTTATCCCGGATGTCTTAATTCTACTTTTGTGCAACAGGCCCCTGGTCTCTCCTGACTTTTTGTGTTTACAAGGATTATCTGCAACACTTCACTTCCACCACTAGGCAAGTGACACTTCTGTAAGATGCTCTTGTTAAAATCAGTGTAGAGTTCGTTGGAAAAATATTGATACAAATCAAACTGCAGAAGTCATTACTAAATCAAATTTCTGGCCAATGTAAGTACAAAGTTTTAACACTGTCAATTATAACATTATTAGTTAACTTCAAGAATAGTGCACCATACAAGAGAGCTAAGCTTATCAATGTTTACTGAACAGAAAACGCATTGCTAATATAATACAGCTAATGCTAATTGTAATTGCACATCTGACCCATGCTAGATGTTTGTAATACATTGTACTGTAGATCTAGGGGGTCAACATTACCATATTTGTCCTAATATAAGATATAATATTATCCTCATGTATTATTAAAATGTAATCACACCAATATTGTTATGCATAAAAATAAGTTTAAACTGTACATGACATTTTTGAGTCTTTGAGTCAGGATTATTTAAGTGGGTAATTATGTTTTGCTTCTCTCAGATGCCCAAGAAACAAACAGTTGACAGGGATTCCATTTTCACTGCGTTGTGTTCAGCAAAAGATGTCATAGTCCAAAATGGCAATATAGCTACACCTAATCAGAGCATCTGGACAGAGCTTAGTAAGCAGCTGGAAAATAAGATCACTGCAAAGGCTCTATACACCTTGTTAAATTAAACAGACACAACATCTGGACTGCTTTAGGGTTTACTCATAAAAGTGATCAACAAACAAGTGGCAGTAGTGATGATGCTGATTTTGAGCCAGGGTCCCTTTCCCCCAGACCAAAAGATTCCTGGACTTTTGAGCTAGAAGTTCCATTTCAGAAATGGATTGAATTCATCCCTGAAATGGTAAAATACAAAGCCAAGTTGTCTAAAACAGAAAAAAGGGAATACACAGTTTTGAAGCCTAGCATTTGGACACATGTGATAAACCATTAAATTTGGCAAGAAGTGAAATGCTCCTGCACATTTGCCTTTAAAAGAGCCAAGGTCTATCCATCAGCCACTGAGAAATACAATGAAATAAGAGGAAACTGTAAGGAGTGTCATGGCCAGATCCAAATAAAATGTGACAGAGAGCCTGAGATCAACTGCCCAGTGATGCTCAAGTGTTTAATTAAAAACGATAGTTCCCTTCACACTGGCCGTTCCAAGCGTGCACTGTCCGGCAACTTGCGTGTGCAGGTTTCCAAAGAGCTGTGTGAGGGTAGAATGGAACCCCATGTATGGAGGGCATCGGAGGCATCCAAGCTGATGGATTTTTGGAGATCATGAGCCAAGTCATCTGCCTAATTTGGCCACCCAGCGCAAAGCAAAACAAGAGAGAAATGACTTGGAGTTAGGCAACAAGGATCCTATTTTGTCTCTGCAAATGTTAAAATACAGTGAACCGCACAGTGGCATCATTAAAGATTAAAGTCACTATTGGAGTCAAACACAAATGTACATGTACAAAACCTTATCAAAGATGTCTACTAACCCAGTTCTGAGTTTTGATGCAACTTGCTCAGTAGTGAGGAAACTACAAAGACCAGTTGGCAAATCTGGCCATATATTTTTGTATCAGGGTGTTCTGGCAGGGGTTGAGCTCTCAAGTGTCCCAGTGGTGCAAATGCTGTCAGAAAGACATGATGTTAGCGCAATAACAAATTGGCTGACAGAATGGATACGCGCAGGTGCACCAACTCCAAAAGAGGTTGTGAGTGACTTTTCGCTGGCTTTGCTCGGAGCTCTGGTCAAGGCATTTACTCCTCATCCTGATCTAAAGAGCTACATCAATGAGTATTATGCTGTCTTACTGGGTAAACAGTCAGCAAAAGTGCCACCTTGTTTTGTACGAGTTGATGTTGCACATTGCATCAAGATGATCTGCCAGTGGGACTGCTTGAAGAAAAAACCACATCGCATTAAAGATTTCTTTGTGAGGTCAATGGCACAGCTTCTTGTGTCACAGTCCATGGAGGATGCGAGAGAGATACTACGCAATATTACTATTGTGGCTCTCAGTGAAACAGAGGGAAATGACAGCTCTGGAGCCCCCAACATAGCAGAAAGATGCAAGAAATACCTGAAAGCTTGAATTGCAGAAGAGTGTGTCATCGTTCCAGCTATAGAGGGTGAGGACCTGGAAAAAGTGGATCCATGTGAGCAAACAGACATATGTGAGTTGAGTAGATAATGGTGATCATGACAATATGCACTTCCTCCCTGAGATAATCCCTCACTTCCGAAGTACCAGCCTCACAGCAAGTTCTGCCAATGTTGAAGCAATGTTCATAAACATCAAATGCGGCTTTTTCAAGCATGAAAACTTGCCTATTCGGGTGGATCGATTTATTGCACGACATCTGTCCTTCATTGAAGGCAACATGTGGATTTGTTCTGCAAAAGAAAAGGGTGAAGAGGATACAGCTTTTGGAACAGTGATCATTACAGGAACCAATCCACTACACACCACAACTTCCAGTGTAGATGGAAAGCCAGAAATGGAAGTTTCCTGTTATGTGAAGTCTGATACTGTCACAAGTCCACTGTTGAAAACTGGAGAGGCCTAGCGGTTCCACCCAAAAAGAGGAAGTTGAATTCTTACCTCTCTCCTTGTTCTGAATGGCTCCATGCAGATCCATCTGTGAGGGGGAAAAGACTGAAAGTGGATCTGTTGAAGAATGGAAATAATCAACAGCCTGTTAAGCTCAGGAAATCAAGAATCTCTGTGTTGAACACATGTGCATTTGATGCTTTTTGTCAATGCTTATGTTGTGCTTTCTGCGACAGTGTCACTGTTGAAAATATTGTTTGCAGTGAGGATTCCAGCAACCTCTTCCAGTTTGTGAAGTCCATCACCACAAAGGGTCTGAATGCACAGGCCTACGTAAAGAGGGCAGAGCTGCTGAATGGAATTTTCAAAGCTGTCCAATTGAAGTCTGGTGCTCTCCAAATCAGTGCACAGTGTCACATCTCCACTATTATTGAAAAGTCAATGACAAAACCTGCATGTGTTTCCCTCACAAAACAGTGCTCCTCACAGTACTGTGGCCTCAGCACACAAGTCACAAGGGAAATACCATTTGTTTGTACTTCTGTTGCTGTACTGCAGGCTTCTGGCATGGGTCATCTTCAGATCGCAGTGGAAGAAGGCCTTAACATCCCGGAGTCCCCCTGTCTCAGGCCAATCCAAAGTCCATCACAGTTTCCCTCTGCATTAAAGACAGATACCTCGGGAAAAGTGCTCTGTGCAGGGAAAGTTTCTCACAGTTACAGACTGGGAGAGCTTCTGTGGATTGACACTGACCTGGGAAGCAACGCCACAGAATTTCCTTTGTGTGAATTTCCCTCCAATATGATGCTCCAAGGTCAGAGATTTACTTTAAGGGCAGTCATTGCTTTCAGAGCAGGTTTAACCCAGGATGCTCTTGGACATTATGTAGCCTATTGCAGGAGGTCTCCAAGTATCTGGGAGATGTATGACGACCTGAGAAGCGGAGTGACAGGAGCATCAGAAAACAACAAAATACGCCCACATGCTGTTTTCTATACAAAAGACTGATTGTATTATTGAAATTCAATTTATTTTTTATGAACCATTCTGTAAAGTTATAAAGTATTTTTTGTTTGGAGTGCCACACACCATTGTTTTCCTATTCCTTTTTGGAGAAGTATCTGCATTTCTGTTGGTTTTGATGTTGTTTTTACTAAAGTCTATGTGGTATTTTTGGCTTGAAGAATACTGCTTTGTCAGTATTAAGCGTTTTTAATCTTAAGTTTTTAAAAGGTCCATTATTTTGTGTTACTGGATTTTTTTATTTATTTATTCAATTTCAAAAGTAAAATAATTTTGGTTTAATTCATAGAGTCATAAGTTTCTACATACACACACCTCTATTCGACAAGGATGCATTAAATGGATTAAATTAATTTAAAAGTGTAAAGACATCTGTTGTTAAAAACATTTCAATTTGAAATGCTGTTCCTTTCTATTCACCTTTATATTTCATATCCACCTTTCTATTCAAAGAAAACACATAAAAATTCTAAATTGAGCAAAAATTATAATTAATATTTGAGCATCATATCAGAATGATTTATGAAGGATTATAGGTCACTGAAGACTGGATTAATGATGCTGAAAATTCATAAAAGACACTTTACTATCTATTCACATAGAAAACGGCTGTTTTACACTGATATAATATTACACTGTTTTACTGTATCATCTAATAAATTCAGCTGTAATCACAGGAATAAATGACACTTGATTTCACAACATTTCGGTTTTTACTATATTTTTGGTGTAAATACATAGAGCTCGTCTTAATGTTTTCAAAGTTCTGACTGGCACTGTATATGTTTATATGCTTATTGATGTGTGTATTACAGTGGTACTATTACTACTTTTATTCACATAAGAATATGGAGTACCAAGTAAAAACGCTTACCTTTGAGTTTGTTACATTCCACACATCCGTTAAAAGCTGAAAGCACATGTTGGATAAATAACAGTTTAGTGAATGCGATTAAAAGTTCGACAGTTCGACAATACGCCTTCTGGCGGTATGAACTTTAACGGAAGAAGAGGAAGAAGAAGAAAAGTGAATGTATGGATCTTATCTTGACTTCAACTAGGTGACCGTAGAAGTATCAAATATTATAAAAACAGCACAAACTAATCTTTTAGCAGCACAAACCAGCACAAGCACAGCACAAACGAACGACACCATTTTGGGCGAATTTGGAGCATGTGGGAGGGCTGATGACATCATCGGCCAATAATTCAATGTTTAATATTTTAAAAACCAAAACAGCACAAACAAAACTTTTACAGGCACAAACCAGCACAAACGCAGCACAAACAAACAAGACCATTTTTGTTGAATTTGGAGCATGTGGGGGGGCTGATTACAGAATCAGCCAATAATTCAGTGCTTAATATTTATTAAACCGAAAAAGCACAAACAAAACTTTCACCGGCACAAACCAGCACAAACGAACAAGACCGTTTTTGGGCCAATTTGGAGCATGTGGGGGGTTGAGTGAACTTGACCTACTTAAAATTATTCTTTTAATATCTAAAAAACTAAAACAGCACAAACGAAAATTTGTGCAGCACAAACAAGCACAAACGCAGCACAAACGAACAACACTATTTTGCTTTCATTTTGCGTTGGGTGGGGGGCCAACGTCACGTAGGTCCAAAACCGTATAAGGCCATCTCCAAAGACCTTGGCATCCCTGTTTCAACGGTGCGTAATGTTATTAAGAAGTTTTCCAGGCATGGAACTGTCAAGAACCTCCCTGGACGTGGGGGGAAGAGAAAAATTGATGATAGAAGTCTTCGAAGGTTGGTACGAATGGTGGAAAAAACACCCCGTCAAACATCTAAAGACCTGAAGACCAACCTGGAGCAGTCTGGTGTAACTGTTTCAACAAGTACCATACGCCACACACTATACAAAGCGGGGCTTTATGGGCGGAGGCCAAGGAAGACCCCATTGCTAAAGAAAAGGCATAAAAAGGAACGATTGATCTTCACGAAAGAGAACCTGGACAAACCTCAAGCCTTCTGGGACAATGTTTTATGGACAGATGAAACAAAAGTGGAGCTTTTTGGTCACAAACAATATGTTTACAGACGCCGCATTGAAGAATTTAAGGAAAAGAACACCATACCAACAGTCAAGCACGGTGGAGGATCCATAATGCTTTAGGGCTGCTTTGCTGTATCTGGTACTGGAGGCCTTGACCGTATCAAAGGCATCATGAAATCAGAAGATTATCAAGCAATTCCAGAGCGAAATGTCTTGCCCAGTGTAAGGAAACTTGGTTTGAGGCGAAGATCATGGGTCCTCCAGCAAGATGAAGACCCAAAGCACACCTCCAAAAGCACGCAGGAATGGTTGAAAGGGAAAAAAATTACTGTTTTAAAATGGCCAGCAATGAGTCCTGATCTCAATCCAATTGAAAATCTTTGGGGGGAGTTGAAAACTGCCATTGGAGGAAGGAACCCTGCAAATGTTCAGGAGCTTGAGCATATTGCAAAGTAAGTGTGGGAGAAAATGCCACCCGAGAAGTACAAGAAGCTTATCGATGGATATAAGAAACGTTTGGAGGCTGTCATCGCTGCCAAAGGGTGTGCAACCAACTATTAAGGAGGGGTGCCAATATTAGTGCACATGCTGGTTTTCTGTTTTTTTCCTTTATAATTACAATATCTATGTTGAAATAACAATTGTCTTTGTTAAATTACTTTGGACCTCCAATTAAAAGATCCTGTTGATATAAATTTGGTATATTTACATTTATTTCTGAAGACATTCACTCAGTTATGCAAAACATGAAGGGGTGCCAATAATGGGGAGCAGGACTGTACATGGACTATGAGCCACTCACCAAAGGAGAAAGAAAAGGGATGCGCTATTTTGCGAATATTGCACAGCCTGGCTACACCCCACCTTGCTATAGCACGGTCTGTGACACACTCATGCCACATGCTTTATTAGAGTTGGAGAACAAATTGCGCGTTCTGCTACAGAACTGCAGTGGACTCTCAGTGGCCCTTGATATTTGGACGAGCCGACGAGGTCACAGTTTTCTGGGTATCGTGGGAAGTTTTGTAGATGAAAACTTTCAAGCCACACTGTTCTGCTGAGTTGTGAACACATTCAGGGACACCACACAAAAATATGAGGAGGTCCTGAGACGCTGGAATATTCAGCGTGGTGTTATCAGAGTATTAACTGATAGCGCCAGCAATATGGTAAAAGCCTTCAATCTGCCTGGTTTTAGCGAATTCGGGATCAGCTGGACCAAGATCTCGGGGACAGGGAGACAGATGGTGAGGTGATGCTCCAGATGTTGCACTCCTGCAGCTCTATGCAGACCAGCTGGCCATCCAATTGATCCAATTAAAGACACAATTGCGAAGCACAATGAAATCAATTCAATAATCAACAGGGCTGGGAAAATAGAACAGTCAGAAAAAGCACACTGAACACAGAGGAAATCGACAAATTAGGCGTTCGTCCCACAATTGCATGCGCAACCAGATGGAACAGTCAGTTGCGGATGATCGAGTCGGTGCTGAAAATGTTTGAGAAGGACACGCTGTGGCAAAACAGGCTGACGTTGATCACAGTTGATGGGAAAATCAAATGCAATGATGTCCTCCTTCTTAAAGGCTTAGTGAGAGTACTAACACCATTTGCTGAACTGACAGACAGTTTACAAAAGGAGCTGGGAAACCTGGGGATGATCCTACCGGCAGTTGCAGAAATACACAGAATGATGTCTGATGTTTCCAGTGACACTCCACTGGAAATAGCCGCATTCGCAGAAACTCTAGCTGAGAACATTGAGACTCGTTATCAAAGGTTTTATGACGACACTCACGTTATTCTGGCTGCATTATTAGATCCACGCTTCAAGAACGAGTGGATTGCAAGAGATGAAAAGGCAAGTAATTAATTACACAAAGGTATAGCATTCAGAAATTAACCATGGTTTATTAAAATAAAATAAATGCTAACTTACAATAATGCTAGGCCTACATGTATGAAAACTCATTATTATTATTATTATAAATAATCATAGCTAATTGTATTGTTCTTGTAGGTTCAAGGCAAACAGATTGAGATCCGGGAGTTGTTAGTTCATCAAACAGAAGAAAGAAACATCCCTTTCCCTTGTCGCTGACCCTGTGACCGTCCCTGACCCTGTCCCTGAGCCATCAAGCGCAAAAAAAGTCAAGTCAATGTTCCAGTCATATGCAACTGTGACCTGTTCGTCTTATACAACACTAGACGTCAGAGGAGAAGTCGAGCAATACCTTGGAATGCCAAGATTGAACACGAAGTTGACGACGTCCTTTGCTTCTGGAAAAAATTCTAATGTACTGCCACAACTTTCACAAATTGCAAGACACATATTTAGCATTCCCAGCGGCTCGGCCAGCGTGGAAAGGGTGTTTTCTATTGCTGGACATCAGACCAGCGATAGAAAACACCCTTTCCCATGTGCTTGGCACCTACCACTCTGCAAAAGCTTGTTTTTCTAAAAGTTAACGCAGCACTGGAGATTTAGCTTTGCTCGCTAATGTTCAACCAGCCAGCATTTTTTTCTGTTCATAGGCCGATTTCTCAATATTAATATAGGCTAAAAGAGATCTTTATTTTTTTCGTTTAACAATTTGTTTAACTTCATATTTTAGTTTGTGATTTATTTTATTTAATGTAATGTTTTTCATTTGATAATTTACTATAATGTTTTTCAATTGATAATTTATTTAATTTAGCCTCATAATCATTCAACAGTTGTTTTTTTTTTTTATTTTGCTTTGTTTAATGTTTAGTGAGCTATTGGTTTGGGGCTGTTCAGTGTTCAAAATTCCAATAAAGTATGGATGTTCTTCTCTTAGTACTGCGTATTCGTTTTACACTACATGCATCTTCTGATCAGACACTAGTGTTATTAAAAATAAAAATACCCTGGATGGAAACGGAGCGAGACGTATAAAGATGGAGCGGTGGAGGGAGCGAGGAGCGGACAATTGCACACCCAGAGCGGAGCTTGAGCGGAGTAATTATGAAATACTTTGAGCGTGGAGCGCAAATTCTTCCCACTCCACTCCGCTCACATACTCTGCCCCAGTCTGACCACTCTATGGTCTTTGGCACTTTATGTCCCATGCTGGATGTAGCTGTCACATGTTTATATATATATATATATATATATATATATATATATATATATATATATATATATATATATATATATATATATATATGTGTATATATATATATATATATAACATGAACATGGTTCACCTCAACACAAGTGTCAGACATGTGGCTGTGTAAATCTGTGAAGAGATCTTTGTCACAGCAACCTGCCAGGACTTCAGTGACAATTGCTTTAGTTGTTCCTTGTCCTGGTGGTGCTGTTTCCCCATTAGTCCTCAACAGTCTAGCCTGGCAAACAGCAACAATGTAAGCTGATGTTTTTTTTTTCTCTAATCCAAAGAGACTTTATCAATTCTGAATCCAACTGGTAAGAGAGCTGAGCTTATATCTCTAGAGAGAGGAGTTTACCCTAAAACCAAACCTGATGGACCATGTTCTGTTGGCTCTGAAAGGACAGTGTGACTCTTGATGTGAGAGTCGTTAAGGCTCAGCAACTTTTTTGATTTAGGTTTAAAAACATTGTTATAAATACTAGGCAACATGAATCTGAGGCCATCTCCTCTGTTCAACGAAGGATTTTCCATTTGAACAAAAATGGCTTCCTTCATCCCTCTCTCAAACCATCTGGCATTTCTGGCCAAAATTCGGACATTGCAGTCCTCAAAGGAATGTCCTTTCTCTTTGAGGTGGAGGTGAACTGCAGACTCAGGTCCTCCAGGTTTGGCTCTTCTGTGCTGATACATCCTCTTGTGAAGGTGTTGTTTAGTTTCACCGACATAACTGTCCCTGCACTCTTCACTGAACTGCATAAACTACATTACTCTGTTTGGTCAGTTATTAATCCTAATATCTTGAGTTATGTGACAAATATCAATATAGCGATTACAGTAATAATAAGAATGTGTTCAAAAAAAGGTGGCAGCGTTAGAATGATGACTGTGACAAAAATAGTCACTTCGTAATTGCCGCCGATTTTTCAATGGATGTGAATGGGGGTCATGCTTGATGGAGCCAACCCCTCCTTCATATTAGGCACAGACCTGGAAGCGGGCTTGCTATGTCCAGCCCTTCTACAGTCATTGATATGCACAGTAAGAGCTCAGCGATAGGTTGTGCCTTGACTAGGGCTGGCATGGTAGCGCAGTTTCATAAATACCACACACACTGCCTTACAGCAACTTTTACACAGACACCTGCAACCGTTCATGCAACTTTGATAAATGAGGCCAGTGTCTTTGAGTATTAAATTAAATTCAAAATTCTGTGAATCCATACAATTCTGTAACCACACATATGTATAATCATGAATCCATGAGAGTAGGCAGAAACACCAAATAACGAGTCACACGGGGCAGGGCCAGGTCCTGTCTAGATCTGAAAGACATGATAAAAAAGTTGAGTGTTTCTGTCAATAGAAAATGTTTGTTTTCTTCTGATTTGTTTCCAGCACTTTTGTTATAATTTGTTTTTGTATCAGTCAATAAATAACTAACAAATATAGATTTGTGTACAGGAACTTAAGATTTTTAAGCCATAAATGATTTCCTGTAGGCTGACCCAGATGACTTTCTTGAAGTGCTTGACAGTTACAGTTGTAGGAGAAGAATCACTGCTGAAAGTTTTCCCACAGTACTGAATGAAATTGTACAGTGTAGTGAATGCGGAAGATTAGGTGGAACTTCGAGGACCAAGGAAGACACAGATCCACACGGACACTGTGTTAAAAATGAAGACTTGTAAATAATTAAGAATAATAAAGTAAAATGTTTAAGAGTAATGTCAAAGTTAAATATATTTCAATGATGTTTTGGAAGTGTGAAAGAACAAAATGTGTTAAGTGTAAACGAGAACCAAGAGTTTAAATCTAAGTAGGCCTAGAATCAGCAGACTAAAATATAGGTCAAATTTTGTCTGTGAGCAGAGAACAGGAAGTCATGACATACAGTGACACACACAAAGGCAGGTACGACAAGTACACACACAAAGCTCACAAAGGACAGGGCACAGGAGTTCACAGAAGACCCAGTGTCCTACTTACGAGAGTTCACAGACTACACCCTGTCCAGATGGTATAAAAGAAGGCTTGAGACTCCGGCAAACGGGTCTTGCTGATCTCTTTGATTCAAGGGCTATCCTGTATCAAAGTCAGAACGGCATAAACCCCACTTTCCTCTTTACTTTCCTCTCTATTTTCACCCTTTTTATACTTCAGGGGTTAAAAAAAGCAGTCCTCCCAAAGGAACTTGGATTTCCTGGCTGGGTTAAACCGTCTTTCCCTCAGACATAACCGTCTGCTTTGGGTTGAGTTTGAAGACAAAGATGCCCCCCAAATTCTAATTTCTTACTTTATTCAAACTTCTACTTCAAACTAATTTAAGACTCGTTCTAAGCTCTGAAACACACACTAAACACCTCAGAAACAATCAACTTTAATATTCAAGTTGAGGGCATATAACTGAGTTATATTGTAAGGTGTTATGTTGTGAGAAAGGAATTAAATTATACATGTTAAGTTTCCTACAGTAACTTTTGTTAAATCATTTTAATAAAGACCTAGTTCAATACTGGGATAAAGACATATTCACTTTCCAGGTCGTTCTTTAAACTCCTAACAGCCTCTCCCATCGACACAGAGGTCTGATTATCAAAATCAGACTCACAAACAGGCAGGCCGTCCAAATCGTCCACTGGACATCAGAATACCAGGGAGATTCGACCGCCGTACATAAGCCTAAGGTAAGACCTCTATTAAAATCCTCTATTAAAAAATGGGACTGTCTTGAGGGATAGCGCTCATTAGAGGAGTCACACACCAGGGGCCCAATTTTACAGACATTTACATTTACATTTATATTTAGTCATTTAGCAGACGCTTTTATCCAAAGCGACTTACAAGTGAGGAAAACAACGGAAGCAATTTCAACAACACAAGGTAAAAAAAAGCATAAGTGCACCAAAAACTAGTCAGTTAAAACCTAGCACAGCATACAAAGCTAAGGATAGGAAAGATTTTTTTTTTTTAATTAAAAGAAGGAATTGATAGAAAGGAAGTTAAGAATTCAGTGTTTGTCAGTCAGGTGTTGACAAAAGAGATATGTTTTCAAGCGTTTATTAAAGATGTCTACAGAATCTGCTGATCTTGTAGCAGCAGGTAGATCATTCCACCAATGTGGAACAGATCCAGAGAAAGTACGTGAGAGTGATTTTTTTCCTTTTTGGGATGGTACAACCAGACGTTGTTCATTAGCAGATCGCAGGGATCTGGTAGGAACATAGGTCTGTATCAGTGAGTGAAGGTATGAGGGGGCGGAGCCAGTGGTGGTCTTGTAGGCCAAGAGCATAGCTTTGAACTTAATGCGTGCCTCAACCGGGAGCCAATGTAACCTAATGAGGAGAGGAGTTACGTGCGCTCTCTTCGGTTCTTTAAAGACCACTCTTGCTGCTGCATTCTGGATGAGCTGCAGAGGTTTGGTTGTGCAGGCAGGGAGTCCAGCCAGAAGAGCATTGCAATAATCCAGTTTGGACAAGACAAGAGCCTGGACTAGGATTTGCGTAGAGTGCTCCGATAGGAAAGGTCTAATTTTCCTAATGTTGTAGAGGATGAATCTACAGGACCTGGTGGTGCTGGCAACATGACTTGTGAAGTTTAGTTGATCATCAATTACCACTCCCAGATTTCTGGCAGTGCTGGACGGTGTAAAGGTTGATGAGCCTAGTTGAATGGAGAGGTTGTGGCTGGTCTTTGGGTTGGCAGGAATCACAACCAGTTCTGTTTTTGCAAGGTTCAGCTGCAGGTGATGGTCCTTCATCCAAAGTGAGATGTCACTCAGGCATGCCGAGACACGAGCAGAGACCGTCGGATCATCAGGTTGAAATGACAAGTGGAGTTGAGTGTCATCTGCAGCAGTGATAGGAAAAGCCATGCTTCTGAATGACAGAGCCAAGAGATGTCATGTATATGGAAAAGAGTAGCGGTCCAAGCACCGAGCCCTGTGGCACCCCTGTATTGAGATGTTGGGACTCAGAGACCTCATCTCTCCAGGATACTCTGAATGACCTACCCGAGAGGTAAGACTTGAACCATTGTAACGCCATTCCAGAGACACCCATCGCACTGAGAGAAGACAAGAGGATGTGATGGTTAACAGTGTCAAAGGCAGCAGACAGATCCAGTAAGATGAGGACAGATGACTTGGATGTTGCCTTTGCCAGTCTCAGGGCTTCGATGACTGAGAGCAGTGCAGTTTCGGTGGAATGTCCGCTCTTGAACCCAGACTGGTTCTGGTCCAGGAGGTTGTTCCGTGTGAGAAAGGAGGAGAGCTGGTTAAACACAACTCGCTCCAGAGCTTTGGCAGTAAAGGGAAGGAGGGAAACCGGTCTGTAGTTTTCTAACAGTGAAGGGTTGAGAGTGGGTTTCTTCAGTAGTGGTGTGATGCGGGCCTCTTTGAAAGCTGTGGGGAATGACCCAGTGGAGAGAGATGAGTTGACGGAGCTGTTTAAAGGTGCGTTCACACACCATTTTTGTAATTTTACAGAGCCGGGAATCTTAAAGGTTCTTGCTCAAAGGAAAGTGTGTGGGGGGTCGAAAAACTCTGGTAAGTTGCAAAAAACTACTTTTAATTTATTAGAGTCGTATATATTGAGCCAACTAGCTAGCTAAAGCCGGAGCTAATTTGCCGTACTTTACAACTAGTTTTCCACTGACGAGTTTATGTGTTTATCCAGAGAAAGTGTGCAGAAAGAGCCTGATGAACATGTATTTAAAGGAGATGGAGAAGAGAAGTGGGTTAGGGACAAAAGTGGAAGTACTCTGCCGTTCTGATTTCCTCGACCCCTAGTCTTCTCACGAGAGACCAGCGGGACTGGTCCGAGGATTATGACCACCCCGAGGACCAGGGCGAGACAGAAGCAACAGGGCATTCAGAGACAGAAGGAGTGTGGACAAGACACACAGGGATATGTGCTGTTTGTGAGTGGTGTAATGTTCAAATGTTAACTTGTATAAATATTTAATAATATAATTTATATATATTGATGACAGAGCTGATTTTTGATTCCAGTGAGCCCTGGTCCCCCACTGCTGCTTCTGCTTCTCCTGCCCCATCCACATCTGCTGCTGTCTCCACAGGTGTGTACAGGTGATATATACATAATCATACAATCATTTACAGTTAGCCCTCATAGCCCCTTACATTCACATACAAACACAACCCTGGCATTTTTTAATGAGTTGATAATGTTTTTCTGCCTTTTTATGTGTCATTTCACACAGTGCAACCCCCAGAGAAGAGCCCCAGAGAAGACCCCCTGAGAAGAGCCCAGAGAAGACCCAGTTCAGAAGCTCTCCGAACACATGAAGTAGCTCCAGCTCCATGTTCAGAGGATGAGCTCTTCTCTTGAGTCTGGTCCCTTCTCTGCAGAGGTTACTGTCTTGGACGAAATAATTTGTGAAATACCAAATACATACATTAATTTATGAAAGCAGCACAGTTCTGCTTCATTTGTAACCCAATGTAAAGTTTTTAAAATGAGGTGCTGTGACTGCAGGAAATAAACCAGACTCTCTTTGTTCTCTCCTTCAATTTTGGATTATTTTATTCCTGCTCAGAAATAGTGCAATATGTTTTATGTATAGTTTCATATTTCCATATATATATATATTTAAAATAAATGTTTTATATAATGACCAGGTTATGACTTGTTTGTGAAAATAGTTGTCATGATTTCTCTGTCACAAAAACATTTCAATATTTCAGAGTGATTTATTTATAATGAAATAGAAGAAAGTTTATGATGTTCAGTGTTTAGGACTAGAATACTTATGGTTAACATTTGTTCATTTTTATTATATTCTATTGCTAACACATCTACAACAGAACAGTAAGAAAACAGTTATTTATGGCTGGACCAGTGTGTGAAATAATGAGAATGAGATGAGTCAGATTCCTTTTTGAGGCTGGCTCAATTTATTAAAGAAATAAAGACAAATAAGGGATGCAACACAACATTATAAATACAATTGTAAATACGATTTACAGTTTTAGAGACAATACTATATTGACTATTGATAACTGTTCAGAAGACTGTAGTTGACCACTGATTAATTACTTATAATCACACCAAATATTGACTGGACACAGATGGACAGACTTGAACACAGCATCAGTAGTTGCTGTCCTGCGGGAAAGCCTCGCACCGACTCGGGACAACAGGTCATCGAACAGGGCCAGGCTCAGTCGGAAGCTGGAGCTGCGCCTGGAATAGCGCGATTTATTCGCGCAATTCGCGTTTGGTGTGAACGCAGCAAAAGGGTTAGACCAGACTTTAACCAACCGACTTGCAATCGGGTCTGGCATCCGCCTACAGTGATCTGTCATGTGTTAGAGTCTCATAAAAATAGGAAATAGCAGGGAGTTAGTCCTCACAGAAGGGACAACCTCCAAAAAATTGTAACTAACCGCTTGACCATTAGTGACCTTCGCGACAACAGAAAGAACCAATGTTTGTCATTGAGTTCTGGAGGGAGGTCACTCTTCATTCTCATTCTCACTCCAGAGTCACTGACCAGTATGACCTACAACCACCTCCAAAAAGGTGTGTCATTTCTTTAAAGTTCCTGTTCCTATGACACCAAAGCAAATGACAATTGGAAATCATCTCAAAAGATTCACCAAAGAGAAACGGCAACAGCTGACAATTATGACTTTCCAGACTTCCGTTCAAAATTCAGTGCTGTTCTTGAAAGCAATGTCAGCTTTCCTGACCACATCTAAGTCTAGGACTTCAAACAGGACTGAGGACTTAAAACTAAGTCTACAACAGGACTAAACCAGGGCTTCTCCCTATATAACTTGATGCTTTTTTAACCAAATACCAGTTCCACATAAAAAGTAAGCTATTCATATTCAACTGCTTCTTTAAATTTGTGGTAGCCATGCAGTGCAGGCATAGTGGATCAATTTTTCAATTTATAATCTAAATTTTATACCCTATCCTATATCTGCACTGTTTACTTCTTGGGTCAAATGCTATTCTTTACCAGAAGAGGGCGCCAAAGACTTTAACATTTATAACTGTATCAATGTTGGCTTGGGTCTGTAACTCTGGCCCTGCCAACATATAGTGAGAGACGGTGATAAAGGAAGAGTTGGTCAGCCTTCCCTTGTAGAATTTGTCCTGGGCTTCAGCAAGTACAGTGTAAAATGGACAGTATCAAAAATTGTATGCCAATAAAGTAAAACTTGCATCATTATGGAAGATATAAAGAGAGACAAGTGATAAAAAACAATGAAAAATAATATACAAAAATAAATCAGTTACAATAGATTTGATTCTGTGTGCTTTTTTGTGCAAACGAACAAGCATCTACAATGACTCAGAGATGGGGACTCGTCCTACCGACTCGGACTTGAGTTGCTACAGACAGAGACCTTTTAACCTTTTCCCACCTGCTCGCATGGATGCCTGTTAGGCGCTCTCTCTGAGCCGGGAGTGGTGGGCACATTTATAATAGGTTTTGTCTATGAACAGTTTGTACAGAGCCAAATCAACTTCAAACTTTTTCAGACACTTGAAAACACACTCGGATGGGCGAGTTAGAAAAGTTTGAGTAAACGTTAGCAAACCTGTTGATAAGCTAAACTCTGCATAATATGCTATTTAACGTTCTACGTTTAAACTTGTGCTGGCCGTATAATGTGCTTTTTATTCTTTTCCGTTACTGGCTTTGCCATCTAATAGTCTCTATTTCTATCTATGGTTTACTATAAAAAATAAAAATAAATAGAAGTTATTTTTATTGTTTTGTAAATTTAGCTGACAAGGATAGAACATAGAATTGGTAAATTATATTTTAGACATTTTCAATTATTATCGACAGGTTTAATGAATATGTGTTTAAATTATTTTTAGTTCAGATCAATGAGAAAGACGATGCTGACAATGCTGTCTCCATCATCTCTCTCATTGATCTGAAATTTGAATGAATAGTCAGGTTTAATTCTTGCAAGAATGAAGCGAATCACAAGACAAGACATTTATTTTTGCATAGCCCAATATCACAACAACAGCCGCCTCAAAGGGCTCAACAGACTGCACTAGACAACATCCCCTGTCCTTAGACCCTCCATCCACGTGGATGTGTGTGTGTGTGTGTGTGTGTGTGGGGGCAGTACACATCACCCAGCAGATCAGAGGTTTGCGTCTACACTAGGAGGAGGTAGAAAAGAGAAAAACAAAAGTGCTAAATACTACTGAAAATAGGCAGATGTAATAATAATATGAGCGGTTGAGTGTGTACCTACAGGTACAACAGTGTGAACCTAACCCTATGATCAATCAGTCTCCATACGTTTGGTGAAATAAGTATGTTTTGAGTTTGCTTTTGAAAGCCTCAACAGAGTCAGCGCGACGCACTTCCACCAGGAGCCTATTCCACAAAAATGGGGCTCTATAAGAAAAGGCTCTGTAGCCAGCAGACTTCTTCTTTATTCGAGGAAGTTGAAGGAGGCCAGCGTCCTGAGAGCGAAGGGTATGAGCTGGAGTATACCAGGTGATAAGGTCAGATAGGTAAGAGGGCGCGCGTCCACAAAGGATTTTATAGGTTAACAAGAGAACTTTGAAATCAGCTCTAACATGAGGAAGCCAGTGTAATGAAGCCAGGACCGGAGTAATGTGATCAAACTTCCTGGTCTTTGTTAAAAGTCTGCCGGCTGTATTTTGGACCATTTGTAGTCTGTAAGTACATTTCTTCGCCAGTCCAGAGAATAACGCAGTGCAGTAGTCCAGCCTGGATGTGACAAATGCATGAATGAGAATTTCAGCATCAGCTAAAGAGAGGCAGGAGCGAATTTGTGAGATATTCCTCAAGTGAAAAAAGCCCAGTTTCGTGACCTCACTAATGTGCTGCTGCAGAGATAGTGTGGGGTCAAAAATGACATCAACGTTCCACACAGTTTTGCCGTGCTCCAACACACAGTTGTTGATTGAGACAGTAAGATGGTTGAACTTGTACCAATGACTGGCAGGACCAATTAACTCAAGCCTTTACATGACAAGTTCCCAGGTACATAATTTATGTCCATGTCTATGTTTGGATTAGTCTGAGAAACATGACATGAACAACCAGTACTTAATGACAAAAAGAAATATATAGTTCCAATAACATTCCTCACTATTTATGCTGAAGATGTATAAACCGAAAACATAGCTTAGATGTGAATTGTCTGTGAAGGTTCTTAGTCATCCAGGACATCTTGAAAAAAAGGTTGAACTAAAAGCCTATGGACTCAGTTTTGAAGGTGAAGATGTATTTTTTTCTCTAATCCAAAGAGACTTTATCAATTCTGAGTCCAACTGGTAAGAGAGCTGAGCTTATATCTCTAGAGAGAGGAGTTTACCCTAAAACCAAACCTGATGGACCATGTTCTGTTGGCTCTGAAAGGACAGTGTGACTCTTGATGTGAGAGTCGTTAAGGCTCAGCAACTTTTTTGATTTAGGTTTAAAAACATTGTTATAAATACTAGGCAACATGAATCTGAGGCCATCTCCTCTGTTCAACGAAGGCTTTTCCATTTGAACAAAAATGGCTTCCTTCATCCCTCTCTCAAACCATCTGGCCTCTCTGGACAAAATTTGGACATTGCAGTCCTCAAAGGAATGTCCTTTCTCTTTGAGGTGGAGGTGAACTGCAGACTCAGGTCCTCCAGGTTTGGCTCTTCTGTGCTGATACATCCTCTTGTGAAGGTGTTGTTTAGTTTCACCGACATAACTGTCCCTGCACTCTTCACTGAACTGTATAAACTACATTACTCTGTTTGTGAGAGGGAATCTTGTCTTTAGGATGGACCAGTTTTTGACACAAACTCATGAACTTATAAACATTTTTATCTCAATATTACCTATGTGCACTTGTAAATATTGTAAATACCTGTCATTTATTTCCCTGTAATATACAAGTTGTGGAGTATATTCCTCCCACCTGCATATATATATATATATATATATGCAGGTGGGATATGCGTATATATATATATATGCATATATATGCGGGGCGACAGTAGCTCAGTGGGTAGAGCAGTCGTCTTTCAACCCGAAGGTAGTTGGTTCGATTCCCACTCTCCCCACAGTTCATACTGTCGTTGTGTCCTTGGGCAAGACACTTAACCCACCTTGCCTCCAGTGACTGTAACACTGGTAATTACTGTAGAACAATGTAAGTCGCTTTGGATAAAAGCGTCTGCCAAATGAATAAATGTAAATGTAAATGTAAATATATATATATATATATATATATATATATATATAAAATAATAATAATGGTTGTCTGTCAGAGTTAACCCTGCAGCTGCAACCCCTAACAGGACCAAACTGAAAAAAATGAAGATCAGTAGCGTGCAGCAAACAATATCCTGCCTAGGACTTTGCGCCTTATTAAAAATGCATGTGATTCATTGCACAAACTGAAAACATACAGTATATACCAAGCTGTAGCTGTACTATTAGGTTTATTTATTTATTCATTTTTTTTATTTAGGACTAAGGCTAAATCTTGGTTACAAAGAACAGGAAATATAAGAACCCGGACATTTCATTAATAGAGGAATAAATATGAATTTTATAAAACCTGGGCATCAGCCTTTAAAGTAACGTGTCGATGCAATTTAAGTGGATTGGATTTTGGTTTTGGAGGCTCTCTAACCTTTAAAACCTTGAACTTGTGCAGTTCTTAGACAGTGATTATTTTGGATGTATGGACCAATGGAACCATTTCCCGGTGCACTGGTTCAAGACAGACGCAGGGTTAATGTTCATAATAGGGCAGATCATTGCATGTCCAGTAATACGGACATGAATATGAATTTTTAAAAAATGTATATTTAAATTCAAATACTACTACTACTTTGACTGTTATTACATATTATCACAATTTGTTTAAAAAAATAAAATCTTACATGCGCATTTTGTAAAAAAAAAAAAAAAAAAAAATCAATATGAAATAACTTATTACAAAATGTGTTGAGTCAGATTATTTCCAAAATGTGACAAATTATTCCAAAATGTGGTTTAATAAAGATGTGGCAGGTTGTTACATAATGTGGCATTATACTGCAACAACAGTCCATCAACCCATCACCACAAAGAGGGATTACAGTATTGTCCAATAAGCCCGTTTTCAAAAAGAATTTATACCTGATACATGTTTAAAATCTACAGACTGAATAAGTCACACGGAATGTTTGTATGTAAAAATGTAAGTGTCTTATCTGTTTTGTATAAATAGGTTGGAACCCTCAGGTGATTCAGGAGATGTCTGCTTGACTTATTGCACTGCTTCAAACGCCCGAGGCTAATAGACTCTTCATGAACTGAGTCAGCCTGCTATTAGGCCAGTGTAAATTTAGCTCCATGCTGATGAATGCTGCCATCCTCCTCATTACTGTGTGCAGCACAGGCCCTAGTGACTGTCCCTATATGCACATCTCTCATTTTTATTAGCGCCAAATAATTAGTACTGAGTTTTTTACCATCATCACATTTGCTAAAGATATTGTGACCGTTCTAACGCAGCAGTAGCTTCCACTTTTTAATAAAGCATTAAGGCTACAAATTGATTTTTATTTGGCAAACTGACAGAAGAAAAGTTGACTTTTTCCAATAAGCCTCGGCCAGGGAATTGAGCCCTTTAATAACAACGTCAGCGTCAGCAAGTTAATCATCCATGACAGTTAATTTTGGACAAGAAAATAAAAATTGTGAATGATATTGATAAAAAGTAATTAAAAAGTTTTCATTTCTGGAGACATGAGGTTAGACAAGCTTTAAGAAACAGATGGTTCTAATGGTCCTTTCTCACAAGGCTGAAGTGAACAGAGGATTTACAAAAATGCACTTGAATGTATTTAAAATGGAGAGGGTTGTGTAAGGAAGGGCATCCAACAGCATTGTTGCTGTTGACCTACAGGGCACTGGTGGAAATTGGGCTACTGTTCGAAGGAGGAAGGTGTGTCTGTAGACAAAGAGAGAAGCCGAAAGGCAAAAGTTTAAGACTGAGATTATGGACTTTGAATGTTGGTAAAAAATAGCATGTAAAAAGTAGAGAAGTGGCAGATGTAATACAAAGGAGGAAAACTGACCAAGTGGAAAGATAGCAAGGCTAGAAGCATTCATTTGTAGCAGGTTTCAATTGTGATGGTGTGGATGGGAAGGTAAATGGAGTAGGAATGATCCTCAAGGAGAAGTTGGGGTTGTTGAGTTAGAAGAAAAAGAGAAATTCTAGAGTTGAAGTAATGCAGAGTATTCTCAGTAGTGAGAGAGCACTGATCGGTGCGAAAGGAAATAGTGGTGAAGTGGAAGTGATGGGCAGCTTTTGTCTTCAGGAAACAAAACCAGAAGGACAGAGGTTGGTTGACTTTGCTAAAAGTTTGGAGATGTCAGGAACATAGGGTGACATATAAGAGTGGTGGCAGGAGCACAAAGGTGGACTGAATTTTCTGTAGACGCTGTAAACTGATGGAGATTAGAGATTGCAAAGTAGTGGTAGGACAGAGTGTCGTTAGACAGCAGAGGATGTTGGTGAGTAATATGACTCTGGTGCTGAGGAAGATGAAGAGAGAAAAGCAGAGCAGAAGACAAAGTGGTGGAAGTTGGAAAAGGTTGAGTGCTGTGTGGTTTTCAGGAGAAGTTGAGACAGGCTTTAGGTGATGACTGGACTACTACAGCTAAGGTGATTAGAGACACAGGTAAAAGGTGCTAGAGTGTGCCATCTAGAAGGAGGAAACATGACAAGGAGACTTGTTGGTGGAATGAGGAAGTTCATGAGAGTATCCAGAAGAAGAGGTTAGCTAGGAAGAAGTGGGACTGTGAGAGGACTAAGGAAAGTAGACAGGAATACAGGAAGATGCAGTGTGAGGTTAAGATAGGGGTGGGAAAGGCCAAACAGAAAGCCTATGAGGACATATATATGCAAGGTTAGATAGAGAGGGTGAATAGGATATGTACTGATTAGCGAGGCAGAAGGATAGAGATGGGAAGGATGTGCTAAAAGGTGACAAGGAAGATGGGAGGAGTACTTAGAGAAAATAATGAATGGGGAAAATAAATCTAAAATATAGTGGCTCAGGTCGAGTGGCAGTAGAATTTACTAACTAGAGTTGTAAAGATACACACTGACCCATAAACTAAACATCAAATTTGCAAATATTTTTTGAATGTTTTCAGATATCCTGCTGCTAGTTTGGCTGCTGTGTGTGAACACTGAGCTCCTCACGGTTAATCGATACATTCAATTAAAATTAACTTTATTAAGGGGGAAATTCAGTTGTTAAGTCTCCAAATGAATTGCCTTCATGAAATGACTTCATCTTCATCAGACTGGCTGACTGTACAGTCTTACGAAATGGTACCGTTGGAAGGCTTTGTGATAATGTGTGAAATGCAAAACATTGTATGAGCTGTGGTATTGTATGAGGAGGAGGTGTGGCAGAAAACTATGTTAATGGTGCAGGATATGTATGAGCAGTAGGACAGTGGTGAGATTAAGTGGTAAATGACATTTTGCCCCAGTGGGACAGAATACATATGTGTGAAAGAGGCAGCAGGTTGGAATGGCTTTTTTATATGGTTAAAAAACATCTTAAGGATTACAGAATGGTAAAATGTCTATACAGCAGTTTAGACAAGGATCAAACAAGGCCTTTTTTAAAAATTGCAAAATGTGTCCCATATTACCCAAATTCACCCAGCTACAATAAAGTGGAAGTACTACAGGGCAGAACTGGACAGAAGGGGTGCTGAAGATGTTGAGATTCTTTTTGGGAGTGATGAGGATGGATAAGATCAGGAATGAGTCCATCAGAGGGACAGCTCATGTCAGATGTTCAGGACATACAGTAAAGTTAGAAAGACCAAGTTGAGATGGTTTGGACATGTTCAGAGGAAGGACAGTGAATGAATATAACAAACGAAGAATGTTAAAGAAAGACCAAAGATAAGTTTTATGAATGTAGTAAAGGAGGACATGAAGGTATTCGGTCTAAGAGAAAAATATGCAGGGGATTGGTGCTGGATTGTGGAAAACTGGTCTAATGCTGACTCATTTTTACATAAATATTGTATGAATATACTGTATATTGTATTGATGGGTATCCTCTAGGCCACACTCTCATTGTGGTAACTCGTTTCAGAATGTAAAATGTCCTAAACATACCTGGGAGCGGATTAACTTTTGTTTACCTTTTTACAGACCAAACAAAGAAAGGCCTAAACAAATAGATATGCCTATGCCCTTGTATTTTAGATTGCTCAGTTTTACATCGTTTAATTTCACAAAAATATTTTGTTCTTACTCCAAAAAAATGTAGATATGCTGTTCATGCTTTTGAATAAAAGGCCTTTCCCAGCACAGTGGAAATTTTTACTCCTGACCAAAAATTACAGGTCACTCCTCATTCACGGCAGTGTTCCAGAAGTGTGTGGTCTTTGGTTTGAATACAGCCTAATGTCATACACTTGCCTTCTTTCCCCAGACATAAGACGGACACATTCAAGGATTTTCAGTTTTATGTCAAAATAGAGCACATTTTACAGCCTCAATAATGACCATTCATAGTTATCTTTCATAAGGTTTACCATATGATCTAATAAATATCATAATCAAAAGGTCCCACACACCAGCTAATATGCAAAAAGAAAAAAAACATGTAAACACGCGTTCATTATTGACTATGACATTTTACAAACAATATTGCAGCTCCATGACCCATACACACATAGATAGATCCAGATAATACCATTCAGGCCAGTGTCGTGCTTTATAATTCAGTCCTAACACTTTTTTGAAGTCCATCTGAAGTTTCGTCCTTGAGCCACTGGTTGAAAACAGCAATGGGGTCAATGTTCCAGTGCTTATGGAAGGAGATGGGCACCTGGTGAGCTAAAAACTCTGTGGCATAGTCCTCTGGGCGAGCCTGAAAGGAAGATAAAGTACACACATTTAGTGCAGTCACTGGAGATGGCAAACACTGCTGCATAAAACAACATTGTACAGATTAGTGCCACATTTCGGGTTTCCAATCTTTTTATTGATGGGTTGCATTTGGCTGTAAATCTGGCTCAAAGCAAGAAGTTCCTTGGTTTTATTCCCATCCAGGTCAGGGCCTTTCTGTGTGGAGAGTGCATGTTCTCCCTGTGTCTGCGTAGGTTTCCTCTAGGTGCTCCGGTTTCCCCTGCCACTAAAGACATGTACAATTGATTCTAACAGGTCTTTTCCTGAAATAGTATTGCCTCTCATGAAAATGCCGTTAAGACCACATATTTACTGTGGTATTCTGTATATGGTAATGCTTCATCTTTGCCACTGTGTGCTAGTGTTTAATTTGTGTTACTTTGTGTTTATATTCCTTTAATTGTTGGTTGCTCATATTGCGAACTGGCCATTTACAAATGTTAAATAACGTAAGCCTGCCTAACTAAAGTATTCGCTCCAAAAAGAAAAGTCAGAGTAATAAAACTCTGGATTTCCTTTGTTTGCTCTCTCTTGCTTTTTCTTCCTTTTGTGGTGCTTGCTTGTATTTGTGCCCATTGTTTAACAATAGTTTTCCCTCTTCTCAATAATCAATAGAAAAGCTTTATAGGCAATTACAGCATTTAAACATTTCCTATAATTGCTGACCAGCTTTTTGCAGGTCTTTACTGGAATTTTTGACCATTCATCTTTAGTGATAACCTCCAACATTTTCAGGTTGGAGGGTCTCCTTGAAATCATGTCAGGACTCTGGCTGGGCCATTGCAAAAGGTTAATGTTTTTGGCTCCTAACCATTTCTTCACCACTTTTGCTGTGTGTTTTGGGTCGTTGTCGTGCTGAAATATCCACTGGTGCCCAAGGCCAGGTTTCTCGCAGACTGTTTTATGTTGTTGAGAATCTTGATGTATTGTTCTCTTTTCATTGTTCCGTCTACTGTGATTAGGTTTCCTGGTTCATTGGCTGAAAAAACACCCCCAAAGCATTAGGTTCCCACAATGTTTGACAGTAGGGATGATGTTCTTAGGGTTGAAGACTTCTCCTTTTTTACGCCAAATGAAGGAGACATCTTTGTGGCCGAACAATTATATTTGTTTCATCTGACCATAAAACAGAAGACCAGAAGTCTTCATCTTTGCCTAGATGAGTATTGGACTGTCTGCCTTGAGACGTTGCCACCAGCAGAGCCCAGATTCACCAGGAAGAACCTTGGTGGTGATCCTTGGATTCTTTTTCACTATCCTCCTGGCCAGCACAGGTGTCACTTTTGGCTTCCGACCATTCATTCATTAATTTTCTACTGCTTTGTCCCATTAGGGCTCGGGGGTGACTGGAGCCTATCCCAGCAGCTTTGGGCCTGAGGCGGGGTTCACCCTGGACAGTGGCCAGTTAGTCGCAGGGCTGACATATAGAGAGACAGTAACAGACAACCATTCACTCTAACATTTATTCACTAGGGACACTTTAGAGTTGCCAATTAACCTATGCTTCCGGCCATGTACTTTGAAATTTTCTACACTGTGGAACGTCCTAATTTTAATAATACATTGCACTATAGCCACTGGAACTTGAAAACATTTCAATATTGTCTTATAGCCCTTTCCTGACAGTTATTTTTCACCTGTTGAGTTGATTAAAATAGATGTTCCCAATGAATCAGGGTAATTAGGATGCTTTAGAACTGCTTGCACAATTTGAAATGGTATAAAACTTTGGATTTGCCGAAAGACTAACAGTTTGCAAAGGGTATGAATCATTTTAGACATTGTACAAATGTAAATAAAAGCTGTGAAATGTCTATTTTTACAACAATGACTCTTGTACATTGTCTTATTAACTTCTGGAAGATTCATGCGTCATTTCCAAACTAGAAAAAACTTGCTGGTTGAATAAAATTAACAAATATATTATTATTATTATTATTATTATTATTATTATTATTATTATTATTATTATTATTATTATATATTATTAAAATTATATATATATTAGTGCTGGGCAAGTTAACGCATAATTACTGCATTAACACATTATTGAATTAACGCCGACAATTATTTTATTGCACGTTAACGTCGGCCAATTAATATTGTGAAAGATGTCGGTCTGAAAAACATTCTTAGGATTGCAACAAATGCCTGCACGTATGAGCAGCCCTCATGGCGCACCCTCACAAGAAGAATACACGACTTGTATGAAAAGGAGAGAACTACACGGCGTTACAACGTGCACCAACTATTGTCATCACCAGAGACTACTGAACATCGCGAGGCAACCATAATTAGCTCGGCGTTACAGTGTATTATATTGATGAACAGCGGGAACTGCACTCACATGCTCTGACTGTAATGAAAACACAAAACATTGTTATAATGTTATGATCGAGGCCCTGGCATTGGCAAATATTTTTGGTTTAAAAATTTAATTTGATTACATTAATGTTTAAGTTGAGATTTACAAGAAATATTTCAACTGCTACTAACTTTTAACTGCTGTAAAAAGCACCTTATTTGTTTAAAGTGTTTCCAAACCAAAGATATTGCACTTTTGTTCATATAGCAGTACTTTTAAAATAAAAGTATGCAATACACAAATTTAAATTAATTTATAAATAATGAGTATAATGCAATTAATCGCAGAACTTTTGCGCGATTAACCGCGGTTAAACAATTTAATTGTTGCCCAGCACTAAAATACATATATATATATAAATATATAAAAGCAATTGCTACAGTGGATTTGTGTGGGGTCAACTGTTGAAAATCTATATAAACTCCACCTAGATAAAACTCTTATATATTTTATACTGCCCTTGAAAGCTGAGGTCATTTTAATAAGTTCAACTGAATCAGTCATAAAATTAGTGCTCGTTTATGGTTTTATTTAACTTTTTATGGGAGGACATTGGAAAATGTCTTTCCCAGCTGCACATAACTATGAAGTTCATTAATTACCCCAGACACCTGTGGTCCAAATAGAGCTTCACACGTCCCCTGGTCCTCCTGCCAACTGTTCCACTTTACCTGCAGTCAGTTTAGAGGCATTTTGAATGTCCATATAAACATTGAATTATTTTAGATGTGTTGTAGCAGCTCTTTTTAGTATTAGTTGTTTGTGCTCTACATTAAGTCTTTCTCTGATTAAGGTCAACAGAGCGCACTGAGCATGCACATGAGTTTTCTGTGAATTTTGTTATCTGTGAGGTATTATAGGTAGATTGCAAGTAGAGTTGTAGTCAAACAAAGACAATATAAAATTAAAATTCCTCTATCTTAACCAATCACTCCTCAATAACATCAAATAATAATTACAAAGCCAAATTGTCCACAGCCATTAGAACTGTAAGTGTAAATGTAGAAGTGTAGAAGTGTAATCTGGAAGCAGCTGCAGTCACACTGAACCTGTTCAGAGTATGGGCCTCAGTTCCATGACAGTGAATTAAACTTTGAAACTTTTAGAATGTGAGTTGCCATCAACACAAAAACATAAACTTGTTTGTAGTGATGCGAGAAGCTGAAATACTGTATAGCCATAGGGCAAAAGAAGAAGTTGTTTCAGCTTTTTGAACTTTACATTGAGAGCTGTTTTCAGATTAGGTGGTGTACACGTGATTGAAATCATAGAAAAGAATATTGAGTCATGTTCAAAGCCACACATCAGCCTGTAAATATTAGTGTATGCCCTCTGTTGCTCTCACCTGATGGAACAAAGGGCTGTGGGTGACAGGTAGTCCCAGAGAATTCAGGCACATGCCCAGCACCATGTCATCTGGAGCATCATTACTGTAGCACTTACAGCCGCTCTGCAGAATCTGGACCACTGCCTCCCTGCTGAACACCATCCTGTACACAACAACAGTAACAGCAGATGATGATAACTGATAAAAAGGAACAGATTTCACTAAATTAAGATCTAAGCCATCTTTACAAACTGCTATTTGGTGGTATTCAACCCAAAATGTTAGATGGACATTTTTTCCTCAATGACTAGTATATTCCAGGTTTGTCACATATGGAAAAATCCCATTTATAGAAAGAAAATGCTGATGTAAACATCTTGAATCGTGTGCTGTGCTTTAGCTGAGACACACTTCAGACTGTGCTAAAGAAGCTGTGACAGCTGTTTGAAAACAGGTCATTACACACACCATTCATCATTAAATATAGACCGTATTCCCCAAAACACAAATCACACAATGCCTTTTCCAGAGTAGTTTAAGGAGATTTAGTAAGAATTGCACTTGATGGACCTTTCCAAGTTGGTTCCCTACTCCCTCGCCCTACTCACTTCCACTTGATTTGCACATTTACGCAGAAGGTCCACCATATTAAGAGCCATCTGAATCCGTTGAGTGGTTTATTAGACCCTCCAGTAATACCTGCCCTTGATTTTTTCATGACCACTCTATATTATTAGTAAACATGTTTTTAATCTTTCTGAAAGTTGAATTGTTTGTAACAGTCACATAATTGCATCCCAAAATGACATAATAAATCTTGTCGTTAAACAGAAGGTGGTCACCACTTTGTGGATATCCATTGGTTAGCCCTTCTGTCTCCACTTGATTATACTCCCACAGAGGAAGAAAAGAGAGATCAGGGCTACTGCACCAAACTCTGCCAACCAACAGAAATGTACTTTAAAACAAGGCTTAAGGGCCCTGTTTCTGTCAAGTGTGCACTCACCCGCCTCCTCCGGTGATATAGCTGTAGCCTCCCTGACTCAGGCCGTAGCCGTAGCGCTCGCCCAGACTCACAGCTTCAGAAGAGTCATAACAGCTCAGCAGGGCCTGGAGCCTGGGAAGGCTGGACACACATCAGCGCATACAAACATGATATAACTATGATCCAAATATGATCAATGTCTCCCTTTGCACACCAATCTCTTTACATGAAGGCTGCGTCTGACATATCCAAAGAGCTCATCTGGACATGAATCAAACGTTCACAAAGACCGCTTTAAAAGGTTCCCTTAGAGCTGTAATATCTTTGACTATCCTTTTCACAAAGTGACATCAGTCCACACTTTTGTCTAAAAAAGGGCGTATAACAGCTATCTTTTCAACAAATGATCCAATGTCAGTCAATGGTAAAGAAAAAAGTCTTGAGGTCAAATTAAAATTTACGCATTTGACAAACATTAAAACATAGAAATTTAAGCATGGTCAAGGACTTAAAGCTCTTGTGGAAACCTGGACAGTGAAAATGGATGTTGAGACTGTACCTGATGAGCGTGTCATCGTCCGCTATAAGCAGCCATTTGGTGCTGGGGACAGCGCGGCTGAGGAAGCGCTTGAGGATGGCGAACGTTTTCCCACAATGTCCTGCAAACGGAGGCACAGGATCAATGGAGGCACCACTGAAACGTAATCATATACTGACCATGTGCTGTAAACTGCTTTAAAGAGAGATAAATCATCCTGAGAAAAACTGACAGCATAAGCAGGGACATAGAGCTCCATACCACAAATACAAATGTCTTTCCAGATCACCAGCCTATTGATAAAATAAAAGCCTATTGGAAAATTAGGGTTCCATGATTATTAGATCCATTTCCAAGGACTTTTAAATTTATCTTTAAATGTATTTTTCTTTATTGGTTTCTATTGTTTATTTTTTATGTTTGGGTTCAACACAGACATTTGTTAGCAAAACTAAATAATAACTGTTAATAAAAGCTGTAAAAACTGACATGTGGTAAACTTCATAGATATTGCGGCTAAAAAAGAACTCCTTGTGTGAAAAGGTAAAAACAAAATGCTAGGCTACCCAATTTAGCTTGAGAATTAAGGAAGATAGCCATTTTTCTGTGCGTATGTTTATATCTATCTGTGTTTGTTGTGCTGGTATTACGGTTTAATTCATGTCTTCTGCTGAGATTTGTTTACATTTTGCTTTATCGTATCCAGATGTGCTTAATGTGATTCTCGCCCGCTGTTCTCTCTCATAGAATCAACACAAACAGCATAGCAGGTCTCATTCATTGATATGTTCACTGTTCACCCTATTCTTTTTCTAATTGGTAATAGAGGGCATTCATTAAGTATTTACAGTCCCTCACTTTTTCCACATTGTTATGTTACACCCTTGTTTCAAAATGGATTCAATTCATTATTTGCCTCAAAATTCTACAAAGAATACCCCATAATGACAACATGAAAGAAGGTTGTTTGAAATCTTTGCAAATTTATAGAAAATAAAAAAACAAAAAAGCACATAAGTATTCAGAGCCTTTTTCCATAACATTCAGTATTGATTCAGGTACATCCTTTTTCCACTGATCATCCTTGAGATGTTTCTGCAACTTGATTGGCGTCTACCTTTGGCAAATTCAGTTGATTGGACATAATTTGGAAAGAAACACACCTGTCTATAAGGTCCCACAGTTAACAATGCATGTCAGAGTAAAAATAAATTTGCAAATATTTTATACAACCTTCTTTCACGTTTTCATTATGAGGTATTATTTGTAGAATTTTGAAATGAATAATGAATTTTGGAATAAGGCTGTAACATAACAAAATGTGGAAAAAGCTGTGAATATTTTCCAAATGCACTGTACCTGGCATTTTGTGCCCGAGTGTTACAAGTAGAACAAAGTGGAACATATCAGCCAAAACTATTTTTTCAATAGTGTAAAAACAAACATTTAATGCACATAAATGTAAATGAACATCTCTCTTTGTGTGTATAGATTGAAGCAACATTGGTGTGATAATTGTAATACATTCCTCAATCTTCTATAGTTCTGTTGGACTGATGCATGCATGTTTTTTGTGTGCGTGGATGTGCACATCCATGTGTTTGCAAATGTATAATTCAATAATTATTTATATAAATTTGTCTGATGTCAGTAGTGTATTATACTGTGTATATGGAGGTATGGATGATTAATGGGGTAGTTGCATTCGAGCCTAACCTTTTTAAGCATTATGTAATGATGGATACTTTTGATACACTGCAAATTGATATGTTTATAACGATTGCTCAAATAAAAATAAATATATATAAAAAGCCCCAAAGAATCTAGTGGAACTAGCATTACTTCCTGTTACTGTCCCAGAGAGGACAAACAGTACTCCACTGACTTAGTTAATTAATAGCATTATGTCCCTGCATTAGCTGTTCACATGTTCTAAAAAGCAAAAGTGTGATATGTGGAATTGGAAACTGCACTTTCACCACCAGATAAGGTAAAAAAAGTGCAGTCTCAAAGTGATTACCTTTCACTTTTTTAAAGAAGTTTTAAAATGTGTTTTATAGTCTGTAGGAGTTACCAGTGTAACAAATGCAACTGAGGAAGGTACTGGTCTGCATTTACTGTGTTGTATCAGAGCTGGTCTCTTTTTCTTTCCCTTTGGCCTTTATTACACATCAATGTCTTCCCTTTTGATGCTCACAATTTTTTTCAGACCTTCCTTTAACAATATAAAAGCCTTGCATTAAGGCACAATAGTTTCCAGATTGTGTTTAAACCTCAAAGCTACCTACATGGAAGTTTTATTAAAAGATACAAAATTGGACTGGTGCAGATATTTGATTACATTTATGGCTGCACCTCTGTTCATGACTCAATAGATTTTAGTCCAG
This sequence comes from Neodontobutis hainanensis, assembly GCA_024349245.1. Taxonomy (NCBI): domain Eukaryota; kingdom Metazoa; phylum Chordata; class Actinopteri; order Gobiiformes; family Odontobutidae; genus Neodontobutis; species Neodontobutis hainanensis. The sequence goes on from JALDNG010000020.1 coordinate 21,408,933, forward strand.
TAATAGTCCATTCGAGTATCAGATATCAAACATTCCTAATATTGTACAGCTAATAATGTGGAGATGAGGCAGGTACAGGAACAAAACCTTATACAGAAACCACTATTCTTCTGTTAGGAAAAAAAGTTTGTGTATGTTCTATAAAAGTTCCCCCTCAGGGCATTGGCATTTGCATGTCCATCTATATTTTCAAAAGTGTTATGCAGAAAGCATGGACAAGCAGATACAAAGACAAATGAGACAAAAATGTGCTTCATAGACAAGGACACTTGAAAATCACAAGTGGCTGGGGGCGACACATCCATGGCTGCGCCAATCTAACAGCAACCTTACACATACTCATGGGATGAGTTAGCTGCTTTAAAGTTTGTGTTTTGCTGCAGTAAATGGCTGATATCTATTTGATGCCCTGCTATTTAAATGAACCATCCGCAGGAAAATCACATACACTTAATCAATTATCTATTACTTAAATAGTGACCCTGAAAAATTACTGTGATAATGTGAGAATGTGTTTTCTGCATCCAACCTTTTCTACCCCCTCTGACGCAGAGCCATTGCTAATAAACTATCTTTGTTTTTGGTCATTTTGTCCCAAGTGTGAATTCTCTGTTGTCCAATCAACTTCAGTATTAGCTTCACCTTTCCATAACCATACCTCAATGTTAACATGATCAGAGTGGTACACTCCCTTTGACAATGAAAACTGACCAGGACTGTACCCTGTACTATAATCTTCCAGTGAAAAAGACTTTAGTGTAACAAAAACACACTGTGTGTGCAGAATTTGATCATACACATTCATTAGGCAGGTGGCTCGAGTATGTATTCAGATCGGAATATTTGTCTTTCCATTGCTATAAATAAATCACATATTAGACATAGTTGGCCACAAGACCACACCTTTACCATGGTGGGTTTGAAGCCATGTTGAAGTAAACCGTTGTGCCTATCTTGACAACACCAGTGATGAGCGGCAGTGTACAACATATCCGCATCACAGTTCAAATCTTTGGACATAGAGCTGAGAAATCCCTTGTGACAAGTATCACAGCTACACTGAGGCTGCACTGTAATATTTATAAAGCTCAACAGTGTTTCCCCACTGCCTGAATATAGACTAGGAATATAAAAGTCTACACATATACTAAAAGAAAAGTCTTACATATTGCAATTATTATTAGATTTTTGCATCTAAGGAAATTTTAACTGGGCAGCAGAGTTATTCGTTTTAATAGACTTAAATTGTCACTCCGTGATTTTTCACACAAGTACAGCCTACTGGACCATGCATTTTGGAGACAATGGCTTGACAAAGTTCCAACACAGGCCTGATTTCAAGGTCTTACATCATGCTTCACACAAACAGAGTCAACCTCACATACTTTAGTTACATTTTTATGTTCTGAAATTCTGCTGTAAGTCTTGAGAGTTGTGTGGTCGATCTAATAAGCCATGCAGGTCTCTATAAGCGGTGCAGGTCGAGTTAATACAAGTGCGTTTTATTATTGCGTTTGCATTACCAAAATGCTTTCGAAGCTCCCCCACAAATCAAAATTAATTAATAGATAGACAGATCCTTACTCAGGAGAAAAAAGCAACAAAAGGAAAAATTATTAAAATAGAAATGTTTTAATGTATACATTTAAATGTATAATTTACACCTTGTCGTATTCCTCCAAAACCATGTACAAGCTACACCCACAACCATTTCTAGGGTTTACAAAGAATGGTGTGAAAAGGGAAAAAAACATCCAGTATGCCTCAGTCCTGTGGGCGAAAAAGCCTTGTTGATGCTAGAGATCAGAGGAGAAAAGGCTGACTGATTAAAGCTGATCGAAGAACAACTTTGACTGAAATAACCACTGAATACAACCGAGGTATGCATCAAAGCATTTCTGAAGCCACAACACGCACAACCTTGAGGCGGATGGGCTACAACAGCAGAAGACCCCACCGGGTACCACTCATCTTCACTACAAATAGGAAAATGAGGCTACAATTTTCACAAACTCACCAAAATTGGACAGTTGAAGACTTGATGAGTCTCAATTTCTGTTGAGACATTCAGATGGTAGAGTCAGAATTTGGCGTAAACAGAATGAGAACATAGATCCATCATGCCTTGTTACCACTGTGCAGGCTGGTGCTGGTGGTGTAATGGTGTGGGGGGTGTTTTCTTGGCACACTTTAGACCCCTTAGTGCCAAAAAGGCATTGTTTAAACACCACAGCCTACCTGAGCATTTTTTCTGAATGACCACCATGTACCCAATCCTCTGATGCTACTTCCAGCAGAATAATGGACCATGTCACAAAGAATCATTTCAAATTGGTTTCTTGAACATGACACTGAACTACAATGGCCCCCACAGTCACCAGATCTCAACCCAATAGAGCATCTTTGGGATGTGGTGGAACGGGAGCGTCGTGCCCTGGATGTGTATCCCACAAATCTCCATCAACTGCAAGATGCTATCCTCTCAAAATGGGCCAACAATTCTAAGAATGCTTTCAGCACCTTGTTGAATCAATGCCACGTAGAATTAAGGCTGTTCTGAAGGAGAAAAGGGGTCAAACACAGTATTAGTATGGTGTTCCTAATAATTCTTTAGATGAGTGTACGCTTTTCCCAAGACAAAGCTATCGTATTAGTTGTTTCTAGCGTTGTACAGCGATTGCTTCATAAATTAAAATGTTGAATTTTCTGTCTACACTACATTTAAAATAAGCAGAACATGTGGTCTTAAAGCAGACAAACTTTGCAACATTTTTGCCTTCATAAATTCATAAAAAGTCCTTACAATGGTTAATTAAGTTGAAGGGGTGTGTTTGGAGCGCGCGCTATCACCCTCTGGCGCATTTGAGCCAAATACAGCACTTGCAAGTTGAGCTGCCACCGACCCAAAGCAAGTTGTGGGTCATATTTACGCGAGAGTGACAAATTGCTTTACGGTAATTCAATATACACACAGAGCCCTCCAGCAGTATTATGTGCGTATTGATCTTGCTAAAAAAAATGGCATAAACTTTTATTTCATTATCAGGTATGGCAGAAAGACAAATGAAAACCTTTGTCTGAAGATTCTAGGAAGAGAACATGTCAGTTAGACCGAGGGAGCATGTTCTTGAGTCAACTTTGGCCAAGCTTCAACACAATTGCGTCATTTCAAACAAAGTGAAGGACTCAAAACCGATTCCGACGTGGCTTTTATGTTGTTAAACTTGTCAGATGCTTTGCCTAACAACTTTATTATATTATATTAAATTATATTACATAGTTTCAATATTATACTAAATACCCTGAATATTGTTTACATAGCACCAGCTTAGGGACGAGCATCATTTGGGTTTATACTAGTGCTGGGCAAGTTAACGCGTTATTATTGTGTTAACGCATTATTGAATTAACGGCGACAATTATTTTATTGTGCGTTAAGGTCTGAAAAACATTCTTAGGATCGCAACGAATGACTGCACATATGAGCCGCCCTCATGACGCACCCTCACAAGAAGAATACACGAGTTGTATGAAAAAGAGAGGACTATAAAAGCAATGGTGTTACAACGTGCACCAACTATTGCCCTCACCGGAGACAACTGGACATCGCTAGGCAACCATAATTAGCTCGGCGTTACAGTGCATTATATTAAAGAACAGTGGGAACTGCACTCACATGCTCTGACTGTAATGAAAACACAAGAGAGACTTTTATATAGTTTACTTTGTTATAATGTTATGATTAAGGCTCTGGACATAACTTGTTTTTCTATAACAAACTAAACAAAATATTAATGTCCTGGCAGTGGCAAATATTTTTGGTTTAATATTTAATTTGTATGCAAAAGTATGCAATACACACATTTTTTATTCATTATTAATTAATTTGTTTTGTACGAGATTAATCGCGATTAATCGCAGAACTTTGTGCAATTAATCGCGATTAAATGCTTTAATCGTTGCCCAGCACCAGTTTATACCCAATGCAAGGTTTCATAAGGCCAAGGTTTCTCAATTGTTATGACAATACAATGTGCAATATAACAGATGCCAAAATTATAAAGTGAGATTTATTTCAAAAGAGCTTTTTTTTTTTTTTTTTTTTTTTTTTTACATATAATCGTTTTGGTTGACATTGAATAAAACAAACAATCAAGTTATACAGTATATGATGACTTCATAAATTAATTTCTAAAATGACCACCTTCATTCAGGCTTTCATTTCTTGTACTGTATTCGACAATTCTTTTTGCAAAACTAGTGCGCAGGTGAGCGTTGTTGTACAGTAGTATTTAAGACGGGGCGGCAGTAGCTCAGTGGGTAGAGCAGTTGTCTTTCAACCCGAAGGTAGTTGGTTCGATTCCCACTCTCCCCACAGTTCATACTGTCGTTGTGTCCTTGGGCAAGACACTTAACCCACCTTGCCTCCAGTGTCTGTAACACTGGTAATTACTGTAGAACAATGTAAGTCGCTTTGGATAAAAGCGTCTGCCAAATTAATAAATGTAAATGTAAATGTAAGACTGTGTGACTCACTGAAGGAAGATGTAGGGAGAGTATGTACATGTGTTACAAACTAAAGCTTTGTATATTTTATATCTGCATAAATCTACAAAACTTAACATCTGCCATTATCACAATATGCTTTAGAGTGATTTATCACACAGCATGTTTTGAAATAACATTGCACTGCAGCTAGATTCTCGCAAGATTTGTGAGTTTACAAACTCGGGTAAATCCATTTTGTATCAAGCCAAACAAACTTCTTAAGTCGAACCATGGGCTCACCAGCCTCTTGTGACCAACGATGTGGCAGCACAAACAGGAACAGGGGGGTAACAAATGCAACAAGCATCCTCTTCTCCTCTTTGTTATCAACATGGCTACGCATTAGCGTTGATGCTAAAGTGTCTTGTTAACGCAAAAAAATGTGGCACTAAAAGATTTTCTGGAAGGAAAACTATTTGTGCTCTTTTAATTCCCAATTTAGTGTTATAACATTCCCTTTATTTACAGATTCACTTTGCAAAAACGGTTGCTTTTACAGGAATTTGTTTTTTCTTCATATCAGCTGCACTCTGGTTATGAAATGAATTGTTGCTATGATTGGCTAAATCCAATCTTATGGTAGACGGTATACTAGTCGGTGCTTCATCCAATCAACTACCAAGTTTACAACAGAAGGCACCTTCCTTTTGCAAACGCTTTCAACGGGAGCCTTCCCAGATGGTTCTGTGAAACAGACCATCTGGACCAGACATCTGGACCATCAGCATTCTAGCTGGCAAAGTCAGGTTAGGTATGAATATATCATTCTAGTAAAAGTAGACACACTCTGTAAACAGACAATCAAATCATAAAAATAAATTTGAGTTTTGTAAAACATAACTTTGTTGAATCAGAGATTTGTCTAAAGCAGAGACATATGCATCATGAGAGTATTCGTCTTTATAAAATCCAAAAGGTCTTCCTTCTCTGCGGAGTTCACCTGAGGACACAGAGGGTAACAGAGTGAGTTTATGATCATACAGGGAGGATTATTCCTAATTCTGAGGACATCTGGAGACATGCTGCAGTATAATGAGCACAAACACAACATGATTATTCATAAAAACAGGACGACAGTTCACTTCAGATGTTGTAAAAAGTAAAGAAATAGATTACCAACAGAATTATTTTATATACACTGCATTTATATTCCCTAAACTGCAGGTAACTGGCTCACACGGCTGTTTCCCTGTTTCCTGTTTTTATGTGACATTGAAAATCTCTAACACAGAATTAAATAGTGTTTAGATTATTATATCTAAATGTTCAGCTGCTGTTTAGCTCGTATCTACAGAGATGCAACAGAACTGTTTCTGCACACTGCTGATGAATGATCAGTTTATAATGACAACAACTTTAGTCTAATGACCACAGGTTTATTTTACTGATAATACAAAGCTTATATGTGGCACAGCAATATTTAGAAAACAGACTACGGTTGTAACTTTGGAGCTTTTAGATAAACACTGTATTATCACAGTAACTGTAATAAAACCAGTCGGAGTTGTGCATCTACAGGCAAGGAAACAAATAATGAGAGTGTAAATACCTGAGCAGAAAAATTTAAATAACTCTGCGTTAGTGATGGGTCGGTCACAAACAGCGTTCTTTTAAGTGAACAAAGTGAGCCAGCTCCTGTCCGTGAGTCTTTTTCTTTTATTTATTTCTTTTTGTAAAGTAATATAATACAGACAGATGTCACGTGCTGTTGTAACCAATTATGTGAGCAGTGTTGCCAACTTAGCGCTTTTATTGCTATATTTAGCAAGTATTCACAGTCCTCTAGCGACACATTTTTTTTAAAGTGACTAGCAACAAATCTAACGACTATTTCTGGAGTGTTTGGAGACTTTTGGAGACTCTCTGAAGTGAAAGCACACATTGTTCTTACTCTTCTCAATGAGCAGCGGGTGCTGCCGCGGGCCCCACCCCCATCCCAAAGCACTCACAGGCGCAGCAGCCCCTCCCAGCTGCAGTCAGAGCAGGAGTTGTTCACCCCTCCACGTCCAGACTGAAAATGAATGTGCGGCAACTTGGCAAGCCGCCGCTGGTAGATCCCACCCTGGCTTACATCCAGCACGTGAAAATGTAAAATGTTCTTTGTCAAAAAACATAATTCAATCACTGCACAAAAATAAATTGCTGCATTTTATTTGACTCACACAACCTCAGTCACTCACAACTCTGGTCCACTGCGTGTACACCTCTCTGTAAATTAAGCTAAGCTTGCTAGCATATCATGTTACAATCTAAACTGTAGTCAGAAATACAGAAAGGAGTGGAAATCAAACCCAGAATTCCAAGGCTGGTTAAAGCCATTTATCTGGGAAAATACATGGGCATACTGTCTGTATTGTAAGGCTGATTTCAATGCCAAACTTATTGACATAAAAAAAAACACAAGACAAATCAAAAACACACTCAAAAGACAAAACCTTATGATAGTTCCACCCAAAAAAAACTGCCATGTATGATAAAAAATAATTGACTGTACTAAATAGGCTGAGGCCACCATGGCATTAGCTATTGCTGAACACTGTTCTATTCTGGCATGCGATCACATTGGAGAAGCATGTAGAGCAGCTTTCCCAGATTCCACTGCTGCTACCCATTTCAAAATGCACAGGACAAAGTGCACAGAAATGATTAATGGTGTTCTAGGACTATATTTACTCAAAAAGTTGGTCACAGATGTGAGTGACGAGTGTTTTAGCCTCCTCCTCAATGAGTCCACAGATGTAAGTGTTTCTAAATACCTGGGTTTGTGATAAGGGACTTTAGTGTCACCAAGCAGACAATTGTCTCAACATTTCTGGGGCTTGTTGATTTGGAAGGAGGAGATGCCAGATCCCTAGCCTGTGCTGTTGTGGATTTCCTCAAGAAGTGTGGTCTTAAAAAAGAGAAACTCCTGGGGATAGGGACTGACAATGCCTCTCCATGTTGTGTCTGAGGATTTAAACAATGACCGTATCCAGGGTGTAGCCTTCGCCATCTCTCTCACTAGTGAGTTGAGGGTGAGACTGCCAGACAACATTGAAGATTTGCAGTACATGTCAGTTTTTTAATGTGGAGGTAACTTTAAAGCACATTAAGGATAGTCAAGGATCAAATAAGACAAGATTATCCAGCAATGGCGTGCCGTCCATCGTAGTAAATGGAATGAGACAAAAAACACACTGGGATTCTGGAATGAGATTTGGAATTTCAGAGATGCAGCTAATGTCAACCCGTTTCAAGAACTTGCCACGGCTGCTGTGTCTGTGTTGTCTTTACTACACTCGAATGCTGAAGTCGAGAGAGTATTCAGCTAGATTAGTGTGGTCAAAAGCAAGCTTAGATATCGGATGTCCTTGCAGACCCTTAACTCCAGCTTGTACATTCGATATGGACTGAAGCTGTCTGGTAAGGCTTGCTATCATCACCAGCTGCCTGATAATGTTTTGCAGCTTTTTGGCACATCAGCTGCTTACTCATTTAAGTCTGCTCCCTCAGTTGCTGAACCTGCTATAGAAAGCCTCTTTTAGTTCACTTTTGCCAATCCCAAGCCCGGATAAAAGAGGATGGTTGGAATTGTGAAGTAAAAAACAAAAACAAGAGTTGACAGAAGAAAGTTCATTTAGGGTGTTTTTTTACTCACCTTTTGTCTTTTCAGCGATTTTATTCCTTTATCTCTTACATCGTTCATCACAATCACATGCACAATGGTCAATATGCAAGTGAGGCGATGGTGTCATTTAGCAATTTATAGGACAGCCAATAACTACTTTCTTACTGAGGAGTTGGCAACACAGACATGAATCAATGAGCAAGCTACAAATGAGCACAGTGTTGCCACGGACCAAACGGTTATCTGCTTCTGTTTAATTTCAAATATAAAGAATTTAGTTTGACCGTTTTGATTTCCATTCTTATTGTGTGCTTATCACTTAATTGAGATGAGAAATGAGAAGAGCTTTATTGGGACAGTCAGCTATATCATAATAAAATACAGAAGAAGAGACTATGTAAGCACAGATATGTTAAGAAAGCACATTAGGCAGGCAGAACGCAAGAAACTATGCAATTTAGTATGATGAGGCCATGACGTAATGACGTCACAAATATCCAAATTTACACGTGACGTCATCCAGCGACATTTAGCAACTTTTTGGCCAGGCTATACCTACTTACCCCAGACTTTTGTCATCAGCCTGGGGTAAGCCTGCAAATCTTTGCAGCAAACTTTATTTCAGCTCCTTCTGTTAATGTCAGATCCAATTTTAGAGTTTTATATATATATATATATATATATATATATATATATATATATATATATATATATATATATAATTATCATACTTTTAAGTATGAGCACATTTTTATCCAGGTCTGATAATCCTTTCCAGTTCTGTTAGAATTAAAACCGTGTTTTCCCAAATATATCATTATATACTTCATATTTGTTTAAATATCTCTAAATTTTCAAGTCTCGTACATTAAGGCTTCCGTATTTGAGGGAGGAACATTTTACACTAAATGCCTCATTACTATCTTATAATCTTATAATAATAATAAAAAAATAATATTCAAGCAGAAGACAACACAAAGACATTCAAATAGTAGATTTATATTGCTGTACATAATGTTTTAGATCATACAGTGGTAAACCCAGAAGCCTACAGCAAACATGCAGCATTTAGAAAGAACTGTCATTTACCTTTACACATGAACTGGTTTATAAAACAGACGACTCTCAGATCCACTTTTAATGTATATTTCTTTTAGTGTCACCTGGACTGTTAGTGTTAAAATTAAGAAGCACATGAGTATTTAGTCACACAAATACAAATATGTACGTCTTCCGCCCATTAATCCCCTATTCACCGATTTTGACGTTACCACAGGGCAATAAAATGTCGGTTACATCCACAAACAATAGTTTTCAGATAGCATAAACTGACGTATTAATCAAGAATTTTCCCATAACACTTGAGTATGATTTTCTATGTTAGTATAGGATACAATATATTGGTCTTTTTTCTCTGTATTCCCTTCTGTTTAAATGAGTAACATGGTGGGCTTTTCGTAGGACATTGCCACAGATCTACTAGAGACTGTGGGAGAACAGGCTCAATGCTTAATAGTATAGATAATTTTTAATGGCACACCTTTATGTGCAGATGTGGTGCTTTGCTGCCATTATGTCAGAAACAGTTGTTCTGGCTTCAAAATATCACCAGAAAATAATCCTTTCAGTTGCAAAAGATCAGCTTATTGTTTTAGAGGATGTCAAATCCTAACAGCTTAGGTAACACTAGGGTTATGTAAATGAGCTGCTCTCATGCTGCAGCTCCAATTGAAGATTTTGTCATGGACTAAGCAGATGCTCGCCCGTCTGCCTGCTGCTATGTAAACTGTCTGTCCCGGCCCTGCTCTCTGCCTTATGAAAATATCACTCACAGCTTAAATATGACATATCAATGCTTATACCCAGTGGCACTGCAGCTGAAAAATATCTCCAATAATGTTCCATCTTTCATTTCTCTGATAGAAATTCCAGTCTGCAGTCACATTGTAGCTGTGAGTGATGATATTCAATATTCCGAACACCTTTCAGTATTCTGCCGGCAATGCCCATCCATCAGCAACGTGCCGGCCAAAATGCTAATAATAATCAAGCCATCAACTCACACAGCTTGTTGCAATTTTTTTTGTACAAAATGTGAGGTGTTAGGTTTCCTAGATTAATGTGTTTGGGTATATTTCAGGCTTAATCATAATATGGAAGAACTGCTGAGTACTATCCAAGGACCTGAGCTCCTGCATACTGCTGTATAGTGTCTTCTGCTTCTGCTGTGATTGCACTGCTGCTGAACAAGTCTCTGATGTGAGGTGCCAGAATCACTGGATTTGTTGATCGCATGTGGCGCTGATGAACTAGAGGCAGCACATCATAAAAGATGCGGGTTTGACCATGCGCTTAAGGCAGAGGTCGGCAACCCATGGCTCCGAAGCCGCATGCGGCTCTTTCATCCCTCTGATGCGGCTCCCTGTGGCTTTTGAAAATAATAAATGAGTATTTAATTAAAATGTATTTGATTTTAGTTTCATTCATTTTTATGTTGTAGCTGTTACTATGCGTCACAAATGCCAATGTGTTACAACCGCCAGCGCACGATTTCTTGAACTTTTCGAATCCCAGGTAGGCCAACTGTGGAGAATTGTGTCTGAAGAAAACCGAACGTTTAATGGAACGTGGGCCGATTCATTTGCTTTCACTGCTGATGAGACTAGTTTATCAGTGTGCTTAATATGTAATGAGGAGATATGCAGGTGTTTTCCAACATAAACTTTATTAAAAGCAAACATTGTGCACGCCTCACAGATGACAGTTTACAATCCTGTGTAAAGATGAAAGTGACGGCAGACAGCCCTGATGTTCAGACGCTGTGCGCTGAGGTTCAGGAGCAGAAATCACATTAACTAAGTATGATAAATATTTTAATTGCCTATTATTTTGAATATATTCATATATTTTCATTGTTCAGTGAAATAGTCCTTTTATTATTCAGATTGACAGCTGACTGCACGCGCCAGTAAAAGCATGACCCCACACAGAGAGAGTACGGTGTTTTTGGTTTGCTGCTGGTGGTTCGGCATTTTTTATAAATACAATTAGAACTCAAAAAGACATTGAGTACGTTACTTAAAAGTATCCTTCAACCAAACATATTTTTGTCCGAGTTCAAAATGTTTTTGTTGCATGCAGAAATGTAGTTGTTTTCTCAGTTGGTTTGTTGATTTTGTAATCGTTCATTGATTTCATAAATGCAACACAATAGTTTGTTTAAACATAGGATTAAGGCAAAAAAGGTTGCCGTGTTATATGCAGTGTTATTTCATTTTAAATGTCAAAAGGGTTTTGTGGCTCCCAGTGTTTTTTTTACTGTGGGAAATGGGTCCAAATGGCTCTGTTTTAGTGGTAAAGATTGTTGACTTCTGGCTTAAGGCATCACAGTGTAGAACCTTTGATGTTTTTTTTTTTTTTTTTTTTTTTTTATTAAAAATCCTATTTTTTTATTTTATTCAATGTACAAACAAAGAATTAAACAACACAGTGACAATAACTGAATGAAGACAAGAAAAAATAAGTAAAACAGAAAAAAAAACATTGCAGATTGTTATTAAAGTGTGTGTGCGTGCGTGTGCATGTGTGTTTTTTTTTGTGTGTGTGTCTGTGTGTGTGTCTGTGTGTGTGCAAGCAAACGTGTGTGTAGAGGAGCTCTCCTTCAGAATGGTAGTCCAGGTGTTCAGAGTGGCCTCAGTTCAGAGTTGGTAGAGAAGAGCGTATCTAGCACTAAAGACCATTCCTATAGCTTTGGCTCCATTTATTAAGAGACTCATCCGGAGTCCAGGGCTTTCTGTACCAAACCAGGCATGGATCACAAGATAGAGTGTGAGTTCTGGGTACTTAACTGGAAGAACTGAAGGTAGACAGTATGGAAGACATAAGTCCAGAATGTTAATACAAATTACAAAGAGTAGTGGTGACAATAGCACTTTTCTAGACACTCAAAGATGGCTCACAGTTTGGTGCATTATCAAAGTGGAAAAAAGAGGTTAGTACTATGAATATAAAGAGGATTGTGACTAGATGACTTGACCTGGTAGTTATTGGAAGAAATTAATTATGGTTATATATATATATATATATATATATATATATATATATATATATATATATATATATATATATATATATAACCCGAGACGTAACCCGAGACGTTCCCTTTCGAGGGAACTCGCACTGCATCGGGAAACCGACACTATTGGGAACGAAATACCCACTACGCCACACCGATCCATGCGAACGCACCCTAGCGCCTGGCGCCTCAGGGAGATGATCTGACCGTCTGCTTAGTTGCGGGCAGATCCCTCTTAGGAGACCCGAATCACACTAACAGTTGGTTTGATTTTCTCCACTGCGAAGACTTCTGGAAATAGGTTTGCAGTGCTCTGACCAGACAGAGCACTGCAAACCTATTTCCAGAAGTCTCGCTTCTTCAGCCGACACATACCGCGGAGGATGCAATACCTGCAAGACCGTAGGCCGCACAGCCTCAGATGCAAGATGGTCTGAATCCCTCCGGGGGCAGACTTTAGGCCAATTGGTGTTATAGCCAGGGCCTGAAGTCCCTCCCAACCTCTTAAGCGAGGTAATCACAAGGAGCAGCGCCATCTTAAACGCCAGACCTCGATATGTCGTCGATTCAAGTGGCTCAAAGAGGGCCTCCGCCAACCCTTCCAGTGCCACTGCCAAGTCCCACGTTGGGACTCTGGAATGAGTCGCAGGTCTCAACCTCCATTTACCACGAAGGAAGCGTACGACCGAAGAGTGCTTCCTCAGAGGCCCCTCACTTATAGCGTTGTGAAATGCGACAATTGCAGTCACGCCACTTCTTTTCTAACTGCCCTCTCGTGGAAGGAGACCTGGAACTGAGTATGATCTCTACTACACCTACAGGCGGGCCACAGCGCTATCGGGGAAATTGCACACAGACGCAGCCTCAGCTACGTCTGAACCATGGCATCCAAACCCCGCAGGTGTTCATTCCCCTTGCCTTTCAACCCCTGCCTCAACAGGATGTCTGTTCCATAATTCTGGTCCCCAGGAACGTACATCCCTCTGATAAACGATTGTTTACCCTGGGACCATAGGAGGATCTGATGCGCCAGTCTGTAAAAACGGCGCAATCTCAGACCCCCTGATGGTTTAGGTACGCCACCATCGACATATCGTCGGAGTGTACCGGGACACAGCCAACATTTCCAGACAGTTTATGTGCCATAGAGCACGCTCCTGCCATAGACCTTGGGAAAAGAGGCATTGCATGACCTCGCCCCACCCAGTGAGGGAGGCGTCTATCGAAAAGGATTCCCGGCGACATGACGCTCACCGCACTGGCCCTTGGGCCAGGTTGACAGGGCACGAAGGGATCTGCGTGTTATCCTGAACAGCCTGAATGGAGGACAAGGACAACCCCTTGGCTTTCAGCCACCACTGCAGGGGTCTCATATATAGCGGTCCAATATATATTACTTTGGGTCCTGAGCCCCAGCAGTCCTTAAACCTGCTTTGCAGTGATGTTGCGGCCTAGCTTTATACTGGAGACCAACGCCAGTATGGCTTTTCTTGATGCGTTTGGGTGACATATGCATTGTCATTGGGTCCCACACCACTCCAGAGCGTGGTCCTCTGGGAGGACCTCAACACTCTCTTCTCCGTCTTTAGTCTCAACCCCCGGCTCTAAAATAAAGCCAAGGACGACATCTCAATGCCGCCCTGCCATTTCTCGAGACTGGGTGCAAATGAGCCAGTCATTGATATAATTCAGTGCACGGATGCCCCGGAGTTTGAATGGAGCCAGGACTGCATCCATGCACCTGGTGAACATGCAAGGGGAGACAGCTAGGCCGAATGGAAGAACCCGATACTGGAATGCTTCACCCCCGAAAGCTAAACCTCAGGAACTTCCTATAAAAAGGACTAATAATAATAGAAATGTGGAGGTATGCGTCTTCCAGATCTATCGTGGCAGACCCGTCCTCAGACCGGTTTTAGTTCACGATAATAGGTATTACTTCCAGCATTTTGAACCTGAACCTCCTCAGCGACCAGTTTAAATACCTCAGATCTAATTTCAGACGTGGTTACCTTTGTTCTTTTTTGGGAATTATAAAGTACCGGCTGTAGAGCCCCACCTGCCCTTCTGACGGAGGAACCCATGCCTCCTGTACCAGAAGGAAGTGTACCTGCTCCCTAACCCGAGCCTGCCCATTGAACTCAGCCTCTCGGGGCTGACCTCGGGTGTTTGAATATACTGTTTTTGACCCCCCTGAAGTGGCCGCCTGGCCGGGAAAGGCCATCTATTACTGTTCGACGGGCGCACGCCATCGAAGTTGTGTGCATGCTGGAAACTGATGTGGCCCAAAGCGTCATAGACGGGTGGGCCTTACATCACCTTTCCAGAGGGCTCTGCATAGAAAAAACGGTCTCAGCCGCTTTTCCCCCGGGGGGCAGCCCTCAGAGGTCCTTATACAGCCAGGACCTCTACCCCAAAGCCTTCGTAGCCTGAAGGACGGCCCTCGAGTCGCCCTTCTGCTGAACCGGCTTTGTGCGAGAACGCCGCCTCTGTTGCCGAGCTCCATGCGGAGGGGCTCTGGCAACGCTACGAGGAGCTCGATGATGGCTGGGGCCGGTCCATTTTAGAATCAACCTCTTTTGGCTTGGAGCGGCGAGGGATGAACTGCAGGAACGCAGTCTGCCTCCCCGCCTCCTGAACCCTGCCGACGACCGTAAAACCGGCGTCGCTGAGCAGGTCAGAAGGCGAAAGAGGAGCACACAGGAGGAAACCTTTCCTAAATGCCCCTCCGTGGCCACCAGGAAGCGGGCCGCCCCGCTTCCGTCTCCTGGTAACCCGGAGAAACAAATCCATCGCACTGCGGAGCTCAGCCACCTCCTCAGGTGTGACTGTCTTGCCCTCATCCCAGACTTTACCAGGTCGGCCTGGCATGCCTGCAATATATTACCAAATGCAGACATGCCCCTGCCCGACCTGCCGCTACCTCTGCCCTGCCCACCCTCACCCTGTCTCTCTACACGGCTTGGTGGGCGGCACCGGGGTTTTTAGTTGAAGACCCCACAGCGGGAGGGAGGTCACTGGCCTTCCAAACACCTCCCTTTATATTTGTTTTGTCGTGCTTCTGTGTTGCAGAAAGCACCGCCTTAATGAGCTCCTCCTAAGCGGGCACGTGAGGTGACGAGTATCCGCCATGGTGCTGAGGATTTTCTTCTCTCTCTCGCTCAAGCACCGGCCCCCTCCCTCGTGTAAGAAGCGTCATCAAAGGCTTCAGCACGTGGAGGAAGGGCATCAAAACTGTCTGATGATGATTGAGAAAATTGCCTCAACAGTCCCAATCTCATCAACTAGTTCCAGCTGCGATCCCCGCACATTACGCCGCCTCGCCGCCTCAGCGGACGCGTAGCCTGCCCCGCGGGGAGCGCAAACCTGGCCAGCCCCGTCAAACACGGCCAGGCGGGAGCGCAGCACTCTGCCAGAGAGTGCTTAACAGTGCTCACAGTCAGCTGTGAAAATTGGCAAACCCCGCTTGACGCGTGAGCTTTTCCTCAGCGTCTCGGCCTCGGTGCTGAGCACATCCACAACCTCAGATGTGGACAGCTTAAGCCCCGGACCCTTTCCTCGTGCAGAAGAAGCCTCATCGCGGGCTTCTGCACGGGGAGAACGGGCCTCAGATTTCTTTCTGTCTTATTTAGCGGGCAAATGAGGGAACGAGTGAGCCTCAGCGCCACCCGCCTCGGTGCTGAGCACATCCACTTTCTCAGATGTGGATAGCTCCAGCCCCAGCCCCTTTCCTCGTGCAGAAGAAGCCTCATCACGGGCTTCAGCACGGGGAGAACAGGCCTTGGAACTGTCTGGTGATTGAGACAATGCCTCAGCAGTCTCATCAACTAGTTCCAGCTGCCACCCCCACGATCTAAGCCGCCTCGGCGGACGTGGGACCTGGCCACAGCCAGCTCTCTCGAGAGCTAACCGAGCGTGCTGCACTCCCAAACAGATCACACACATGGCGTGCGTGTCCCTACCCGTTACATTTACCAAGGGCAGGGGTACACACACTGTCTGAGCTGTTCACTCGTCATTTCTTGTCTAAGGATCACGGTCTCTTGTCTC
Organism: Neodontobutis hainanensis; assembly: GCA_024349245.1. Taxonomy (NCBI): domain Eukaryota; kingdom Metazoa; phylum Chordata; class Actinopteri; order Gobiiformes; family Odontobutidae; genus Neodontobutis; species Neodontobutis hainanensis. The sequence continues at coordinate 21,425,213 of JALDNG010000020.1, forward strand.
TAACACACACTTCGAGCAATTGTCTGAAGAGCGAAAAACTAGTGCCATGGTGAGCCGGCGCCCCTTTTATACTTCCGGTACGCAGGCACGTACTACGGCATTACGTTGCACCAATCAGGATTGGTCTAGTTTCATTCATACTTCAGAGCCGTCACGCCAAAGGCGTTCCCCCATAGTTTCAGTTTCCCGACGCAGTGCGAGTTCCCTCGAAAGGGAACCACTGACGTCGTTAAAGCTTAGACTAAAGACGTGATGGCGGACGGATTTCGTAGACCAGACCCCCTCGTTTTCGACAGGAACCTCGCCGAGAATTGGCGGAATATGATATCTTCATTGCAGCGGCGCACTCTGACAAGACTGCCAAGACAAAGGCATATATCCTCCTCAATCTCGCAGGAGCGGAGGCCATCGAACGGGAGCGATCATTTGTTTAGAAGACCCTGAGTGCCTGAAACGAAAATTCCGGGAGGTATGTAACCCTCAATATAATAAAACTATGGAGATACACAGGTTTCATTCACAAACTCAAAAGCAAGATGAAAATATTGAATCCTACATCAGTGACTAGAGGATCAAAGCTAACAGTTGTCATTTTGGAAACCTGACAGAGGAACTTATATGTGACAGAATAGTATGTGGCATCAAAAATGACAGTATGAGAAAGGCTTTCGTACGTGACAGCGATTTAACTCTAACAAAAGCTATCACAATCTGCCGCATATATGAGATGACCGACGAAAGTAATAGGACGCTTGCTATGCCCCAAACAGCCGCCACTGTCGACGCAATTCAGCCAAATTCTGGCGGGTGGCACCAGAGATCAAAATATAAACCTCAAGCAGGCAAATACGAGACAAAATCCATTACGAATTGCAGCAATTGTGGAAGTAGCCATACAACGCAGAGAGACAGGTGTCCTGCTTTTGGCCAGCAATGCCACAACTGTAAAAAATTCAATCACTACAAAAAATTTTGTAAGTCCATGTCACACCGCAAAGGTGACGAAAGGAAAAGCTATGCAAAGCGCAATTACTACAGAAGACCTGTACCCCAGTTAGAACTGGAAAAGTCAGACAACAGCACCTGTGATGACACTTTTTATGTGGATGGTGTCGAACTTGCTGACAAGTGCGTGAATTCCATTACTCCTCAAACAGAAGGAAAGGAAGAAGGATTTGTTACACTGCACATACATAACAAGCCCTTTGAAATGAAAGTAGATACAGGTGCTAAGTGTAACGTGATGTCAACAGATGCCTTTCAACAGCTTGCTGACGGTAAGCGACCAGTGAAATGCAGCAAAGACACTAACTTAGAGGCTTACGGAGGTAGCAAAATAGAGACTAACAGTATTGTTACACTGCCTTGCAGTTTTGATGGACAGCAACACACGCTAACTTTTTTCCTTGTGGGCCGAGATGTAGTGCCACTACTGGGATTTCGAGCATGTGTGCGCTTAGGAATTGTCACAATGAGGTCAGCACTGAGAGCGATGCCGATTAAACAGATATTTGCACAATACAAAAATGTCAGTGATGAGCTCAGAAAACTCCCTATCACGTACTCTATGACACTAGGTAGATTTTAAAATCACGATGCTGACATATAAAGCATTACACGGCTTGGCCCCTTATTATTTATCTGAATTGTTAACCTCCTATACCCCAACTCGGAGACTGCGTTCTGCACAATCCAACTTGTTGTCTGTTCCTCAAACACGCTTAAGATCTATGGGTGACAGGGCCTTTTCTTCATATGCTCCTGTCCTTTGGAATTCTCTGCCTCCTGATCTTAGGGAAGCACAGGGCTATGACATTTTTAAAGGTAGACTTAAGACTTATTTTTTTAAATTAGCATTTGATTGTTGATGTTTTATTGTTTTAATTTTAAATTAGCATTGATTGTTGATGTTATTTTATTGTTTTAATTTTTAAATTAGCTTTGATTGTTGATGTTATTTTATTGTTTGAGCTTTGTATTGCTTGCCTTTGTACAGCGCTTTGAGAAGTTGCCTTTAAAGGCGCTTTATAAAATAAAGTTTATTATTATTATTATTAGATCCAACTGTACAACCGGTGATTCGCCAAGCTCATCGCATTGCAGTGGCAATGCAGACACGAGTCAGAGTCGAGCTTGACAACATGCAGAATAAAGGTGTCATAACCACAGTTTCTGAACCCACAGACTGGGTTTCGTCCATGGTAGCAACACACAAAAAAGACAAACAGGATATCAGACTGTGTATAAATCCAAAAGACCTCAACACTGCTCTGAAGAGACCCCACTATCCAATGTGCAGCGTTGAGGAAGTTGCCACCCAGATGTCGGGTGCTACAGTGTTAGATACAAAGAGCTCATTCTGGCAAATATGTCTCGATGAAAAGTCATCAATGCTGACCACCTTAAGCACACCTTTCGGACGCTACAAATTCCTTCGCATGCCATTTGGCATAAGCTCAGCAAGCGAAGTCTTCCAGCGCTCAATGGAACAGCTGTTTGCATTATATCCGTGTGCTATTATAGTATGCGATATCATCATAGGAGGTTGTGATGCCACCGACCACGACGCCAACCTAAAACAAGTGCTCGACCGGGCCCAAGAGATAAACCTCAGGCTGAACCATCCCAAATGCAAGTTTCGCCTGGATCAGGTCTGTTATGTTGGCCACATATTTACGAAGGAGGGCCTCAAAGCTGACCCTGCCAAGACCGTGGTGGTCACAAACATGCCAGTCCCTCAGGACGTCCCAGATATGCAGCGATTCCTTGGCATGGTGAACTATCTTGGGAAGTTCATCCCAAAATTAAGTGAGACTGCAGCGCCTCTGAGACAGCTGCTTGGTGCTGGTTTCCACAACATCAGCAAGCGTTCGATCATCTCAAGTCATGCTTATCCAGCGCACCGGTCTTATCCTTCTACGATGTGAGAAAACCAGTTACTCTCACCTGTGATGCGTCATGTTACGGACTTGGTGCTGCATGTCTACAGGAAGAGAAACCAGTCATTTACGCATCTCGCACGCTCACTGACACAGAAACACGATACGCTCAAATTGAAAAAGAGCTTTTGGCGGTTGTGTTTGCATGCCCCAAATTTAAGGATTATGTATATGGAAAATCCACTGTCATTGAAACCGACCACCAACCTCTGGTCACTATCCTAAAAAAGCCCATTCACTCTGCTTCTGCTCGACTGCAAAGGATGTTACTACAGTTACAAGCCTATGACATCACACTCGTCTACAAGGGGTAAACACATGTTCCTGGCTGACACCCTAACACGAGCTCCAAACAAAACTGTCTCTCAAAGCCCAGCGGCAAACAATACATTTGAGGTGATGTCCATCAACTACATTTCAACTAATAGACTAGAGGAGCTCCGGACCCACACAGCACAGGATCAGGTGCTACAGACTCTCAGTACAATCATTCAACGAGGATGGCCTGACAAAGAACGCAGTGTCCACCCATCCATTTGTTCATTCTTCCCTTACAGAGACGAGTTGGTGGTGGAAGATGGAATAGTTATCAAGGGCCATAAAGCAGTAATTCCACACTCTCTGCACCGAGAATACATCAATATTGTACATAGAGGTCACCCAGGCTTAGAGTCAACCAGACGTAGGGCCAGGAGCACTGTTTTTTGGCCGTTAATGAACAAAGACATTGCAGAAGAACTGATATCATGCTCCGTCTGTAATAACACCAGATCACATCAGCAAAAGGAACCTTTACAGCCACATCCAGTTCCAGCGCTGCCATGGTCTACAGTGGCAACTGTTGTTGAGTGGCACGAACAACAGTACCACATGCTGGTAGACTCGTACTCAGGGTAGTATGAAATCGACCTTCTCCGTGACGCAACTTCAGCAGCTGTGATCACAAAGCTGAAAAGGCATTTTTCTGTCCATGGAACACCTCACACCCTCATCAGTGATAATGCGAGGCAATCCACAAGCCAACGTTTCAAGGATTTCACCGAGCAATGGGACTTCACCCACATTACCAGCAGCCCGGGGTATCCACAGTCAAACGGACTGGCAGAGAGCGCAGTCCGCAGTGCCAAACTACTGATGGAAAAATCTCACAGAGATGGAACCGATGTGTATCTCAGCCTGCTTTACATAAGAAACATTCCCCGTGACCAAGCATTGGGCTTGCCTGCAGAACGTCTTATGTCACGACAGACACGCTCGACTCTTCCTGTCAGCACCAGACTGCTGGAGCCAGCCCCAAAGAACACAAAGCGGGTCAATGTCCAACTCAAAAATAAAGGAGCGATACTATGATAAATCAAGCCGCCCACTACAGCCGCTTGCAGAGGGACAAGTCGTTAGGATGCAGACCATCAAGGGACACGATCACTTGGGCACCGTGAAGGAAGTGTGCAAGGAACCACGCTCCTACATTATCGAGTCCTACGGAGGGACCTACAGAAGAAATAGCCGCCACATCCTCCCCGTCGCTGAGCTACCACCCCGACAGGTCGACCCTGCAGACCTTGATTGTCAGTATGCTGATCCAGCTGCACCAGTCAGTCCCCCATACACATCACACACACCTCGAGAGACACAGGTAGCACCTAGGCCCACCAGTGTGCAGCAGAGGCCCGTTGTTCAATCTCCAACAAAGGTAACACCAGGTAACACACTGTACGTAACACGCTCCGGTCGCGTCTGCAGGCCTAATCCAAAGTATGAACAATGAATATTTTGCTGTTATGGACTGCAAACCAAAGACATATATAATATATATATATATATATTATTCTGCAATAGGTTCTTTAAGACTCTATAATTCTGGCCATAGCTATGTTGAAAAAAAAAAATGTTTTAATAAAAAAAAAAAACTCTTTTCAGTTACCACTCGTCAATGCACTGAGTTCACATTTGAATGTTAAAATGTTTTGAATGTTAAAAGTACAATTCCATAACATACAAAATTTAACTGTCATAGTGTTAAAAGCTAATGCCTAGCCTTTTATTCAGTTTGCCGTAGAAAGCACAAACTAAAGAAATGGGATGTAGATCATTCTGGTGAATGATTGTGTTTGTATACTGTTTGGACACTATGAGTCGCATTAGTTCTTCCCGCCCTGGGGAGCATTCCCGCCTCGGAGCGAAGGTTGCCAGTTTTATGTAATAGGTTGCCGGTGGCTGTGTAAGTTGGTAACAGAGGTTTATATAATAAACATATCTGGTTTGGATTTATGGACTACTCACTCATTTCTACACTAATGAGTGAATTATGTTGCAATTATCACAATGCTGTTGACCTATAAAAATAAATCGTATTGTTTCTTTACTCTTGTTTGCCATAATGATGTGAAATGTCTCTGAATCAAAGTCAGATCGCAAACAGCCCCTTGCCCCTCCCCCCTTCACCGCAACTACCACCATACACAGCTGGGACACCGTAGCTAGGCATGTTAAAAAAAATTAAACAGAGCAGCTTACTAAAGTTTGTGTCTAAAAGATTAAGAACGCAAGAGGAAAATAATTCAAATGTTCAGGAGCCATCAACCTTGAGGAGTAAGGAGCTCAGCTCTGTTGTTAACGTTAATTCAGCAATTTCTCCATCACCAGCAGCGCTTCATCAAATGTCTGCTTCTCCTCCACGCAATATATGGCTGTATGGAACATACAGCCATATATTAGGCTAATTAATAGGGGTAAATGTGCAATCATGAAAATGAACAAATCATAATATACTATAGTAGCCGGAGGATGACTTACGAATGGATCTGCTAACATCCGAGTTGGATGTGTTAGCAGATCCACATTGTGTCCGCTGAGCCAAACAAATATGAAAAGCATTATTCTTTTTACATACTGTCCTCTACTGTATCCACTGCTGTCGTGCTGAGTTGGTGATAGTGTTGAGTTGCTTCTGTCAGATGCGCGCGTGTGTGGTGCATGCTAATGTTGTTCTTACAATTACCGTTAACGCCCAATAAAATAATTGTCAGCGTTGATTCATTAATTCGTTAACGCAAAAATAACACGTTAACTTGCCCAGCACTAGATAAAATATAATTTTATCTGGATGTAAGTGACTTTGTTCATAATGAGTAATACATTGAAATGAAAAATTATCTCGGAATCAAGAGTTGAAACATCTTCACCTTGAAAACTAAGTCCAGATGCCTTTGCTTTAACATTTTCTTCAAGATGACCTGGATGACTGGAAACCTTTAAAGACATACAGGTAATACATTCACAGTATACATACAGTATTACAGTAATACTTCTAAAGGGGGTTGATTGGAACCAGTTCATAGAGGACCACATGAACACTGTCCTATTTCAAAGTTATTATTTAGAAACCCCCTTTGAGATGAATTCCCAGTGGGGGAACGCCAACATGCATCTTTATTAACGTGAGCTGCACATTCATTGTAGCTTCTATTAAACAGTTTGTTCGGGACTAAGCAGATGATCACTACTATGAAACATTAGTGCTTAGACTTGACTTGAGAGAACAACATGAAAATATGCCGTTACATAACTACTGTTAGGCAGCAGTAATTTTTAAAGCCCACTTAGGAAAGGGAAATGTCAGAGTGAAGCAGCCTGCAGCTGTGTGTCGAGGAGCTGCTTAAGAAGCACTTGTTACAGGCTGAGACGCCTGAAGACACAGACAGAACACTCACTAATCCGAGCGCCTTTGACCCCTACAGTTTGTATTGTCCCATTAAGGTGGAACAGTGAAGTGTATTTGTGCCTACAACCATCAGACTAAAACTTTCCACTCAAACAGCCATGTTGTTAGGAGGTAGGAAGGTGGCAGCAACTCCAATTGTTCACCCGAGCACTGTTTCTAGTCACATTCATTCATATCCAGATGCTTATCCACGGAATGAGTTGGAAGGGACTGGAGTCTATCCCAGCTACCTTCTGCCTGGCCACACTCAAGATATAAACTATTGCCACCAGTGACCAAGAGATATTAGTTCACAGCCTAATATATAGCACATACAAATAAATAAACCACATGAGGGGAAAAAATGTTAGTAAAAATGTGCAGAAATGTATGTACATAAATGTGTGCCCTTTTCAAACAAGCCCTGTCTCATCATGTAGGAGGAAATGTGCATTCTGACCCTTCCCTGCATCTCTCAGCATTCTCTGGGGCTAGAGCCAACAATGAGGTCGGGTCAGCTGTGGAGCCTGCTCCCAGGGGAACACCCTTGGGCTCTGTACCAGGTCCAACTGACTTTTATTAATGCATTGCTATGATCATTAACCGCTGAGCACAATAGTGTCCTTCACCTGCCTTACCAGTATTTTCTCTTGTTTCTAGGACTCGCTTCTGAAATCATTAAAGAAAGTTATATGTGCCAAAGCACAAAACAGAGGTTACTTGTCTTTAGAAGGTCCCAGTTTTTCTGTTCGAAAATTAACCTTACTTTTTATGCATTGACACATACAATTATTGCATTCATGGACTGGCTCTTATGTGTTGTGTATCTCTGTTTGTTGTCTTGTGTTTGCAACTTTAGGCCAACACACATTTATTGTACTATGTAAACCTTTTTTCCTTTAACTGGCATTAAAAGAGATTCTGATTATTATAACCTGTATACTTATAATGACTTTGTAGGCTGTTTTAGGCTGAGGACAGCCTGTGCAATTGTAAGTTACCCACAGACACAGGGAGCCAACTGTTCATGCTCATATTCAATACCAATAAGAAAACCTATACATGGATACTGCTACAGATCCTTTGAGATATAATTTAAAGTATGGGGTCGAACATGTAGAAATTGGGGTTATAATGGCTAACAATGGTTTAAGCTATTGCTATTCTGATTCCTAACTTGTTCACATATAAATCACCACTCTCTTCCCAGGGAAATTTTGGAAAGACAAGTTGAAATGTAATCCATTTCCACTTGACTTCAGCATTTATTTGATCACCGAGCTGCTGATATGGAGCTGACCCTTGCAACTTTCCCACAAGCCTACTGTGCACTGTGTTTCACTGTGTGAAAGGATTAGGGAGCTTCAGAAGCTTACCTCTCTCAGTGTTAGGCACTCCTAAGTTAATAGTTGGTATTGAAGGATCAGCATGGTCACTGTAGTACTCCAAATATAGGGCATCCTTCTCCCAGGTCTTCTTTATAACTGGAACTGAGAAGAAAAGAGAAAATCAATAGTGTTCCTCCGGCAGTGAGCAGACTTGTTTCAGGGTCAAGATAACACACAACACATTAAAAAAATGTTTGGTGGACTGATCATACACACCAGAGATAAATGTAAAATTACAGTCAGTTGAAATAATGACTTTTGTCAACTAATGTTTTTAGGATATTTACTGCAGTCCTTTACAGCTGGGTTAAGATCTGGATTTTGACGTAGACCATTCCAAAACCTCCACTCCCATTAATTTTTAGCCATTCTGATGAAGGCATGGGACAGATGGCCTCACACTTGACACTGTTTAGGAGTACAGTGGCATGAAAAAGTATCTGAACCCTTGGGAATTTCTCACAATTCTGCTTAAAATCACCATCAAATGTGATCTGATCTTTGTCAAAATTACACAAATTAAAAAACAGTGTCTGCTTTAACTAAAACCACCCAAATATTTATAGGTTTTTATATTTTTAATGAGGATAACATGCAAACAATTGCGGAAGGGGGAAGGGGAGGAATAAGTAACTCAACCATCATATTTAATATTCATTTTTCCATTAATGATTGCATGTTGTCCAGGCCCTGAGGCAAAACAGCCCCAAACAAGGATGCTCCCTCCGCCATGCTTCACGATGGGGATGAAGTGTTGATGTTGGTGAGCTGTTCCATTTTTCCTCCACACATGATGTTGTGTGTTCCTCCCAAATAGTTCAACTTCAGTTTCATCAGTCCACAAAATATTTTGCCAGAAGTTCTTTGGACTGTCCAAGTGCCTTTTTGCGAACATTAAACGTGCAGCAATGTTTTTTAGACAGCAGTGGCTTCCTCACATGAAGAAAACCTCAAGCACAAGAGTCTGGTGCTAGGTTCGCTGACATTTTTGAAACCTCGATTTCTGTTAAATGAAAACAATAGTGGGGGAATGTGTTTTAGGTTAATATTTACTTAATACTAAGAGTTGCAATAATTTAAATATGATTTCACACACACACGCAAGCATACATGCATATACACTAAACACAAAATCGCAACCATCAGAGTTTATCACAATGAATTCTAATTATGATAAGGACTCACATTGTTTAGGTGAGCTTCTTACTCAGAAGCGTTACATCAAGCTTCCATTCACACACATTAAGTCTTTCATAAGGACACTTCAACAGTGTACAGCAGGTGGAGAATTGAACCAACCAACCTAGTAGGAGTTAAGCAGCTAGTTTATGCTTATAACTAGGTGTACAGTTATACATATAAACAAATTTGTTTACATAGTCAGTCCAGTTCCCCTTTTAGTGTTCATCCAGGGTTCGCAGCATAGAAAGCAAGGTTCAATTGAATCTTTCTGCTGGGTTCCCCCGTGAGTGTAGGGTGTTTTTCTATTAGTCTAATCCTGTGTATTTCTGCAGCTGTTGAGCTAATTTTTTTTCAAATTCTCTGCCCTGGTTATGGTGTTGCGAGTTGGGTAGGCTTAAGCAAATTATCAATTACCTGAGTGAAATTATCAAGTAACACCAAAATATACTCCCCTGCTTTTTCAAGGTGAAGATAGTCTATTGAAACCATTGCAAATGGTGCTGTAGCAGTACCCGACACATAGGAGCTCTGCTTTGGACTGGGTTTATTACATTTATAAATACATTTATGAAGATGAGTGATGTAAAACTCAATATCTCTCTTCAAATTAGGCCAGGGGTGCACGTGGCAGAGTGGTTAGCACTCCTGCCTTACAGCAAGAAGGTCGTGAGTTCAAAAACCCGGCCGGCTCAAACATTCTCGGCCGACTCTGGTCTTTCTGTGAGGAGTCTGCATGTCCTCCACGTGTTACCGTGGGTTCTCTCCAGGTACTCCGGCTTCCTCCCACCGTCCAAAGACTTGCATGTATAGGTTAATTGGCAACTCTAAAGTGTCCCTAGTGAATCAACGTGCGAGTGAATGGTTGTCTGTCAATGTTTGTCTCTATATGTCAGCCCTGCGACTAACTGGCCACTGTCCAGGGTGTACCCCGCCTCAGGCCCAAAGCTGCTGGGATAGGCTCCAGTCACCCGCGACCCCTAACGGGACAAAGCGGTAGAAAATGAATGAATGAATGAATATTAGGCCAGTAGAACCTGTTTCTATCCAAGTTCAACACACACTCTACCCCTAAGTGACCCATTTCACAATGAAGGTGTTTGTACACTAGATCTTTATATGTCTCTGGAAGCACAATTTATGTATATTACGGATTTGCGCATTAATTGACCATCATCAACATTAGTTTGGCTTTACTTAAAACGTAGGTGATTGGAATAATTATTCCTATAGACAGTTACAGACGAGGCATACAACAAGTAGTCTCTGAACCGCTCAGTAACGGCCCATTTGAGCGCTAAAAACTCAAGTTTCCCCGAATGCAGTCTATATTTTTTCTCTGCTGGTAGTAGTGTCCTTGAGCCGTACCCTATAACCCTGTGTTTATCCTCTTGTCTCTGGTACAAAACTGCACCAAGTCCTTCCTCCAAGGCATCTATATGCAGTATAAATAGATCCTCAAATTTAGGGTACCTTATCACCGTTGGGTTAGTCAAAACATCAAACCCTAATGCTGATTCACACTGAATGCAAATTGTGCGTCAAATTCGCTCAATTTGTCTAAAAAAAATGTGTTTGCAAACTTGTGTCATGGGCGGGGCTTCTGCCAGGCGACTTGTCTTCGAGTCTAGTTGCAAAATGGTTGAGATGGATTTTTTCGAGAGAGTAGCTGTATTAGGGTTCATCGGATGCTTCAGAGGCTGACACGGCTCGGTGAGTTTCTCCAACTCCTCCAGGAGCTGTCCATTGTTTTCAGCAGGACTTCTTACTGAGCTGGCCCCAGTTCGATTCCCTGTTGTCCTGTGTCAGTGCAAGGATTTTCTGCAGGACACCAACAACTGACGCTCTATTCAAGCTGCATGTCCATCTGTCTCCAGTCATTAGATGTGAACCTTCATATACAGTGTGATTAATAATATGTCTTCTGAACACAAAGAGCTATCGGTACAATCAGTATTTAATAGGGTTATGGCTATATGTTACATATACATAGACATATACTGTCTATGTCCAGTTTTGGATTTAGGCCTTCTAGTCTAGCAAGCAAAATCTAAAATGTTAAAGTGGAGGTAAAGCATTAAATCAAGCATGTGTTAAGTCAAAAGGAATATTGTTCTTTTACTGTAAAGAACTAAAAAGAAATGATAACGTCACACATATTGTCATTGTATATTTTCTAAAATGGAACTACAATCTGTATTTATAACATTGTGTTGTACCTGTCTTAATTTGTGTTTAATTATTTGATAAATGGGACGGAAGTAGCTCAGTGGGTAGATTCTCACTCTCCCCACAGTTCATACTGTCGTTGTGTCCTTGGGCAAGACACTTAACCCACCTTGCCTCCAGTGGCTGTAACACTGGAAATTACTGTAGAACAATGTAAGTTGCTTTGGATAAAAAAGTCAACTAAATGACTAAATGTAAATGGAGCCAGCCTCCAAAAGGAATCCCTGTCTCATTGATTGTTTCTCATTAATACCACAATACTGGTCACAAAAAATATCTGTTTTCTTACTATGTACTTTTGTGGGTGTGTTTGCTATATAATACAATAAGAATGAACAAATGTTAGCCAAAAGCATTCTAGTCTTAAATAGTGAACACATAACATGACATTTTAAGTAATAAATCAGTCTGAAGAATTTAAATGTTTTTGTGACAAATACTGTATAAATCATGATCTACAATGTTGTGCACATAGTAACATCCAAACCTTTGGTCATCATATAAAACATTTATTTGAAAAATAAAGTATTGTTCAAAATGAGAGCAGTACAATGTGACTAACCAGAATAATCCAGGTTTTTAGTATATTTTTATTGCCAAGTGGCAAACAAGTTACCAGTAGGGGCAGTAAATTCTCAGAAAACAAACAAGACCCAACATTCATGATATGCACGTTCTTAAGGCTATGCAATTGGGCAATTAGTTGAAAGGGGTATGTTAAAAAAAAATTGCAATGTCTGCCGTTGACTGTACAAACTCTTGTACAGTTTTCTTTGCTTGTCATTTGCGAATCATTCTTCATGTCACAAGTGAAACCAATTGACCTGTAAGCTCCCTGATTGCTGAGTTACTTTCTTCTATCTTAGAGAATAGCCAGTTGTCTTTGGTTTGTTTGTTAGGCTTAGCTACAGGTTGGCTTAGGCGGAGGTTATCTGGAGATGAATGTTGCTCCACAACATTTAATCCAGCTCTTAAAGTTTACCTATTTGCTATTGTCTGTAGAGCTCTTTTACTCTCATTTTTGTAACAGGAGCTCATTACTGCTGTTTTCATGTTGTAAGTGTATTAACATTTGTGCTCTGACAATGTCATTTAACAGTCCTATCATAATTGACAAAAAGCATTAACTTTTTACTACCTCCTTTTCTACTTAAAGACAAGACTTAGTACGCTCAAATAGTATTTTCTGAAGGGGTTTTCATTTAGTCCTTGTGTTGCTTTAGTACATTTTTGGTACAACACAGTTGCATCATTTTCTGCATAATGGGTTCTTAGATCTATTTGGCCTTCTAAATAGCTCCTTAACATCCGTTCAGGGCTTATAGCTCGGATTACAGCCTCCACTATTTCAGTTTCAGGGTAGCCCTTTCTTAAGCCACTTTCAATCTGATGCTCAAGGCTACTGAAGTCTTTAGATATTGACTCACCCACATGACCATTTATCTGAAAATTATTTCTAAATGCTGCTTGAGAAGCACTGCAGCAGCTCTTGCTGCTGGGGTATTTTCCTCTCCCCTGAGTCCCGTTGCTGACCAGCTTTGTCCTCGGTGCCGCCTGTTGCTCCTGCGATGACAGCGACGCTGCTGTCAGCGATGACAGCGAGTGCGTGGTCCCCCTCTCTCGGTGCCACTGGCTGCTTCAAGCGTACATCCTCTTCCGCTACCTCATCTCCAGGTGAAGACAGAGACTGCTCCCGCCATGGCCGGCGACAATATCCTTGCCTCTAGCAGCTCATCGAGTATATCATTTAACTCCAAAAGCACATGTAACCCATGTCTAAAGTTAACTATTTGGGGTTAAAGTTTTTATCATATCCCGTCTATTCACACATGACTCCCTCGAATAATTACATGCCTGGCAGCGCCATACAAGCCCTGTTCGCTTCCTCCTTGTCAGAGTTGGGAGTGAGGCGCAACAGGACGGCTGCACAGGTAACGTGATTGAATTGTTTGTTCCCAATTAATTTTATGACCTTCGCTTGCTAACACCCACGCTACATGTGTAACCTTGTAGGAGCCTTTTCCACCGTTGCTGAAGTCAAATTTAAGCCATTGAGGCTGATTCAAAATGGGGATTTCGTGAGTGTGTTTAATTTTGTTATGTAGCATTAGCATATCAATTCAAGCAGTGTACCTGCCTGCATTGCGGGGCATTGATATCCTAATGGAGTTTATTCATGTAATCATTGTAAGCTCTGTGAGGACAAATTGCGGTTGCCTAAAACTTTTCTTGTGGCGATTCAATGTAATTAACTGGTCAAACAGTAGTTGGTTAAGGTGAATCATTGACTCTTCTCATTTGTATCTGTTCCAACTTTATGTAATAATTTAATTGTGTACACTGATGTATTTAGATACCCACTAAAAATACCTGCTAGAGATAAATTTTGAGCATGGTTTTGCTAAAAGATGCCCTGATTGTCTAGCAGGCCAGGTGTGCCCGGTTGGATAAATCAGCCATTGATGGCAAGCTAAGAGCAACAACAAAGAACATGATCAGCCACTCTACTCAACTGCCTTCCATGGTCTGGTAGGAGGCTGTTGTAGCCAGTCCACTCCACTTTCTTCAATTCGTTGAATTCACATACATTCAATCTGTTTCATATGGACATTGAGATTTGTGGACTGTTTTATTCCCATACAAACAATTAAATGGACATTGTTTTGAGGATGTAATTTCCTGTGAATTGTGGATTGGTCTATTGCTGCTGTTGGTTGGGGTTGGTAAAAATTGATCTTCTGATTCTGTACTTCTAGCCTAACCACTTTTATGAACCGCATTTCTATAGCACTACAAGGCTTTACATTGTGGCGAGCTAGCTAGGAGCTGGGTTGTATAGTAATTAAGTTGAAAAACTCAATTAATCACATTGAATTGTACCAACCTGATTTATCATAGATATTTTTGAAAACCTCGGGATAAAAATTACTTATTCTGTGTTAGTTGACGTATCAGTAGAGTCTAGTTCCTCTGAAGAAAATAGATTTCCTCGAGCAATATGAAGAGATAAATTGTAAAGATATTATTGATTGTTGTGAGTCAGCATTTTACCGTATGTTGGTTGTGGGATACATGTAAGGAAGTATGTGTCGCCGGTAGCCAAATTAGATCCACTATTGCCGTATACATTTATTTCAGATGAAGGAAACAAATTTAATATTCAAAAATTTGTCTCAATTGTATTCATCAAAGTTGGATGGTTCAAAGACTGAAGATAGCAAAGCTGTCTGGAAAGGACTATGCAGTTGTTCTGGAGGAAGTGATGTCTCAAATTCAGCAGTCTATTACACAGAGCGCGACATAGTCAATGCCATCTGCCAGAGTTGCCTGATTCATACTGAAGCCGCAAGTACGTTAATCAAGTCCCTGTCCATCATGGCTGAGGTTGTTCCCGAGTGCTACAATAATGAGTATGGGCTGCCGGTTGTCTCTGCTTTATCCCATTCGGATCTTCGGGAAGATCCCTCGCACTGCCAGGGGGGAGCTACTCAAAATTCCTTTGCTACTCAGGGAGTTCAACAGACTGGAAATGGTTGATGATATTCTATACAGGAAGTGACAGGACAATGAACAAGTCTCATATCAGCTTGTCCTGCCTAAGGAGCTTCAATCTACTGTTTTGGCTGATGGCTGCTGATGTGGAGCACAAGATTAAGACTTGTGGACGGTGTGTTTGTCACAAAACTCTTCCTAAAAAAGCCGCTCCTCTTATCAGTATTCAAACTTCCAGACCGTTGGAACTAATCTGCAAGGATTTTCTCAGCCTCGAGCCAATACTAAGGACATCCTTATGTTAATTAATCACTTCACCATGTTTTCTTTAGCCTTTCCAACACCCAATCAAAAGGCTAGAACAGTGCCAAAGTGTCTCTGGGACAATTTCATTGCTTACTATGGGATACCAGAGCGCTTGCATACTGATCAAGGGCCAGACTTCCAGTCGAAGCAAATAAAAGTTGTGTGAAGTGGTTGGGATCAAAAAGTGTCGGACTACACCCTACCATTCTCGAGGAAATCCGGTAGAGTGATTCAATCGCACTTTATTCAATATGCTGGGGACATTTGAAGCAAAGCAGAAGTTAAAATGGAAAGATTACCTCAAACCCCTTGTTCATGCATATAATTGTACACAAAATAAAACAACTGGGTACACGCCGTATGAACTCATGTTTGGACGTTCTCCACGTCTTCCAGTTGACTTAGCTTTTGGGCTGCCAATAGATCAAGATAAGCATGATTTTCTGAATAGATTTTCTTTCAAATGTGATCTGATCTTATTCTAAGTCAAGGGTACTGACAAATATAATGTGTCTAAAAATAATTACACAAAATAATTCTGATATTTCATGTCTTTAAGAAAATACAAAAAAACTCATTGTGCTTTTTTGAAAAAAGAATGTGAACCCTTGAGTTGATGACCTCAAAAAAGTTGATTGGAGTCAGGTTTTAGCATACCTGGAGTTGTTAAGTTAATATATTTGAAGGTGTGGACTACAGCTATTTTGACTTTTGGTGTTTTTGTGACATGTGCTCATGCTTATGTGAGCCGTGCACCGCCAAAAAATTACTTTCTGAGGAGCTATGATCAAGAATTGTTGCTTTACATAAAGCTGGAAAGGGTTACAAAGTTATGTCAAAGACTTTAGAAATCCACCAGTCTACAGTTGGGCAAACCATCTACAAATGGACACGCTTTGGGATTGTTGCTACTCTACCCATTTTGACTGGGCACCCAGTCATTTGTGCCTGCTTTGCCTCATCAGGGCGTGGCCAGCTTCAATCATTGAGGGGAAGATGAATTCCCAAGTATATCAGACACTGCTTCATGATAATGTAAAGCTGTCTTTATGTCAGCTGAAACTGTCTAGAAGGTGGGTGATGCAACAGGACAACGACCCAAATCACCGGAGCAGAATAGCTTCAGAAAAAAGTCAGAGCCTAGACCTCAACCCAATAGAGATGCTATAGATTGACTTGAAGAGGACCAAACATATGAGACGTCCAAAGAATATGACAGAGCTAAAGCCATTCTGCAGAAAGAATGGGCTATAATTCCTCCTCAACAATGAGCAGGTCTGATCCACAGCTACAGGAAGTGACTGGTTGTGGTTATTGCTGCCAAGGGGGGGTCAAACAGTTATTAATTCTAAGGGTTCACTTATTTTTTCCACTGCCATTTTGAATGTTGAATGAGTTTGTTAAAAAAAGGCATAAAAGATCAGAATTTTTTAGTAATTATTTTTAGACACATCTGTGAAGGTTCTCAGTCATCCAGGACATCTTGAAAAAAAGGTTTAAGTAAAAGCATCTGAACTCAGTTTTCAAGGTGAAGACATTTTGTCTCTAATTCCAAGAGACTTTATCAATTCTGAGATCAACTGGTAAGAGAGCTGAGCTTATATCTCTAGAGGGAGGAGTTTCCCCTGAAAGCAAACTTGATGGACCAGCCAGACACATTATGTTTGTCAATACCATTGACTTAGATGAAGAACACATTTTAAGAAACATTTATTCAGAAAACCACAAAATTCCAACATGCTTACATACTTTTTCTTGCCATTGTACAGTGTCAACTAATGTTAACATGTAATAAATGACCTTCTACTATGTCACATGAGAAAGAGGGCTTGATTGATTGATTAAAGACAAACGTTTTACATGTATGTAATGCTACACTCAAAGTCAAAAATAAGTTTGCAGTTTAAGAGAAAAAGCATTTATGTCAGAGCTGAATAATGATGTTTTTCTAATGTCAGGGAGAAGCAATCAAGAGCATCGATGTCAACAACATTTTCAATGAAACTGTACATCAAAACACGGCTGCAACATGAAATGCTTAAGAGCTAATAAATAAAAAAAAAAAAATGGGATAGAACCATGTGGCGTTTGAATGTAAATGGTAAATGGTGTGCATTTAAAACAAAGCGCTTTTTTGAAACTGGCTGTACCAAAGCACTTTATATTGTTCCATTCACTCATTCACACACACACTCACACCTGGGGCAGACAGAGAGGGGAGCTGCCATGCAAGGATAATCTGAGTTACTCACCACGTTTACTGTGGAACTTCTTACATGTTTTCACAGCCACAAATATGTCCTCCTTCTTCACAGGCTCACCCTATAAACAGAACACAGACAAATCACAAAATGAACATGATTATGAACAGATGGATTTTAAAGCTAGCAGTAAAAAGTAAAAAAAATAAAAATATAGTAGACAAATTCTGTAGTTTAGTGAAGAGCTGTTCTCACTAGATGTTCTGGTTGCCTTTGCCATTATACATCTATAACAAATTTCTGATGCCTTTTGGGTACTGCTGTTAATATTTCTTCTAATTTGCATGTTTTTTTGGCTAAAGGCTGTAGAGCAATATATAAATATCTGTTTATGAAAAAATATGTATATGTAGCCTGTGCATAGGACATCCCTCCAGGTTTGCAATTGAAACCTCTCCTTGAACACTATTAAACCGTTGACCTTCTCGTTTTCCAGCTGCAACTTGGTCTAATTTTTAGGTGAACTTAATGACATTTTATAAGCAGAGTGATTTTATGGCAACAGAGGTAAAATAATTTGGTCTACTGACTATTCACAAGGGTCTGCTGTGTTTGGTCTGAAATGCAAATGACACATTCAGATTGCATTAAGGGTTTACGGGGAGAATATGAATTAGTAAATTTTAAGGCAAACATATAAAATTCTTAGACACAACAGTTAGTTATAGCCTGCAAAAACTGTATATTAATGTACATTTATCATGTTTATCTCAATTTGAAAGACCTGATATGGCTTATTGTATAGATATGGAAGACCAAACGATGGAACAATTTGTACATTTACATATATCAGCAGGCCATAATCTGCTGGATTCTTATGGAATCTGTTGATGGGTTGGATTATGCATATTTGGGAACAGTGGACTTCTGTCATTTTTCGAGCTATGCACCAAATGCAATCAACCAAGCACAGCCTTTTTCTTTTATTTGCAATTACGGTCTGTTCTCAAAGCTCTGTGCTCCCCTGCAGAGCCTACTATCCTCTCTTCCCATTAAGAAAGTACTATCAGCATTGACCATGCTGGGTGGTCAGGTCACACTTCTGGGCTTCATAAACTGTTATTAAACTGTTCTTGTAGACCCCTGGCGCTGGATGTGTTTTGGAAAGACAATTTTAGTGATCTTAGTCCTGATTTGGATTGGGATATGGTATGGGAAAGCATCAGCCTGTCAACCAGGAATCTTAACCCGGGGCCAACTGCGGCCCGCAAGACAATATTTTGTGGCCCGCAGGATGATATGAAAGTTAAATGTTAGTGTGCCCTGATAGTTTTATATGAATGGCACGTTACCACGTTGTGTGGTTCCTTTTTGTGCTGGAACTGAAGCAACCTACCATCACAGTGGAGTATATGGCTCCTGGGGGCGGGCCATCGGCTGGGCTTGATGCAGGCAGAGAAACATTTCACAACTATGGAGGAGCCCGTGTAACATCACATAGCCGTCATAAAATTACTGCTTCTTACTGTGTTTGAAATGAGCTTGTTTGACCTTGAGCTGGACAAATTCAATGTTACTGGCAATGGATTTGGCATCATGCAGATTGTATTTTGTTTTCCCATTGTTGTATCCAAAAACCTGACCTCTCAGTCTTTGGCACAATCGGATGGAATAAGTCATGAACGCACCAACATTTCAATGCCATCGAGTCTTTATTGTTCATAACCAACACAATAAACGACCCGAGTAGACCCACCTGCTCTACTGATGATTATACATTAGATCCAAGCTTTTATACAGTTTTCACATGACAATGTATTTATGTCTATTTCGTTAGGGCTTTGGGGACCCCTCCTCATCGGCATCTTCTTCCTTTGAAACCTGGTTTCTCCAGACAAAGACTCTCTGTCCTGTCCAGTAAATTTTCCCTGTGTGTGTTTGCACAACCACCTTATCATGATTTAAACCATACATTTCTGACATCATGTTTTCTCTTTTACCTTCCCATGATCCTAGCTGTGTTATCATAACATATTCTCATCCATGCATAAGTATAAATCCTAAGATAAGTAACATAAACCCCCCAGAAGTGAATAATAACCTAAGCACACAAAAACATACCCTTTACATAGAAATATTACACCACACCATCATTTGAAATTGGTTGATTTGTTTGAAAGTTGATGGCGATTTGATCGCCACTATCCATGCAGATTTGTTATCATGACAAATCTGCAAATTAATGCCGATGTTATGTTGACAATATCACCGAGGGGAGTGGACATCCAATGGGGCAACTCAGCCAGCTCATTCATGTTCTTCAATATTCCATTTAAGTTCTGGATAGCTCAGGTTCAGAAGAACCCACTGAAGTTGAACTGCGGCCCCCAAGTAATTTGAGTTTGAGACCCCTGCACTATAACTTTATACACAGGCTCTACAGTTGTGCTCATACATTTACATACCCTGACAGAATTAGTGATTTTTTTTTTACCATTTTTCAGAGAGTATGAATGATAACACAAAAAACTTTTGTCAAATCGTTATGACAAAAGAAACTACCCAAATGACCCCGATTAAAATTTGACATACCCTGGTGATTTTGGCCTGATAACATGCATGGTTTAAATGGCTCCTAAAGGTAACCATTCTCACCTGTGAACTGTTTGTGTGTAATCAGTGTGTGTATAAAAGGTCAGTGACTTTCTTAGGCTTCTGACAGACCCTTGTATCTTTCCTCCAGTATTGCACTGACATTTCTGTATTCTGAGTCTTGGGAAAAGCAAAAGAATTGGCGCAGAAGGATCTGCGAGAAAATGTAATTGAACTGTATAAAACAGGAAAAATATATAAAAAGATATCCAAGGAAATGAAAATGCCAAACAGAAGTGTTCAAACTCTAATAAAGGAGTAGAAAATGAAAAGGTCAGGTTAACCATACAAAAATTCAGCCACAACTGCCAGGAAAATTGTTCAGGATGCAAAAAAATAAATAAAAAACACAAATAACATCAGCTGGAATACAAGATTCTGAAAAAGGTGTTGTGGCTGTTTCAAGATGCACACCAAGAAGGCACTTGAAGAAAAATTGGCTGCATGGTTGAGAAAACCATTTCTATGCAAATACCAAAAAACATGCCACTTTTAAAATGCCAAACAGCACAGAGACATAACTTCTAGAACAAAGTCATTTGGAGTGATGAGACCAAAACTTATCTTTTTGGCCACAACCATAAATGTTACATTTGGAGAGGAGTCAACAAGGCCTGTGAGGAAAGGTACACCATTCCTACAGTGAAACATGGAGGTGGATCACTGATGTTTTGGAGATGTGTGAGGTACAAAGGCACAGGAAAAGATGAATGCAGCACATTATCAGAAAATACTGGAGGAGAATTTGCACTCATCACCCCGGCAGCTGAGATTGGGCAGCTGTACCATCTGAGAAAATAAAGAGCCTCATCCACAACTACCACAAAAAACTTTAAGCTGTCATTGATATTAAAGGTGACAATACACAGTATTAAGAACTGGGGTATGTAAACTTTTTATCAGGGTAATTTAAGTAGTTTCTGTTGTCATTATTATTTAAAAAGAGTAAACACAGTTGTTAGACAATAAATGGCTTCACCAATCACTAACTATGAGTGAAAGAATAGTTTTTGTGTTATCATATATATTTTTTTGGAACAATCACAAAAATCTGCCAGGGTATGTAAACTTATAAGCACAACTGTATGCGCTAAGGAGGAGTGCTGTGAGAGTAATGCACTGGATGGTGCTGGCTGTGGAAAAGGTTAAAGATGAGCACATACTTGATCATATCTCACACTGACACCTTAAGCCACAATCTGAGCTTTAATTGAGTTCTCTTTTCATTTCCTGGAAACAGAAGAACAGCAGTTGAGTTCAGATACTCACACAGAAAAGGGGGTGGGTGCTGATGCTGGTGGCACAATTCCAGGCCTGGGGGGAGTCCTGGGGGGCTGTGCACAGCTCAGGGACGGCAGTCAGAGAAGGGCCCTTCCCATTGTCCCAGATATACAGGGCCACCTGTCACAGACACACAACTTTGATTATCTACACACAAATACCTCTGATTTAAACATCTGCAATTGTTTGAGAATTTCAAAGGAAATCCCCTACTTCTAATATTATCATAGCATGTGTGCAAACTATGTTCTGAAATGGTCCTTTAGAAAGTTATAGCCAAGCACTTCACTTGAAGCATCATATAGAGGGCTAAAAAACAAAATACAATCACACTATGGAGAACAACTTTGATACATTTTATAACAGAACTTATAATAAACTATAAAATTAGAAATGTGCTTTCAATGACCCCGATGACAATGTGCTTTATTGTGAAAGCAAAACCAAGACTGATTTAACCTGGAATGACATTCATGTGTCTTAGCGTTGTGATTTAGTAATGTGTGAAAATAATTACCTGAAGTAACTTTTATTAATGATAAATAGTTTTTTTGTCAAAATGATCAGAAATTAATCTAAGTTAGTGTCTAATAGCTGGGTTTGGACTTTTTTTAATTTGAAAAGTAAGCTCCAAATAAATAATAGTAGAATTTACGGGACATGCTTGGTTTTACTTTTAAACATTTATGTTCTCTGAAAAATGTGTTTGTATGTATTTGGTACAGTACTAATGATACACTCTATGGGGATATTTAAGATTTAGTGAGACTAATAATAATGGGGCGGCAGTAGCTCAGTGGTAGAATGTAAGTGCACTAGAGACTAATGAACATGTGTCTGAGAGGTCCAAAACAAATGCCAGGATTAAGTATTTTAAAGAAAGAGCTCTGAAAGACAGGTCTAAAAGACAACAATATCTTCTTCTTAGATTAGATTTAGATGGACCGGGAGCTAAGGTTCACAAGATGTACATCGCTAACATGTTAGGTGCAGATGCTCAGGTCTCACTGTACCATTTCCACTTAATATATATATATATATATATATATATATATATATATATATATATATATATGATTTATTTATTTGTTGATAATATCCCTTTATTTTATAATTTCTTTTGTATTTATCTATCTGTGGAAACCACAACCTTTTAATAATAATAATATATATATAATAATTTAATAATAAAAATATAATTGTGGACTAGTTGTTCGCCCTCCAGCAGTGCTTCTGCTGGAGGGCGAACAGGAGGCTGTTTCAGTCCAGGGGAAAGAGATAACAAAGACAGCTAAATAAAACATCTAACACAACTAGTTGACTAATATAGCTAAACTGTACAAATGTTCAGTCTGTCAATCAGTGCAATCTTAGATCTCTCTCGTTCCTCAGAGAGATGGAAGAGCTAGCAGCGCTCACTGGCATCACTGTGAAAACACAGAGCTACTGAGGCATAGCTTACAACTCCAGATACTGTTTCTACCTAATGTAGCTGACACAGTGGACTGTACACAGTTTGACTGCCATCCCACTACAGGCCCATGTGTTTGTCCTACATAATCTTCGATTTCATGAATTTATTGAGTATAGATTATGCATATTAATGAACATCATAATGGTACAACTGGAAATATGCAGTATTTACAGCTTTATCAAATGCTAAATTCCATGAGACGATCTGAAGCAGGTAAAATAAAAGAAGACACAGATATTAAACAGTAAAATACAAAATATAAAAGCACAGGGGTTAAATGTCTTAGATTTGGTTTGCTTTTACCCACTGTTTGAGATGTATAAGGTTTCATGTGTTGTAATCATCATTTGGTTTCGAACTATTAAACATCTGTACTGGCACAAAGAGTTTGTGGTCAAATGGCTGCTGTTCAAGGCAATCTAAAGATTCACTCTCCTTGGGGGAGACCAAGGTGAGCTGCTGTCTTTTACCTTGCAGGGCACCACGTGCAACGTGGCTGAAGACTATAGATATATTTGAACTATCATCAGAACCTAAACTGAGTTATAGAAAGCTCAGCTAAAACCAGTGGGCCTCGTACACAAATAGTTTGTCATTTTCTTACTTAAGTGTTCTAATAAAGAGAATTTGTGGGATTGATTATTATTGAACAGCGAGATTGTTCTCTGCTGTGTGTATCAGCGGCGGCAGTAGCTCAGTGGGTAGAGCGGTCGTCCTTCAACCGGAAGGTAGGCGGTTCAATTCTCACTCTCCTCACAGTTCATACTGTCGTTGTGTCCTTGGGCAAGACACTTATCCCACCTTGCCTCCAGTGGCTGTAACACTGGTAATTACTGTAGCAGATCGGTCCTCAACCCCCACACTTATCATTTCCAGATGCCACCAGCAAGCAGGAGTTTGGACTAACAACTTTATCTTACCAACAGGAGATGCAACGTGTCCTTTTAACTATTCACAGATGTTTCTTGCTTGGATAAGACTGAACCAATCTTCAGGACTTATAATTAACGATTTTGTTTGTTTTCATAAAAAGACAGGACCTAGGTCCAACCAGCACCAAAGACCAACCAGGTCAAAAGGACTCATGGAGAAATCCAGACACAAGGCACCACTGTCAGAAAGTCGTAAATTCTGAACATAAGGTGTCCATCTATCTTTCTCGAGAACACTTTATTCTAATCCTGATTGACATTTGGGGAATGCTTTGATCAGAGCCTTCGGAATGGTCAAACACTACCCCCTTTTGGTCAAATGGACAAATGACTCTGCTCACTCAAGAAGGACATTTTTGTGTTTATTCCATTAAAGGATATCTCGTTATTGTATTATTTAGAATTATTGCGTAAATGTACTAACAATCATACTGTTTGTTTCCAGGACGTGGAGTTTTACAAGGCAACAAACTCCTTATTCCATTTCTACAGGGTTACGTTTTATGTTAATAAAATGTAATGAATATATGTTTTTATAATAAGTCTGACAAATGCATTTTCTTTGCATAATCCTACAAGTACGAATGTTTTTGTGTGTTTTATGAAAACCAAGGAAAATAGGGTGAAACAAAAGGAATGTTTTAAGACTTAGTGTAAACATTTAAACTTTCCAACGCGACTCCCCTTTTGTCAGGAAGAACGCGTGAGACACGCCCCGGCCCCAAAAAAGTGTTAAAAGTGACCGCTGGTCAAGAACACGCTCTCTTGTCTTTACTGTTTTTCTTGCCTCCGCGTCCGCTCTTTGCACTGGATCTGCGGCCCGCTCAAGGGCCGTACGGCCCTGGGCAACCCTTACAAGCTTCGGACCTCGTGTAACGAGTAAATTTTCTTTGTACTTTAAAGCCTGCAAGTTTAGCTTGCCGCGCTAAAGTTTTCCTTCTTCAAACAGTTACTCAAAATACGTCCTGCAAATCTGCTACTAGATGGAAGTACCTCGCTTTTATTTTAAAAAGGATTTCCCGCCTGCTAAGAGTTAGCTTGACTAAGCAACACAGTCGCTAAGACCTCCTCCAGTGGACTTAACTTTAAAGACTTAATTCTTAACGGAGCTGATGCTAAAGGACTGGCTAAGTTCAGACAGTAACGGGACACTTTTGGACCAGTCCCCGGGCGCACTGCGACCCTTCTCTGGAGACTGAGTGTACACGGCAGGCCGTCCTGGAGGCGACACACTTCATCGGCATGCGACAGGGTTCTGGAGAACCTTCAGACTCCTCGTCGCTAAGATCTGAGACCAATCACGACCCCAGGGTGAGTCTAAACGTGACACTTGTTTGGCGTCGTAACTGTCTAAAACATAACAGCCTTGGCCTCAGAAACCGTCATCAAAACCCCTCTAAACGCTCTGTAACAGCCCCTCGTTTGATAATAGTCAATAATCAATACTTTCTTTTGTTTCACAAAATACTCTGAAAGCAAGTTTTACCGTTCTCTTATTTACTCATCATTTGTCAATAATTATCCCTCATGTTATTTTCCCTGTCATTATTCACTGTTTAACCTTGTATAATCTTTAATAAAACCCCCAAAAGACATCATTGTTTCTCTGTTTATGTTCATGAATATTCAAAAATGAGAAGAATTTACTTCCTTTAGATTAATGAGACTAAACAGTTTCTCTAGATCTGTTCAAAACTAGAGTGGTGCCCCTAAAGAGAAAATATTTTGATATAAAAATATTAATTTATTAATTTACATAATTAATATTCATATTAATTATTTATTGATAAATATACACTCCATTACTGTAGAACAATGTAAGTCGCTTTGGATAAAAGTCTGCTAAATGTATAAATTTAAATGTAACAGCATTAATTATTAGGAATATAACTTTAACTAAATACAATAATTTGTACAATTATATAGTCTACAATCATAACTTCCGTTAACTATTTTGGTGTGTTTATTATTATAAAATTAATTTCAGGACCGGGGGTTGTATTAGAGTGCCCTTTCATATTTTGTTCTTCCAGAATATTTTTTTCTATTCAAGATCTCTTTATGTAAGAGTCCCAATATGAATTATAAATGAAAATGATGCCAGATGCCTTTGTTATGGTCTGTGCAGTTGTCTTTGAATTTGTCTCAGAGACAACAGAGACAATCATTATGACAATTTTGATCATTTTGAATTACAGTGACTCAAAAAATAAATAAATAAATAAATAACACTGCTGGCTACATACTAGTTGTATGAAGCTTTTTATAAAGATAGTGTTTATTCTCATGTTTAGTTTTTATTTTTTTTTTTTTATTTTTTTTTTTTTTTGATGAATATGACCAATGTCAGTTAGGAACAACTGACAGAATAATAGATGAATATACATTTCATGAGTTAAATTTAGTGCAATAAATCTAAATAAATTTAAGTGCAGACCTTTTCTGATATTTCAGAGACTGTGTTTACCCCACACAATCCCCAGGAGCCATCGCCCCTGAATTTCACTGATAAAAATAAGAAGCTCACAGTGGCACCATGACAATTCTCTAAAGTAATGAGATTTTACTCTGAGGTTAGATGGATTTTATGCCTTACTCTTTATGTGCAAATCAAATACAGAAGGCTAGCCCTGGCTCCAATGTGACAAACAGCTAGATGGAAAGAAAATACAAAGGATGGAGAAGGAATATTCTCCTAACTGTGCAGAAACAGTGGCACTTACCTCGTGTTTGAGGTCAATGGAAAAGTCGGACTTAGGAGGATTGTCTCGCACTTTGTTTGCAAGCCTGAAAACAGATGAGGTGATGTCAGTTAGTTTCTGGAGATTTCACAAAATGCTGCAGTTTTAAAGAATGCAATGCTACTTTATCCTGAAAACATTTTAAATTGTGATTTTGAAAAAAAAAACGACACAATGGAGATATCAAATGTGACACCTTTAGTCATTTGACTGCATCCAATAAAATTAGTTTTATTAAACAATTTCTAAAACAGAGTTCGTCTCTCTACAGCGCTGCCTCAACCATTTATCAAACTTTGCAGAACTATTTATTTTGCAAATCCCTGAATGCATTTTCATAGAATACAAGACATTGTCATTTACCTCTGAATGAAAACGCTCACTAAAGAAGGCAGAGCACACAACCACTCTAAAAGGACTACCCTCACTGGTGATAACAAAACAATACAAAAATTAAATAAAATATATTAATAAAAGATGCACTCACAAAGAAGTGAACTGCAAAAATCATTGGAATGGAGGGAAAATACAGTTGTATGAAAACAGAGTAGCACCAGAAAGTGTGATTTGGTGAAATTGGTTTACCTACTTACTCAAAATGCATTATATGGTTTAACTATGAATTTCTGAATTTCTCTATAAGCTGCCTGTTGTTCATATTAATTCAAATACAGAAACAAAACACAGATGAAGTTAATGTGTTAATTTAGTTTTGCGAGCAAGGCAACGCCTCAGCTACACCTTAAAACACACCTTAGCTACCTTAAGAACACCTCGACCACACCTCTAATTTTCCCAGAAGCCCTATTTATTCACATCAGTTTCATTCATCACTGCTTGTTTCTGTTTTCTCTGTTCCCACTTTTCATTTATTAGGCAAGTGATTATTTTGACATCATCATTTTATCTATAATTTTAAACTCGAAGCTGTATAAACTTGAATCCTTATGGAATTTAATGCATATCAGGTGATGTGTATTTGTGTAATGAGGGAGGGTGTGGCCTAAGGAGATTAACACCATATATTAAGGTGTGCATAATTATTAGGCAGATTCTTCTCCTCAGGAAAAATGGGCCAAAAAAGAGATTTAACTGACAAAAATTATAAAAAAGTCTTTCCCAGGGATGCAGCACTCTTGAAATATCTGAGATTTTGGGGCATGATCACAGAACTATCAAACGTTTTGTAGCAAACAGTCAACAGGGTCGCAAGAAACGTGTCGAGAAGAAAAGACGCAAATTAACCACCAACGATTTGTAAAAAAATCAAACGTGAAGAATGGGCCGAAAAATCTCTGAAGACAGATTTTTCAAAGGTTTTTTGGACTGATGAGATGAGAGTGACTATTGACGGACCAGAGCCCATGGTTGGATTAGTAACAGACACAGAGCTCCATTTCGACTCAGACGCCAGCGAGGTGGAGGTGGGGTACTGGTGTGGGCAGGTATTATTAAAGTTGGACCTTTTCGGGTTGAAAATGGACTCAAAATCAACTCTTAGACCTACTGGCAATTTTAAGAAGACACTTTCTTCAAGCAGTGGTTCAAAAAAAGTCTGCATCTTTTAAAGAAGACTTTAATTTTTATGAAAGACAACGTTCCATCACATGCATCAAAGTTCTCCAATGCGTGGCTGGACTGTAAAGGCCTTAAAGATAAAAATCTAATGACATGGCCCCCTTCTTCACCTGCCTTAAACCCTATTGAGAACTTTTGGGCACTTCTTAAGCAGGAAATGTACAGTGAAGGTAAACAGTACACCTCTCTGAACAGTGGCTGTGGTTGCAGCTGCACAAAAAGTTGATTCCTACCAGATCAAGAAACTGACTGAATCTGTGAATGGAAGGCTTGTGACTGTTATCGAAAAGAAGGGTGGCTATATTGGTCACTGAGTTTTTTTTTTTTGTTTTTTTTTTTTTCAGAAATGTTTATTTGTAAATTTCAAGTTTGTTAATTATTCTCACTTTAACAGGTGAAAATAAACAAGTGAGATGGGAAAATCTTTGTTTTTTATTTAGTTGCATATTAATTCTGAACACTAATAGTTGCCTAATAATAATAATAATAATAACAATAATAATAATAATAATAATAATAATAATAATAATAATAATAATAATAATAATAAGAAGAAGAAGAAGAAGAAGAAGAAGAAGAAGAAGAAGAAGAAGAAGAAGAAAACCAAAACTTCACTTTTACTACGTAAATGTTCAGGTCTGAGGTTTTATTAATATTTTGGATTGACCAAGAGCACTGTAGTTGTACAATGACAAAATTAATCCTCAAAAATACAACTTGCCTAATAACACAGTGCACACAGTGTATTTTCTTACAGTGTCCTCTCTCCCATAACTTGATCCACAGAGGGGGGTCCCTAATCAGGTGGGTGAACTACCACAGACGGAACCCACACACTGAGTCTTGTTCCACCCGGTTATCATTTCTAGAATAATTACACTTCATCATCCATCATCTCATCCCTTTATTCTGATTATAGACCAATTCATAAACATGGCAACTCTGTAAAGTTGTGGCATGGAGCTTGCTAGTAAAACTGTATTTAGGGTATGTTGATTTTATGTACATGCATGTGTCCATGTGTAAATGTTTTATTTTCCTACTCCACACTACATTTATTGAATAATATCACCTACTCAATTTAATTATTGCTATTAAAAACACAAATATTTTCTGATGAAGTTTGTAATGTAGTGACTGGAGAGTACATTATTATGTCTGTTGGAGTTCTAACTTACCGGATTACCAGGGGCATGCTTAAGGCCCAGGAGGCACTGAAGTCTGGATACTTAAAGACCGAAGGGTTCTCTGCAAACAGGTAGTGGTGGATGATGGTAGACTCATCGTCGTGAAGGGGTTTACCCAAAAACCATTCCTGAGAATGGACAGACCAGGTCAGCTCAGGCTGGTCCAATCTGTTCTTCCCCTCTTCTACTGACAACATATTTTATACTGTAAAGACTCAGTGTGGATTCTGACCCAGTTTCTGAGCTGTCAGAACACACACTGAGCAAATCTGCAAGATGTGTTGCTGGCAAATGTTTGTTGGAACAGAAATAATGGCTGACACATCCTGTATACAGATGTAAACTGGTACTAAAAGTTGTGGCTTGATTCTAGACATATACACTGCCCGCCAAAAAAAAGTCAACATTTAACTTTAGATTTAAAAGTAAATCGGTAAATCTTCCATTAGATAAGTTATTTAACTCTGAACAGAGTGGTTAGCGCTCCTGCCACACAGAAAGAAAGTCAAACATCCTCAGCTAGTGAGCAGTCTGCATGTCCTCCCTGTGTTACCGTGGGTTCTCTCCAGGTACTCCAGCATACTCCCACCACCCAAAGACACACATAGTATATGTGTACAGGTTAATTGGTAACTCTAAATTGTCCCTAGTGAATGAATGTGAAAGTGAATGGTTGTCTGTCCCTGTCTATGTCTAGATGTTAGCCCTGGGACTAACTGGCCACTGTGCAGGGCCCAAAGTTGCAGGGATAGGCTCCAGTCACCTCTGACCCCTGACGGGACTAAGCAGTAGTAAATGAATGAATATTTAATCCTAACTGATGCAGTGAGTAGTTCCTCATTTTTTAATCAACCACGTAGAAAGATAAATTCTGTTGTCATCTAAGGTGATTGCTAAAACTACTAAAATTTAGTCAAGAACTGTCCAATTCATTAAATTTACATTGACCAAGAACACAACGACAGTTTGAACTGTGGGGAGAGCGGAAAAAAACAGCGACCCTTCTGTTTATAGGACGACCACTGAGCCACTGCACACACAGAAAGGATAGTGGGGACCCATCAAACTTTTTTTATATTATATTTTATATATAGTGCTTTTCCACCTAGGCACTTTACCAGTGTTACAGCTCACCACTGGAGGCAAGGTGGGTTAAGTGTCTTGCTCAAGGACACAACAAAAGTATGAACTGTGGGGGAGAGCGGGCTGTTAAGATGTGATGTCTTCGAGGAAGACATTATGTGTCCAAAGAATGAGGTCAGTTGACAACCTGAATATACTGAATGACCAGGTTATTCCATCAATGGATTTTAGAGCGTGTGACTTTTTTTTGTGACGGGCAGTGTATTGGCATTATCTATCAGGTTACATGTGCATGAGGTTCTAACAATCTAAAATGACAGTGTAGAGGAAATGACCACAATTTTTTCTGTTATAAAAAATATGTAATTTGTGGATTTAGTTGGATTTCCAGGGGGCAGTATCAAAGGATGGATACATATACAAACATTCCGAGAAACAATGCATCAGATTAACCCCATCTTGTTTTAGATAAATGGTATATTTTAAGTAGAAATTGCTGAGAAGAGAAAGAATTGATCCACTTTAAGCAACCTACTTAGAAAGCAAATAAATAAAATTATAAAACAATAATTGTATTTGTTTTTTTTAGTTTTTTTTTTTTTCTCCTACATAATCATTTCAGCATCATAATTGTGTGACATTAAAATCACATTACTATATCAATATCCATGGGAAATTAGTTTGTTAGGTCTCACATAACCTTTTTTTTATTACAAATTTTTTCCCCTTTTTCCAATAGCCCCAGTGGGCAAGAACAAGAAAAACAACAAATAATAATTACAAACCCAATGGGTTAGGGTTAGGGTTACAGAATGGCGTGGACTTTAACCTTCTCCGAACTTCATCTCCCAAAACAAGCTATCGTACTCGCCCTTTACACCATACGTGCATTTGATTTGGTTGAGTTTACCCCCAACACATAGCTCTGTGGTCTGCTACTTCACTTTGGCTACCATCCGCTTTGCATTCTCACCTCATTCAAAGGGTTCAGGGTTTGGCTTAATACTGACGGCAATAAGAAACCTATTTCAGTCAGGTGTTTTGTGGCTTCCTCGAGTGTCCCATAGATGATAGCCTATCCTGGATGGGTATAGGATGTGCAATTTTACATTCTTTTCCTTCAGTTGCTGTCTTATTGGTGCGAAGAGAGCCCGTTGTTGTTGTACTTTTACTCTCTATCAAAGTATATCTACTTGCCATGTAGACTGATGCCCGTTGTGCCTATGCCGGTAGAACTGTTGTTCTACAAGTGTTCCTTTGCATAAAGTGCACCACTGTTAGACCATGGAGGTGTCTCCGCACGTCCTCGGCTTCTTTAAAAAAGAAATGATGCAACCACTACAATTAGGATATAAGGTATATATTAGCACTTCTTTTGTCATTATTCTGTTGTCTTCCACTTCACATATTTCAGCATATTTTTTCACATCCTTTCTAAGCCCTATTGTTTATGCTGAAAAGCTTTTAAATTGCAGTGTTGGTTCAGATAATTGCTATAAAATATCCTCCTTAATTTTATGCAGCAGCTCTCTAATTCTCTGTTTGAAGTTTTTGTCAGTGGCCATGCTGTGTCCTCCTTTGTTTGTGGTCTATGTCTCATTTTTTCCCTTTGTCTAATTAAATAATTGCGTAGTTCCCCCTGGAGAGCAGATTGAGTCCCTTTGTTAGATACAGGTCACTGTCTCTTCATTTAACGCAGACCTACCTACTGTGGATTTTTAGGAGTTTTAGAGAGCACTCACATGAGCCCTACATGATACATGCTGTCAACCAAACTTTGAACAGAATATATTTGTCTCCCTGATTCAGACTTTATCTGCCACAAACTGATTGATTGACAGTTTTATGGCAGTATTGTTGCTGTATTTCTATTAATTTAAGTATTTCTAATTAAAACCTGTAGTGATTAACGTAAAGAGGATTGAAGCAAGAACAGAACAGTTCAGGCATTATCATTCATTCATTCACTATATATTCCATTCACGGTCACATGGAGCTGGAGCCTATCCCAGCTGCTATAGACCTGAGGGGGATACTATTTGCTCACGCATTTAGGGGCCATGAGTCAGCCCTGGGATTGAACCAGCAAACCTCTTGGTATGAAGCAGGACAGCTAATCACTCTGCCACCATGCCTATATGTTTAGACCCTTAAACACACCAGGACAACTAATTCTCTTCTTCACAGAATTTGGTCCTGTGGTTAGTAATGGGTCTGTTCTGTGGTGGCTGATCCCAATATTTGACGATTTCTGTCCAGTTACTTTCCTTCATTTTCTTGTTAATTCAAACAGACATATCATTTTATTACACCAAAGTCTAGTTCCTGACAGCAGGTTTATACAGTATTTATCCTCTCCCCCCTCACATCCATGTACAAGAAAACCAATTTCACGAATGGTAGGACAGGGCTTAAAATAGTGACGGTAGATCACAGAGCAGAGCGTGAGAGAAACTGCGCACGAGCCCGGCCCAACTCAGATGTCCTAATATAAGCAGGGTTGGCTGGAAGCTAAACCCATTGCTCTGGTTTCAGCATTGAATTTGAAAATAAAAGAAAACAATGAAGTACTTACTTTAGTTTTGTCAAATCTGGCAATGACCTCAACAAACTTATTTAGCTTCACATATGTCTCCTCCTCCAGAAATACAATCCACGAGGAGTTTTTCCCAAAAGAGTAGGACAAGCTGAGGAGGCATCAGACAGAGAATATTAAATTACTGTTGAATAAGAAAACTGTTGCAACTTTCTGTCTCTATCTTAGTCTAGGAACTAACTGTGTATGACAACGTCAGACTCTCCCTTGTGAGCACCTTAGCCTATTTTCCACCAACAGGACAGTTTAGCTCATTATGTCTTAGTTTGGAAAAGATCGAACAATGCCAGATAGCAGCGTTCAATACATTACATGAATACAAGTGTGTAGTAGCTACTGCAGGTTTACAGAATTCTGCATTCTGTAATAACAAATGAATATACTGTATAACAAATAAGAATACATATGAAAGTTTTTAATAGTAATCAGCTTCAGCTGCTTTGGACTGAACATGAGGTACAACAAGGAGACCAGCTGCTGTGGAGCTGCTGTTCAGTAGAGCGGTAATGTAGAGAGGAGCGTGGACATTAAGAGCTTTGTAGACTATTAGAAGAATTTTGAATTCAATTCTGATCTGAACTGGAGCCAGTGCAGTGAATTTTGAACAGATGTAATATGAGAGAATGATTGACTAAACAGCTGGCTCTGACTGCTATAGATTCCACTCTTATGTACACGTGACTTTATCCATGAGTGGAAAAGGTTGTCTAGGGGTGCATTCATATTTGCTATGTTTGGTGCAGTTCAAACAGACTCTGGTGCGGATCACTTGGATAAATGTGAATGCTCCAGATAAAGCTCTGATGAACCAAACTAAACAGATTGCTTTCTGTTTTGGTGTAAACTAAATGAAGCATACTACAAGTGTGAACACAGTCTAAGTGTTAGCCATAAGTGTACCCCGCCTTATTACCCAAAACCGCTGGGATAGGCTCCCCACCACCTGGAAAGGATAAGCAGTGTCTAAGTGGCCCATATATTGTGGTGTGTGGATAAGTGTGAATAAGTGAGTGATGGCAGTTGTGTTATATTTAGGAATAAAGGACAAATCAAAAAGTCGTACTCACTAAGGCAGCAGAGGTAGGATGCTCCAGTCGCCCTCATAATCTGATAAGGTGTGGAGTAGCAGAGTCACAGGGGGCTTCTGGAACCAAGGCACATAGAACAAACAGTCAGGTCACTGATACAACAGCCGCAGAGACAGAAAACAACCAGAAGCTCAAAAGGAATTACAACAAACACATCTCATTACATTTTAAACTGATCAACACACCAGTCAAAGACTGGTCCACAAGATTCACACTCACAAACAGAGCATTGTGGTCTATGCTTCCCAGTACAGTGAGGAGTGCAGTGATAGTTATGTGGGTGAGCTCCAACACAGAAGAGCCAATCCTGGTGGAACTGAGTGTGTGTTGAAGCCCAGACAGAGACAGTTCCACCACAATAAGCCATCATCTTCTACAAATGGCCCTCAGGTGGTGACTCCCCCATTAATACCAACACAGGCCATTCACTTGCTTAACAAGACTGATACAAAATCATATTGGGAGTTAGATACCTGTTTAAACCACTCTTCTCACAGACCAGTCTACTTTAGAAAAAACAAAGTCCTTTGGATAATTGACCGAACATCTTCAGTTTCAAAGCTATATGTCCAGATGACTTCTTTGTAACACTTTAGCACACTTTCACCATTCCATTTCTGTAATAATAAATGGAATGTAAACTGTAATAAAATACATTTTGCACATAAGGACAAACACTATATAACTATAATATAATATATATTATAATTTATAATATGTAATATAATTTCATTTAAATAATAACATCACAATTAATGTTGATTGTTTGTGACAAACCAAGAATGCCACCTGCAAAATTATATGGTGTTGCTTTAATGCATGACAGCATAAGAAAATATGAAAGATTACATGCTGTCAGGATCCCTACCTGGTTTTGTAGTTAGTCAGCTTTGTTAGTGTATCTGTGTTCTTGTCTCTGTTTTGTTTCTGATGTCATGTTTCTTTAATGTATCTGAGTTGTGTCATTATTGTATCTGATTTCCAGTTTGGTTAGTGTATCTGATTTTGTTTCAAAATTGTATTTGATATCCTGTTTTTTATTTTCCTGATTTACTTCCTGCCTTTGTTTTTCCCTCATGTGTGATTACCTGCTCCGCCCTGATGTGTTTCACCTGTCCCTCGTTGGTGTGTCTCTATACATACCTGTGTGTTCCTCTGCTCATTGGCAGGCTGTTACCTCCCATACCATGACTATGGTGGGCTGGTGAGCTCTGGTTTACTCTGTGTATGCGTGGGCTTATTATTCCTTTAGTTTCCTTGCCTCCTGTTTTTCTTGTGGTACATTTTTGGATTTTGTATCCTCGGACACTGGCCTTGTTCCTATCTCGTTCCTGAAATTTAACTTGTCTTTGTTTTTTGTTTTTTTGTTTTTTTTTTCTTTATGGCCTAATAAATCTTTTGGACCTTCTACCTGTGTTTGGGGTTTTTGCACTGGAGTCTTCCCTGTTCCGGGCTGTGAGGCCATGACACCTGCAGTATTACATTAAAGTTGAATTCCATAACTGAGTCAAGTTCAATATCTAAATGTGTTATAAAGATACAAACTAATGCATGCAGCTTTCTCTGAGCTTCTAGTGTCTCCAGAGCCTCTGCAGCTGCTTCCTTTGCACAGTGAAAGCCATTCTTCTCAGAAATGTCCCTCGGAACCAAGAGTATGGTGTTTTTGTGGAAATGGATATGGAAATGCAACCAAGTTTTAAATAAGAACCATGTATTTCCACACAAAGTCTATAGAATGTAAGAGCAGAGTGGGAGATGTGGAAAACAGAGCAGCCGAGCGTGGCTTTGTTACTGCAGCAGTGAGCAAACACCAGCCCAGCCTAACAAATCAAATGGATGTTTCTAGAAATGTGGATTGGAAATAAATTCCTCTTTAATGACAAATTCTGCATATTTACATTACAGATGAGGCAAACTCAACATCCTGTTTTTAGTCATTTGTCAGACATAAATAACTCTTATGGTGATATTATGGTAAAAGCCTCCCATGACGCAAAATCAAAAAAGTGTGTGCTGTCAAACCTTCAGGTCAGGTTTAAATAAACCGATCACATCGTCATGCTGAGAATAAAGCCATCTTCAATCTGAGTATATACTGTAAATAAATATAGAGAATAAATATAGAGATGTGAACTTGATAGAGACAAAGACTTGCGACTTGACTTGTACTCGTGGTCCAAAGACTCAGGACTTGACTTGGACTCGCAGTTTGACCCCTTGGACCCCTTGTTTTGTCTGTTATTTCCTGTATTTACTCTGAAAGTCAGCGAGCCTCCTATAAAAGCCATCTTTTGTCTTTTGTATTTTTTTATTTGTTAAAACACATACAATGTAGTGGAAACATTTTTTATTAAACTTAAATTGGCTGTGGGGGTCCTGTCACTGTGATATAACTCATGAATTATTTCCAGCAGATATATTTCTGTCTGACGCTGGGTGTCTTTAAAACAAAACACCTGAAATTGTGAAGTTTATAAGGTCTATGCATCTTTCACTGTTTAAAAAATATTCCCTACATTTAGTCATTTAGCAGATGCTTTTATCCAGAGCAAAATACATTAAGTTTCTATTCACCAGTGATACAGCTGGTCTTGCCCAAGGACACAATGACAGTATGAACTGAGTATAAACCGCCAACCTTCCGGTTATAGGATAACCACTCTACCACTGAGCCAATGCGCCCCTACTGCAACATATCACATTTAAAAAGGCAAATAAAATCTGTATGTCTACTGTGTCAGACTTTAAGAGGGTTTCAGTCCGGGTTATAATGTATGAACCTTTTCCCAGAATGCTCCTGAAATAAAACACAGTAAAAGACTCTTATGGAGATGATGTTCAGAATGAGGGTTTGTAATCAGCTGATAAGAGTGTTGTTCATGTGGACAAGCCTGTACGGAATGGGACACTGATTGCCTGGTGAGTTGGAGAAGATGGAGGTCACTAAAGGAGGGTGATGGAGGCCTTTTAATCATCAAGGAGGGGACAGAGCGAAGGAGGAAATTGCTTCTGTGAGCAGCTGGAATCAAAAACGATGGACATTAATCCAGTCAGATGAAAGACGGCAGAATTATTTATCTGTCACCAAATGTAAATGAGTAGGCATGTCCTAACGGTCTTGTTAACGTCATTTGTTGATCTGCCTAAGTGCTCTCTGCTCGATTATACCTGTCGTACTGAGGCTGCTGTCACGTGACCAAAAGCCTCCGTCAGTCAGTATCAGAGAGAAAACGCAATTGGGAAAGAAGACTTTCTGACTGGACTGCACTCATTGGAAAAAAAACAGAGCCAGTGCAACGCAGAGAACTTCTAAGTGTCATTGTTTTCCCCTGATGAATCTAATCACGGTTGATGGAGTTTATTTAGTTCTGTAGTAAAGCTTTGCTAACGATGGATCTGTTTTTATGATGTTATAACAAGATATTAACTACACCCTCCATCGAACGTAAAAACACTCTGAACGCTCTAAAAACTAATGTTTCTTTTGTCAGGGCAATATAAGCTGTGTAATGTATTGAGCAGCTGCTTGTTCATTGGCAACGTGAGCACTATCAATGTGTTCAGTTTAGTTTCTGTCAGTGCTGTGCTCAAGTTTATGAACACAGGACAAGATAATGCTTTATTACAATTAGACCAACAGAGCAGATATTTTTACAGAAACAAAGCCAATACACACACTTGCACTCAGTTTGATTAGATGCTGATGTGTAAAGTCTATATTCTCAATTATTCTCTGCTCATTTAGAAAGAGAAGGGAAAAAGGTGTACCTCTGGGCCCTGTACTACGAAGCTAGGTGAACCTGCCCAGGATATGTCTCTCCTATCCAGCTAGACAAAACCTAACAGTCTCAATCTGGATCAGTGGGACCAGAAAGGAGGTTATCAACTCATTGAGTTAACCTTGGGTTTCTCTGGAACTGAGATTGTGTTTATGTGAAGCAGGCGGAGTCTGCACTAAACTAATCAGAGACGTGTGTGATAGCGTTAACACGATGAAAGACAATGAGTGTGTTTACATGCACTTGAGTATCCTGGATATGATCAGGTTTTTTAAGTATTCTGTTTTTGTCTTTGTGCATGTGAACACCATATCCTGATTTCCAAAACCATGATAAGCCAGTATTGTGGTTTTGAAAAACCTGGATACTCAACCTGGAGAACTCCAAAAGAAACCGGGATATTGTGGCATGTATATACAGTATCCTGGTTTCTGCCAGTTGCTAATAAACTGAGCATGTGCAAGTTGAGGAATAAACTATAGTTACAACACAAACATAAATGTATATTATAATACAGTTTTGACAAATAAAGTCATGTCTCTGAACCATGTTTCTGTCCCACAGCTCTCTCCTCCTCAATCTGACCTGTCTCTGAAGCTGATGCTGAAGACTGCAAAGAAACACATTTTCATTTTTTAAACAAGCTAAAACTCCAAACAAAAAGAAATAACTCTCTGATTTATCTCAAATGTACAGTGTAATGTTTTACAGACAGTACAGTTTGCAGAGTCTGTATATTATAAAAATTACATTTCTTAGTGAAATTATTCTTTAACTAGGAGCTAATAGAGACTGTACCGCTTTTTTTTTTTTTTTACAACAGACTGATGAAAATAAATGAATAATACATTTATTCATTCATTTTCTTCTGCTTAAAAGGTAAACGGTAAATGGCATGCATTGAAATAGCGCTTTCTTGCACATTCCTCAAGCTCCCATTCATCCCATTCACACAGATTCACACCTGGGGCAGACAGAGAGGGGGGGCTGCCATACTCACGGCGCTCACAGTTTTCTCTGACCTCCACCAAACTCGCCTACAGCCACACACATTCATACACCAGAGCTGTGGCACTGGAGGGAAGTTGGGTTAAGTGTCTTGCCCAAGGACACGACGACAGTATGATCTGGGGAGTGGGGGGATCAAACTGCCACCCTTCTAGTTATAGGACGACCACTCTGCCACTGAGCCACTGCACTTAGTCTCATTAGGGGTTACAGACCATAACAAATACATTTTTCTTTTTCACTACATGTTAGCGATCTAAATTTGAAATTAAACAAACTCTCAAATAACTCTAGCAAGTGCCAAATGTTCTTTCTAAAATGCTCAAATCAACATTTTGAACTAGCTACTTGCTTATAGCCTTAGCCTACTACACAAGCAAACGGCTAACTAAAAGACATTACTCTAACAGACAGTCCACAGTTGCTTCTCTTCTCTCTTTCATGGTGTTGTAATGTAAACACACCATTGTGACTGTGCTGTCATGTTGCAAAGCCTAACGTTAGCCCTGTGTGTTATGCATCTGCTGCATTGAGTGTCTGTGTTGATTCAATTGCTCGTATCTGACAAGCCTCTCTCAAGTAACCCCTTAAACGATCCTCGAGTAAGGGCGCCACCATACGGCGAAATACAGCAATATACAACAATATACCGCCGTCCACCAGAGGGCAGGCTCCTAAAAGCAGAAATATAAGGAGAAACTCAATGGCGACTGTTTACAAAAAAAAAAAATCATGTTTACAGCTTGGTACAAAAAAATGTCTCTAGAGCTAGGTTTTTACTACGTGACAACTCTGGGGAGGGGGGGGAGTATTTTTGATCAATACGTCCGTTTATGCTATCTGAAAACTATTTTTTTACTATGCAATAAAAGCCAAAAAGCCTGAATGTAACCGCCATTTTATTGCCCTGTCATAACAACAATATCGGTGAATAGGGGACCAATGGGCGTGTGACAACCGTTTTATAAACAATCTATGGTATAGCAAAAACACTCACCCCTTATTTGTATTCGGTGACAGAAATCAAGCATAAGCTAGGAGTCATCAGGACTCTTCAGCAATGAGCACATTAAGTGCCCACAACCTCCGAAGGTAGCCGGAAAGAAGAACAACACATTTGTAAAGACCTGAGAAACTGTGGATACCCCAGAGTAATGTAGTTTATACAGTTCAGTAAAGAGTGCATTGTCAGTTGGAGAAACTAAACAACAGTATCACAAGAGGATGTATCAGCACAGAAGAGCCAATCCTGGAGGACCTGAATCTGCAGTTCACCTCCACCTCAAAGAGAAAGGACATTCCTTTGAGGACAGCAATGTCCGAATTTTGACCAGTTCTGAGTTTGTGGGGAAAGACAGACACAGATATTTCTTTACAACCGATAGAGAGCAAGGACAAGCGCCTCAAGACGCATGGGTGAGGGGCTTTAACTCTGTGATACTGCTCTCTGCGCATAAGCCACAGTTTGAGAGCCGCTCACTCACTACTATAAGGAT
The DNA here is from genome assembly GCA_024349245.1 of Neodontobutis hainanensis. Classification (NCBI taxonomy): domain Eukaryota; kingdom Metazoa; phylum Chordata; class Actinopteri; order Gobiiformes; family Odontobutidae; genus Neodontobutis; species Neodontobutis hainanensis. The sequence continues at coordinate 21,465,545 of JALDNG010000020.1, forward strand.
TTTAGGACGTGGTACAGACATAAAAACACAGTTTCAGAGACATCAGCTGCAAAAGCTAGACTTAACTGACATTTGAGTTAGGAAAATGGAATGTTGCCATCAGCTTCAAATCAACAAATTATTGTTACCATTACAAATTCACCCTTATTCAAAATTATTTCACATTTCCTCTGTCTCATCTTTGCACAACAAACAGCAGTCTGTCCTCCACAAATAGTTTGCACAAATCTCTCTCAAATGTACTAAATGCAGAAGTGAAGTCAGTGGTTGAAGGAACTCTACATGATAAACTGTAAAATCTGCTGTAGAAAAAACTGATGAAAATGAAGATAGATTGTGGTGTTTTCATTCTGAAAACTCACTCTTTCATTTCTGATCACATTTAATGCAATAGAAATCTAAATAAAAAACTTTTAATTTGAGAACAAATAGTCTGAGAAAATAAAGTGTTGTGTATCAAAGTAAGCAGACATATGGCAAATCTCCACAGGCATATGGTGAACCAGTTACAGCATCAATAAAATTATTCTACACTTTGACTTCAATCTATACAAAGGCAAAGATTATCAGCGGGGAATATCAGCTCCTATTTACAGCCTCCTCATTTATTGGCTGCTGTCTTTTTTGCAAAGTTATCACAACCCAGCTCTACCCCAGCTAATGTTTTTATTTTATTTTATTTTTTTCTAACTTTGACTTTATTCAATGTCATGTCAATGTCATTGGCTACAAACACTACTCTTTTCTCAACTGATCTGTTCCCAATGGGAAGAGTGGCTTCAAGTGTCTTGTCAGGTAGAATAGTATGTTATATACTAAAACTATTGTGCTTCCATACTTTAATGCAGTGTTTCTCAAAGTGTGGGGCACGCCCCAGTAGTGGGTAACTGAGGTATGACAGGTGGCGCACAACAGAGGACAAACTATGCATTAATATGGTCAGCATGTTTTTATTAATGCCTGTCTTATTTGAAAATAAAGTTCATAAACTCAAGGCTCACTAACATATAGTTTATGTACTCTTATATGACGCCCTAATTCAACATTCCATAGGTTTTTGTGCGTCATAGCTCATATTTTCTTTGGATTATTATGATTTAGAACTTTACATTAATACATACAATTTTTGTAGTGGGGTGAAGGAGGGCTGGAGAAAATGGGCTTGAAAGTTCACCCTCTTCCAAAGTGGGGAATGGCAGAAAAAGTTTGAGAACCACTGCCTTAATTAATAGTATTTTTGGACAAACACTATTTTAGAAAATTTCTCAAGAAATACATTTTTGTTTAGATTTTTTTATTAAGAAATCTGCTTTCTTTAAATGTTGGGACATTCAAGATCACCACACCACAATCACTGCAAGGGTTTAATGCAATGCAGATAACTCCATCTCAAACTGAAACATTTGCTGACATGTGACCGTTTCAGTTTATAAGTGAAGTAGTTTTTATTATAGGATTCTCTGTTGTTAAATCAAACTCAACATTGTTTAGCTCCAACTTTTAGTTAACTGTGCCCCACTGTTGAAACTAAAGCAGAGTGATCCATCTTATTTGGAATCACTGATATTCATTTTGATAATTGGCACACCTTTAAAAGAATGTTGCACTTACCCAGTCTGTTATTGTACTGGTGGTAACTTATGTGGCTATATCTGTGTGAGAATGTGCTCAACAAACCCAGCAGCTCCCTAGCATCACTAACAAAGACATCATTCTACCCACATCACCATCATGGAATCTAATGCACTTGGGAAGAGGAAAACATGGTGGAAGAAAGATTGAAATCCCTGAAAGACACCAGCATAGGGCTGAAGTGCTGTGATGGACAGGGTCCTGGAGGAATTAAAACATGTCAGAAAGTGGTGCTCTGGAGACTGACAGCTCTGAGTGCTCAGTGGAGCAGAAACATCAGACAAAGCTCAGAGGAAAGGTTTGTTACCCAGAAAGCACTTTGACAGGGACTTGCAGCTGTAACAAGAGCACAGACAGACCCATCCCCACTGCAAAGCCCCGAGCAGAGCCGTGAGTAGCCCTGAGCAGCTGGTGTTACTCTGAGGCCACACCACAATTGAAAACTTAGCATCCTGCTCAACAATCGTTACTAATCTGTACAAATTTACAAGATGTGCAACGCAATTTAGAAGTTCTAACCACAGCCAGCAGTTCATTTCTTTAACTCGAGAAGCATCGATACCCAGAAAGCAACCTGCTTCTCACAGTTAAAGCTTTTGCTTTGGTCACGCTTAGTTTTCTTTGGGACATTTTGATTTATACAAAAAAAATAAAGCAACAATATCACTGATAGCTATGAGATGAGGTGTATGTAGTTACATTACTGTGCAAAACCTTTAGACAGATGAGAGGAACTGCTGAAAAGTAAGAATGTTTTTAAAATGTTCTAATTTAATTTAAACATGATCAAAATCTGAGAGATTGTGTGTATTAGGGCCATTTTAAGGCAAAGAAAATAAAAAATGGACAATATATTTTTGAGAAAAAACACACAAATGTAAAAAAAAATCTTGTAAATTTGTCACTTTTTTCTTGTAAATTTGTTTGTGTTTTTGTCTCGTGAGATCTTCTACTGAATTGTAATTGTTAATTAGATGAAAAACCAACTTAAATGGCATACAATACAATGGCATACAATTAAATAAATATGGAAGGACACAAACACTGCAGCAAATTCACATGGGATTGTTATCTTTTTAGGTTGATCTGTAAATTGTTATCTTGTTGTGATGGGTTCTAACAAGATGTGTATTCTCACACTCAAGATGGTAGCACATCACATCAAACCGAGGTTTTAGTGGGCTATATTAGTAATAAGTCAGGCCTAATCCAGGAGTCTGTATAGCATATTAGATACTGATCTTTCAGTTACTATATATGATTGTTTGAACTTATCAAAAATCTACTCCAGTACACCACTAGAGAGTGTGTGTATAATCTGTGGTTCAGGTGCCGTTTTATAACCACTGCTACAGGGCACTTAGACCTATTGTAGTGTTCTTTTGCTCTCGAGGCATGTCATCATCACCCAGTGTATGAATGTGCAATAAAGGGCCACTCAATCATTTATTTTTCATGTCAACAACAATACATTTTTATTTTGCCACTCAAAAGGGTGATGGCAATTAGGGCAGGGGCAGTGGCCACTCCAGCCACCTTCTGAGTCCGCTTGTGCACACACCCTGTATTTTCTCAATACTTGATCTGAGAACCTTGTGTTCAAACTGTTTGTCCCAAAACAAGTTTTAGAAGAAAAAAGTAAAATGTCTCGAATGAAATGGTAGGATGCAGGGTACTTAGTATTTTCACTGTCAGGGTGCTCATAATCACAACCGAGAATTAAGAAAGACTGTGTGATGAATATGTATTTATGTTTTTAATCAGTGGTGTGCTGTCAGTCAGTACAAGGCCCAATAATGACACGTGACAACAGTGCCAAATCCAATAAGACTTACTCATACAGGCAGATGTAATGGGCCTCTTAATGCAGGGAACAAGCAGCTAATTCAGTCTAATAGAGCCATTAGTGATGCCCCATCCACAGTTTAACCAAACAGAACACGCTCATTTATCAGAGGATTTGATGCAGCGACACGTCATGTACTGAAAAGCAGAAAGGACATTCTGACCTGGGAAAGTTCTTTTTGAAAATGAGGCTGGTGCTTTACAGAAAGACAGGCGGAGTTGTGTTTGAAGCAATACAATTAAAGGGCACACAGGTTAGTTTAGGTAAATATTTTTCACTTGTGAAATTTTGTTCTTTTATTTCTCTCTAATGTCAGTTTGCTTTAGTTTAGAGTTTTATAAACCTTCAGTTGGACAACAGTCTCCTGCCCAGTGACTTTGATTCAACAGAACATTATTGTTAATAATTCTGAATAATTTATGCTTTTAACAATATTTAATGCCTTTAATGTCAGAATAGCTAACAGCTTCGGCATATTTACCAACAGCCTGGCACTCCTTAATTCTTTTCTTTTTTGTGTAGGTTGTGCCATACTTTGTGCTATCTTTCTTAGACATTGCGCACATCTTTAAATTTAGTGAGCTTTAACATTTTGGGGCTTTACTTGGTAGTTTATCAGGTGTGTTCTGTTTACACAATATTGTCAATATTAATTCTAAAATAAGATAATAGCAACTGTGCTGTGAGGTAAGTATGTGGTGCATGGTGGCAGAGTGGTTAGCACTACAGACTCAAAACAAAAAGGTTGTGTGTTCCATTCCACAGGCAGGCCGACACTCCCTTCTGTGAGGAGTCTGTGTGTCCTCCTTGTTTTACTGTGGGTCCTCCTCCTACCGTCCAAACACATGCATGTTCAGGGGAATTGCTGAATTTTAATTGCCCCAAGTGGATGAATGTGACAGTGAATGGTTGTCAGTGTCTGTATAAATGTTATCTCTGCAACTAACTGGCCATTGTCTCTATTAGACCAGAGTTAGTTTCAGGTTAAACTCCCTCTAGAGATATAAGCTCAGCTCTCTTACAGTTGATCTCAGAATTGATAGTCTCTTGGAATTAGAGACGAAACATCTTCACCTTAAAAACTGAGTCCAGATGCTTTTGCTTTAACCTTTTCTTCAAGATAACCTGGATGACTGAGAACCTACACAGTCAGCCGAAAATGGTAACAATTGGATTGGCCGATATCTAAACTTATAAACGGAGATAAGTGCAGCTGAATGGGTGCATGTTAGACCATGTTCAAACCAAAAGACAAATGAGATTTCTACTACTGCTTCTGACTTTTTGTCTATCTTCAGTAATAATTGATACAGCGCACCCACAGGTGAGGGGAGTTACTGATTTATTTAGTAGGCTTGGTTGGTTTGACAGAGCACAGTGTAAAAGTAAACCAGACCAGCTGAAACTGGAATATTGCCTGTTCTCAAAATCTCAAAATTGATCTCAAAATCAAAAATTGTATTTTGGCAGCTAAAGGCTTAAACAGTAATTATACATATTGACAGCTCCTAAACTCTTAGAAAAGACCGAGAAATACATCATAGTCTCCATGTTAAGAGATATCAGGGAAGGGAAATAAGAAAGGAGCTTCAATGCAAACAACCATGTGGGCTTGTTTAAACCTAAATGAAGATATCAGTTTTTATATAAATGGAGAGCTCTTTATTCAAAAGAGACAAGTTCATTATTCTGATCTGAAGAAACTATTTTTAATCTAATTAATATTTGCAATAATTTCTGTCAATTGTCCTGTTGGTGAGTTTTGTTAAACTCAGCGCTTGGTGGAGGATAAGGTGTGCTTATTGTAGTCCATTGATTTTATTTAGCTGCTGTGTAACATCCCCTTGTTTCTGTTGCTGAGGTCAGTGCAGTCAGATCATAACACTGGTTTAGGAACAATGGTTAGGATTCATTTCATTTCATTTTATTTATTATACAGGAAAATATTAAAAGTGAGTCCACAGTTAATCAGGGCTGAGTCAGTTAAAACACAGCAGCTTCCTGTTCTGCAGCATAAGGACAGATACATTCATATCAAGCTCATACACAAAACCACACAATTTACAAGCCACATTGTTACATACATTCACTGTAAAAGGATAAGGACTCAGGAGCTTTTTAAAGTATTTAAATTCAGCCTCAGCATTAGATGTTCTCCCCTTGCCGGCAAAAAAGGAAGGAAGCAGTAGGTCTCTGTAACCATTGTTATGTGCCAAACAAAAGGGGCAAATATCCCCTAGATAATCTAAGGAAACAAAGGTTTTTAATGTGTATTTTTACATGTTGGTGATAGAGCTGTAATATTTTCTCATTTACAAATAACAATTTTATCTTGAATTGTTTAATTATCCCTTGACCAGTAAACTTATATGTGATCCCAACACTATTTACTCTTCAACTAATAAATGCCTGCATGGTAGTATTGATAGTATGTCTAGTTAAACAATTTAAGCTTCCACAACAAATGCAGAACTGAATTAGTATGGAGTGTCTTCCTTATTGTAAAACTAGACAGACTATCAATACTATCAGAAGCCTGCATTGGTAATGTGCTGTGAAGGGTTTAGTGAGACACTCGCCCTCAACGATAATCTGTGTCAGATGGCACTCTGCGTGAAATGGAGTGCAAGTGGGAAAGGAGCTGTTTCGGAAAGACCGTGTCTGAGTTTAAGTTTCTAGTAAGAGAATTTACCGTTTAGCGTCAGTAGAATTACGCTGTCTCCAGATTCACTCTTACTCTTTCCTCGTATTTCAGTGCAATATTCTGATGAGGGAACCTTAAGCTGCAACTGTATTCTCGCAAGATTTATGAGTTTAGATGCATCCAAAAATCCGTCTTATTTTGCTTCAAGCAAAGTATTCACCTTGTATAAACATGGCCTAACCCTCCGGTGTTGACCCATGTTGTAGCAGTACTGACATGCTTTAGGTTTGAAGATATAGCAACCGCTTTATCGTTACAAACATAAACAACATGGCACTGCTCTAAAATCCAATCATCGACCACATATTCATGTGTAGGACCTGCGCTTTTGCAAACTCCCAGATGCTACTGTGGAACAGACTACATACTGTAGAGCAGAATTTTAAATTCTGCATAAATGGAACTCCTCCCTCTAGAGATATAAGCTCAGCTCTCTTACCAGTTGATCTCAAAATTGATAAAGACTATTGGAATTAGAGACGAAATGTCTTCACCTTGAAAACTGAGTCCAGATGCTTTTACTTAAAGCTTTTTTTCAAGATGTCTGATGACTGAGAACCTTCACAGACATTCTGAGTAAATATGTATTTCAAGGATAGATAAAAGAATGCAAAGGCTAAAAGATTTAACATACTGTTTGAGCTCTAGAGAAAACATACATTTTTCCATGTCAATTTTTAGACTAACATTAGAATCCTTATTAAGATGCACATCAGTCTGCTCATAGCTGCTGACTAATCATCACTTCTTATAAAAGCCTCACCAAAGCGAGTAAAATGGCAGTAGAAACAGAGGATGGTTGTAATACATCTCTCCACATCAAAGCACTTTTACAAGAGGCTGGGCATCCTCTGAATAAAAAGGTCTCTATTTGGGACTTTAATGTTCTTTAGAAATTTACTTTGGGACATGTCATGAGATTATGATTCAATTATTAAAATAACTGTCACCCCTTTTTTAATGAATTACTTGGTTGTATAATTAAAAGCCCTCTATTGATGTATTAAATGCAGCTTGTTTGTGATTTGCCAGTGCAGTGTAAGAAAAAAGATGCCAGCCAATAATGCCTTTTGTATGGGTCATGCGGCAGGCTTTCTTCTTTCAGCAACATTAAAAACGTGACAACAGATATGCTATATTTTTGGGTTTGTAGATGTGTGTCTGAAGCTGAGGCTGTACTGTATGAGTGTGGTGTGAGACTTACCTCAGTCAGCCTGAGCGCCAGCTGGAGCAAGTCCTCTCTCCTCCTCTCGGCCTGTCTCACATGGAAGGAGTTTCTCTGGCTCTGGATAATGAACACTATCTGCTGCAGCTCTGGAAGCACACAGAACACAGACTCAGACAGCGTGAAGACACATTCACAATCAATAAGCTTCTGAAGTAAGGCCAGACAAGAACATTGGTCTGAATAACAGAGGTGACATTTTCTAAACTCTGTTACTGGTCTGCTCATTGAAGAAGTCACATCAGGATCCCAGTAAGCTAATCGCCTGCATGCACAGCTCCATTGGACTAATGCTCCTCAACATTTATTATATTTCTTAATCAGTGGGACAGATATACATTTTATATATGCATTTACACTAATTAAATGCTGGCTATGGAAAGTAAATTCTATCTAAAGAATATTCTGTAGCAGTATCCACTGAGAGCAAGCTGACAAGCATCACAAAGCAATATGCAAGAGACAGTCAGTATCAATCTTGACAGACAGCAGTACTTCTGTGGTAGGACCTCATTCCACTGCAGCCTTTTTTAGCAAAAGCCTGAATCTCACTTTGTCCTGGACCCACTCTTTGTACAAAGACGTCTATGATAAGGAAAAAAAGCGTTTTGAAGAGTTGCATCAGACTACAATAGAAAAAAATATATTCTATCCATCCATCCATCTTTTTCCGCTTATCCGGGACCGGGCTGTAGGGGCAGCAGTCTAAGCATTGATGCCCAGACTTCCCTCCCCTTAGACACTTCCTCTAGTTCTTCTGGAGGGATACAGAGTCTCCTCGCCCAGCCGAGAGTAATAGTCCCTCCAGCGTCCTCTAGGTCTTTCCTAGGGCCTCCTCCTGGTGGGACATGCCCGGAACACGTTCCAAGGGAGGCGTCAAGGAGGGCTCTGAAACAGAAGCCCGAGCCACCTCACCTCTCAATCTGGAGGAGCAGCGGCTCTACACTGAGTTCCTTCCGAGTGGCCAAGCTCCTCACCCTATGTCTAAGGGAGTGACCAGCCATCCTGCGGCGGAAACTTATTTTGGATGCCTGTATCGGGATCTTGTCTTTTCAGTCAAGAAACATAGATTGATCGGTAAATTGAGAGCTTTGCCTTGCAGCACATCTCCTTCTTCTTCCGATCCATCCTTTCCTCACTCGTGAAAAAGACCCCAAGAAACTTGACCTCCTTCACTTGAGGCAGGAGCTCTCAAACCACCTGAAGGGGGCAAGCCACACTTTTCTGGCTGAGAACCATGGCCTCAGGTGCTGATTCTTATTCCGGCATACTCAGCTGGAAACTGTCCTATTGCATGCTGAAGGTCCGGGCTTTATGAAAGCAACAGGACAACATCATCTGCAAAAAGCAGAGACGAGATCCTGTGGTCCCCAAACCAGACTCCCTCCGACCCCTGGCTGCGCCTAGAAATCCTGTCCATAAAGATAATGAACAGAACCGGTGACGAAGAGCAGCCCTGCCGGAGTCCAACATACACCCGGAACAAGTCTGACTTACTGCCGGCAATGCGAACCAAGCACCTGCTCCAGTCGTACAGGGACCAGACAGCCCTTACCAGAGGGCCACAGACCCCACACTCCCAAAGATGGCCCATAATAATCTGTGGTTTGGCAAAGTTTTAACTTAGTCTATTTTATGGTTCATATGCATTATGTTGAAATTATTTATTTGTTTAATAATCCTTATGCCCCTCTCAGGCATGTTTGTATATATTTTTTTTTTTAACTTTTTTTTTTTTTTTAATTTGGTGATCATTTCGGCTGTGTTACAGATTGTGGCGTAATTTTCAGCAGGAATCTTCATTTTAGTAAAAGTTTACTCTGACATTTAAACGTTATTTATGCAATTTGCACCCTTTCGACACTTTTATTATTTTAGGCACTCAAAGCGCTTCACCAGTGTTACAGCTGACCACTGTAGATTTTTTCCTTATAAATCACTTAAACCACATGAACTTTGCTCATAACAACCAAATATTAAACAAGTTCCAGTATTTTATCCCTTTAAATGCCAGGGGTTGGGTCTTAGCTGGTGATTAGAGCCATGGATATGTCAAAGATTAGCAACAAAATTGATTTGAATGCATTAGTATTTTTAGTAGTATCAAATACTCTGGACACCTTCATGGACAAAAATGCCCCATAGACTTCCATTAAAACCACACTTCTTTTTAATCACTGCCATTACACTATAAAACCATGCATTCTGTAATGTAAGCATTTCATTTTGAAGAAAAGTAGTGATATTTACATTTTTTTCCTGTTTTTTACCAGATGTTTTCCCATAGACCCATGTAAAAAATTCAGGTACGGTATTTTGGGAAGGTCTAGGGTGCCCTAGTATAATGGCACTCCATTAGAGTAGTTAGCACTCCGCCTCACAGCAAGAAGGTCCTGGGTTTGATTCTCATCCAGGGCAGGGCCTTTCTGTGTGGAGTTTGCATGTTCTCTCCGTGTCTGCGCAGGTTTCCTCCGGGTACTCCCATTTCCCCTCCAACCAAAAATGGGTTCAATAGTCCCTTCCTCTCATGGGGCCAGGACTCCCCTGCAAAAATGATTTGTAATCTCATTGGGACTATCTATTAAATAAAGGTTAAAATAAAAAAGGAAACCACAAGAAGACAGAACCAAATTAAACTTCTTGGCTCACGAGCCAAATACAGGCCTGTGGTATAAATGACTCAAAAATATAAATGATTGCTTCATCTAATCTAACCTTAAAAATTCTATTTCTAATTCCAAATAACACACAAACTTGGTTAACTAGACACAAACGGTCATATTTATTGATTGTGGAAATGTGAAAAGAAATTATATATATATATATATATATATATATATATATATATATATATATATATATATATATATATATATATATATATATATATATATATATATAATTGGTAAAATAAAAAATTGTAATTAGATTGTGTGTGTGTGTGTTTATGTGTGTCAGTGTGTGTGTGTGTGTGTATGTGTCAGTGTGTGTGTGTGTGTGTGTGTGTGTGTGTGTCAGTGTGTGTGTGTGTGTGTGTGTGTCAGTGTGTGTGTGTGTGTGTGTGTGTCAGTGTGTGTGTGTGTGTGTGTGTGTGTGTGTGTGTTTGGGTGTGTCAGTGTGTGTGTGTGTGTGTGTGTGTGTGTGTCTGTGTGTGTGTGTGTGTGTGTGTGTGTGTGTGTGTGTGTGTGTGTGTGTGTGTGTGGGTGTGTGTGTTTGTGTACATTTTTACATTTTCAAAGCCTGGATATTTTTCTGTTTCTAATTTGTTTATACTCCTTTAATATGTGTTTATCTATTTTGAGTATTAATTATGATCTTCTCATGCACCAGAGCAGATTTTGGTGGGTTTTCTTGTGAAATGCGTTATAAATGTCAGCATCCAGCCTGTCTGCTTCATAAATAATGAGAAGTCACACGTGGTTGTCTCTGAGGGACACTGTCCAAAAGGTGCCTGGTACAGCTGTCCACTCCTGGTCCAGCACACACATGCATTATTAATAACTGGACATTAAAAGCAGGGTAATGCTGGGTCACTGTCTCGTAGTCTGAGATAGGGGGACACAGAGCTCATTTTTATCCCCGGGCTTGAGTCAACTCCACAATTGGCTTAAATAAAACATGAATCAGGGACAACACTATTAATTATATATAATCTGGTTTAATAAAACACCGGTGGTGCCAGTCCAGAGGCAGGTCTTCACAATCCGCCTTTTGACCCATGCAGTTAAGTGTGCCTTGTTTTAAACTCTTTAATTTACATTTATGAAGCTTCTTAGGTTAGCTGCCAAGTGGGAGGACAAGGGCAATGGAGAAGCAATGTTTACTTCATATCAATTGAGACGGGGTTATTAAAGAATACAAGAGTGTATTGCTCTCCAGTAAGAAAGATTATTAACAAGTGAAAAGCTTTCAAAGACAGTCGCCGATCTTTCCAGGAGTGGACACCCCAAGGTCAGACTGTGAGATGCTCAGTAAAATAATAAAAAACAATCCAAGAGCTAATCTCAGGGCCGACATGCCGCATTCAGCAGCTAAGCAAGTTAGACCTGCAGAAGAGTTGTCAGATAAAACCTCTGTACATGCATAGAGGCCCGACTGAGTTTCACAAAACTGCAACTGAACAAACTGAACAAAAAAAGTCTTTTGGAACAATGTCCTGTATGTCATGTTTGTCCAAAAACAAACAGCTTTTTACTAGAGCTATGACAAGATCTCGTGCCACAAGATCTTGCAATATCAAAACGTGACAAGTTTTCTAATCAAGGTGAAGAGCTGTTACTGGTGAAATTAGAAAGGTTGCACCGATACATTGGTTTTGGCTGATATTGAAGAGGTTTACTGACATCGGACATTGGCAAATGCACCGATATTATTCTGTTGTCACATGGAGTGTATGCGCTCGATAGGCTATATTTGTCATTCTCTGCTGCCTTTCTGCTTTTGCTCCGGCTCCTTTAACTGTCGCTATGGCAACAGCTTGTGCACGTGACGTGTGTCTTGTCTTTTCTGAAACTGGCTGCTCTGTGAAGTTCTCAGAATCCACTTCTGCTGATCAGCTCACTCCACTGAGCTCTGCTGCTGCAGGAGAGAGGAGACCGCTTCTCTTGAGGCCATCCGAATGAAACTTTAGCGGTTCTTCACCAGGAAAAGTGGAGATACGTTGGCAATAATTGTAACCAATACAACTCTCCAGAAAACCAGCGCTGTCTTGTCTTTAGTTTTTTTTTTCAGTGACACCAGCAGTGGATACAAACAGAACTAAAGCATTAGCCCTTGCAAAAGTTACTTTCTTCCCAGCAGCCCACAATTTTTATCCAGCTTCAGAAAAACCTGCTGTTTAATGACACTAGACTTGTTAATGAGCACAAAGTATTTTTCCAATTAATCCTGTTGCACTGAGCTAAAGCAGCGCACATTCTCAATCATCTCACTTTATTACGTAGACTAATTTACTTTTGTTATTATATAGTTAGTATAATATTGAAACTACCGCCTGAAACTACCGCCTGAACTGCCGTTGTCTCACATGTAATTGAAACTCCTCGCCGCATAGTAACATAGCATGCTTACATCTCTGCAAGCTGTAAGTAAAAAAAATGTCACATAACAGTCCCTGTTTATCAAAGGACATAAAATAATAATAGATTTAATGGAAATAGGAAAAATATTAAGTTGTTAGACAAAGTATCTGACAAGTTCAACTACAAAAAGCCACATCAGTATCGATTTTGAGTCCATCACTTTGTTTGAGATGACGCCATTCTGTTAAAACTTCGCCAATGTTGACTCAAGAACGGGTTTTCTAGGTCTAAGTAACATGTTTGTTGTTTTTTGGTGGCTCCGCCATGACAGATGAAATAAAGTGTATGCCATTTTGGTATGATCTCAGTGAGATCATATGCTCATAATACTGTTGGAGGTTTCTATGTATATATTGAATTACCGTAAAGCAATTTGTCATTCTTGCGTGATTGTGACCCAAGATTTGCGTCAGGTCGGCCACCGTATTTGGCTCAGCCCAGTACTGAGCCAAATACAGTACTGGGCTGTATTTGGCTCAGATGCACCAGAGGATGATAGTGCGCGCTCCAAACGCACCAGTACTCAAGTCAATCAACCGTCGTAAGGACTTAGAAAACTACTTATGAAGGTAAAAATGTTACTTAGTTTTGCTTTAGGATTTTTTTTTGTTTCCCAAAGGAAAGAAAATACCAGAAAATACTTAATATTGGTATCGGACATTATGTTAATTTAAACATTGTTATCGGTAAAGAATTTCCATATCATTGCATCCCTGGAAATTAGTATTCAAGATACCTCATCCACTTGTGGTTCTCCGGTGGAAACAGGAAATTGTGAAAGAATAATAGATAAGACACAAACAATATGTAAAGATTGTAATATGGAAGCTGGAAGCTGGAAATATGGTAAAAAGTCTTGTTCCCATGAACCCAACCTCATTTCTCATTTTGTGAGTGAAGGACTGACACAGGGCCTGGGCAGCTTGCAGTCAGTGAGTAAACCATGAGCTCTTCTATAAACCAGACTATTCTAGAAGCAAATGTGAGGCCATGTGTCCCTGTAGCTAAAGTCTGGTCCAAAGTAGGCCATACAATAGGACAAAGAACTGAGAATAGCTGGAAGAGAAAAGAATCAAGTTGTAATGGCCTAGTCAAAATCCAAATCTCAACCTCACCAAACCCAAAGATGTGGAGGGACCTAACAGATATGTGCATAAGCAGAAGCTCAAAACATTTATCAATAAAAGAAAGGCTAAAATACATAAACATATTAAAGAGACTGATAATTTTACAGGAAACTAGTTGTTTTCTTATTTGCTTCTGAAGGTAGAGCTCCAAGATATTGAATCTGAAGGGTACTTTCCCATAGAAATTACACAGTCTTTATTCTGTTAAATAGTGGTGTATTGGGGGCATTGCGATCTTTATTTTGCAGGTGCTGCATGTCTGGTTTCTGTTGTGACCCTGCTTGAGCACGTCCTCTTCATGTGACTCCAGTTACTGAGAGTAATAGTGACACAGCTCAGTGGAGAATGACATTGGCTGCACAAACACATCCACATAAACCCTGTGGCTTTCATGGCCAGAACAATCAACGCCCGACCAGACCCAGACCCAGACCCAGGCCCAGGCCCAGGGGGGCCAGGCCCAAAATAAAAAGCTGACATTTGTCTTGGGCTCTGTTCAATCATGTCTGAGCACTCCTAAATCCTGTACAAGATCCCCCATATCAGATTACGACGGGGGCCACCTGGATGAAATAATACAACCAAAAGGCATTTAATAGAATTTCAAGATGAAATGTGAGAACAGTCTAAAGAAGAAAAAAGAAAAAAACAACAACTTTATTCCATTGTTTAGACGGACAGCCTATTTGTCTTAATTAAATTTTTACTGATTAACTGATTGACTTTAAACATAAGAAAAGATGTTCTTTGTGGCAGAGTGGTTAGCACTCCTGTCTCACATCAAGAAGGTTGTGAGTTCAAAACCCAACCGACTCAAACATCCTCGGCTGACTCTGGTCTTTCTGTGAGGAGTCTGCATGTCCTCCTTGTGTTACTGTGGGTTTTCTCCAGGTACTCCAGCTTCCTCCCACTGTCCCAACACATGCATGTATAGGTTAATTGGCAACTCTAAAGTGCCCCTAGTGAATGAATAGTCTGTCACTGTCTGTCTCTAAGTTTCTGGGATAGAGTGGTAGAAAATGTACAGCTGCATAAACTGCCAATGTGCCACAGGTAAAGAAGTAGGATTGTAAAAGATGACAATCTTCTCTGCCACAAAAGAGATGTAATCCAGTTTCCTGTTCTGTTTTAGCAACATATTGTTTTTGTTGTACATGTTTGGTTGTTTTTTTCAGTGTTTTGGTCATTTCTTGCCTAGTTTATTACATTTCTACTTCTATTTAATTCCTTTAAAATGCAATTTAGGTCATTTGTATGAATGTTCTTTTTTTATTTTTATTGACCATGGACTTTTTGGGGGATTTATTTTCTATTTTTGAGTTACCGTTTTTTGGTGACCCTAATGAAATCTCCCGCAACCCACTTTTGGTCCATTCAAGGAGACATTAGGCCTAGACCAGTATTTCTTAACTGGGTGGGTCGCCCGTTTGCATGGACAAAAGAAAAAATCCTGTGCTTTTATTTGTTTGAGTGCTGTCTATTCACAATATACTGTATAATAATGTAATGCTAATTTGCAGCTGCCATTTTACAGCCTAGAAGAAGACAAGCAAAGTTTGTTTTCATATGCTAATAGAGCAACACAAGTACGACATAAGATATGGGTTTATTAATTTGAGGACAAAGGAGGACAAAAACCTCTTCGTGTTTGTTAAAAAAAACTGCTACTGAAGAAAAAAATGTTTCCCCATAGTGCAGTGTTGGTTGTCAAGGATTGGGTAAGTATTCTTAACTAAAGCATAATTTGAGACTTTTTGAAACCAAGTAGTAGTTGCACTTGCAGGAAAACACCAACTGAGTTAAAGATGTCCTGATTGTTATGTGAGCTGTAGGATTACTACTTGGATAAGTGACTGAATGGTTTTAATAGGACAGTGTTTGTTATATTCAGTGAGTGGGTTAAAGTAGTGGGACAAGCAATGTTGAGTCTGTTAAAAAAGTTAATGAAGTATAATGTTGTACAACCTCATGGTCAATGTCTTATTAAGTGCTACTAATTATTATTATTAATACATGCTGTTCAGTGTGTATCACAGCTACAGTTACAGTTACAATAATATTTTTTAAAACCTTGTGCCCCTAAGATGTTCTTTTAAAATGTAAAATTTCCCTATAGTAAACTGATCATTAAAGTTAGTTTGCATACTGTGATATTTATATTCTCTCTGGTTAAAACCGTACCATCTTTTTATTAAATTTATTTGAGAAGTTGAAAATTTTTCTTAGTTTGGGTCGTGGCTTGTCATTAAGGGGTGATGGTGGGTCCCAAAGCCAGACCAGTTGAGAACCACTGCTCTATATTGTCCAGCTTAAGTTTTACATTTTATGTAAGTGGAAACCATCCAGCTGGTGCTCACCATTTAAAAAGAAGCCTAAAGTCAACAGACCACCTCTCTTTAGCTCTCTTCATAAAAAGACTCTACAGGACAAGTCAGTAAACGTCTGTATAAATATAAATGAATGGAGAAACGACAGACCCCAGTGGAACTCCTGGTGTAAATATGTGGATCTGTGGATATTATACACTTCAAGTTTCCATCAATTTACTCTATCAGGAATGCCAAAACATCTTGTGCCTTCTTATATGACCTTTGGTTTCTTATTTTAAACACACTTCTATGTATCTTAAACCTCATTGGATGTTTTCTTGTTGCAGGTTTCTTTTATGGTTTGTGCCAACATTTGCAGTTAATGTCTGCTCAAGCATAACAGGCTCTTTTCCAACTCAATTTAAATGTGTTAATTAAAATGTTTGCACAAGATTAAATCATGAAAGGCTAAAGTATGCCATAAAGGGTTATTAGCAGCAGTTTGAGCCTTGGCGAGATTCTCTGAGTAAATGGGTATTAGTCTTTAAAAATATAAGCAACACTGACAGGTCCATAATGATTTCTGAAAAAGAGGCAATTCACAAAAGCAAAGAAGAAGAAGAAGAAAAAGAGTGCTGAAGAGAGCTTGTCAGTACAACATTGTGACCCAACATCCTTGATAATAAAGTCTAGATTAAATCTTGAAATCTTTTCACAGCATTAGTTTTTGTTTTGTTTTTTAGATGGTACAGTTTAAATCAGAGAGAATAAATAATATCACAGTATTCCAACTTTAATGATCAGTTTACTATAGAGAGATTTTCCATTTTAACTCAATAAGAACATCTTAGGGGCAACAGGTTTCAAAAATATTATTGTAACTGTAGCTTTGATAATCCTGCATCAGTGGATACACACTGAACAGCACATATTAATAATATTAATATTATTTTTGCTTTCACACAAAATGCATAATTGTAGACAGCAAGCAGCACACACTAACATGTTTCCTTGTTGCTTTGAGACCTCGCAGAGCATGTTCATGTGCCAACTGAAATAAGAATGCTGTACAAGAACTAGACTGCAATTCGCGGTCTCATTCCTTTCTGAATAAACGGAAGACTGAGGTCCTCTGATGGAATGGAACTAGTATTATTTTGAGTGATATAAGGCACAGGTTCTTTTTATCACAGTACAGTATGGGTGTCAGATCTTTTTAATTAACTGCTGCTTGGTCTGAGCCTTTCTCTGGTCTCACAAAGCTCCCATTGATTCCAAACGAAGCTTGGTCCAGAAAGGGATTTACTTACTAAATCTGGGCATGTCCATCTCCCAACAGATGTAACCTCTACTGAGAGCCGAGCTTACACTACGAATACTGCTTTGGGAACCTCTAAACGCCCTTCTGCTGACTTTGCCAAATAAGCATCCGTGCATGGACGTGCACTTGCATTCGCATTCCCCTAAAATAGTTCGTTTAAAAGCCCCAGGCAACGCAGCAGGCCGCGATCCTGCACAGAACAGCAATAATAGCAGCTGCAGCCAGATCAGATAAGCAGCTTGCCAATCCCTCTTTGTGGAGATAATGCACAGCCCATGTCAAAGCCAAAAGACAATGAGGTTTAAAAAAAGAAACTAATTAAGAGTGAATTCACTGGCCTTGACTCACTCTAATGTCTTTCGATTAATCATCCAACAAACTGAGAAAACGCCAAAGGAATGGTCCTGCTTTAGCTGTCTTCTTCCTTC
The DNA here is from genome assembly GCA_024349245.1 of Neodontobutis hainanensis. Classification (NCBI taxonomy): domain Eukaryota; kingdom Metazoa; phylum Chordata; class Actinopteri; order Gobiiformes; family Odontobutidae; genus Neodontobutis; species Neodontobutis hainanensis. The sequence continues at coordinate 21,483,218 of JALDNG010000020.1, forward strand.
CTCTATATCATTCTCTTTTTAGGTAAGCTGTCCTATTGCCTCTACGCATTCATGACTGCAAATGGACCGTCAATACATCTCCCTGTATTTAACATTTAAGGCTGACAGTGTTTAAACAGGTCAGGAGAAATGGTAATGATGTCCCAAGGGAGAACTCAGCAGAAGAACTAATAGCTTTCGTACATTCTTCTATCCAATGCTAACTCACATTATTAGACCATTATAGGGCATTGGAAAGTGCAGCGTGGCTCCAGTGATTGGTTTGTTTTAAATGTTTCTGGTTTTACAGAAAGAATAGATTAGTCATTTGGGCAGATTCTTGGGAAGCCTAATGATAAGAAATTCTTAGCACAATTCTTAGCACACATACATATGCTGTTGGTGCCATTGTAGTACGGTTACTAAACACTGCAGTTTCACAGTGGAAAAAAAGAATTGAAAACAAAAAATTGTCATAAAATAAGTGATGTGGCTCTGCAATTTGGAATAAAAATGATATGGATATGGTTTTAATTTAGATTTAAGTAATTCACATAAAATAAGAATATTTATTTAATTCTTAGTACTATGCTTGTTTGAATCTGAAATTGGTGTATTCTGGGATAAAAACAATCACTTTTACATTGTTTGTCTCCGAGTAAAACTGATCCATAACTAACTCAATTATATTTAATCAAATATATTTTGAATAAATTGTTGTTCAGATTATCTTTGTTTGTCTCATCAAACTTGTAAGACTCCATCTGGCTGGTCATTATTTGTTCATTTTGAATTATAATATAAAATTACTAACCACTGCAAAACCAATGCCCCAAAATACCAGTGTTTGTTGAGAATTATTACATTCCAGCATCAAACATAATAGCTCTAAAAATGAGTGTGTCTCTCAGGACATGACACAAGGCTAATAACCTGTAGCTACCTTAGCCTTTATTGTTCAAACTGGAGTCCACATCTCTCTTACCTCTGGTGGACACAGTGTGTAGTTAGTTTAGACCTTTTCATGAGACTGTTATGTTTTTATACAGTATATGCCTTGTATGAGTAAGATAAGATGTCCATATGGTAATATGCACAGTCACTTAGAGCTACAATCTTTCTCTTTCATTACGCACACATAAAAATTACCTTTAGACAATTTATTTGAATACATTTAATGTTATAGAATATCAGTTTTTTAGAACCAACATGTCTGCGTTAACAAAGCATATTTATGATTTTATTATTTATTAGTCACTCTAAAGCACTTTATAAGTGAACACAACATTGTTTATATGAAACTGAATAAAGCAGCAGGAGCTGGGGTGGTTTGTGATGGCTGCAGTAACTGTTTAACAGAGGACTGAGGAGGGTGAAAATGTGAACTTAAATGAATCAGCTGATGCTGGCTATGACAACATAAATAGTAGACACAATGGTTTCCCAGTAATTATGCTATGAATAATTTGCTTCATTGGTTAGTTTTGACTTGCTCGACCTTTAGGCCCACTGTTATGATAATCTTTGCTACTGTATATAATCATTGGTAATCAAATAGAATCATTGTATTGACAGCTTGGTCTTTACGGACTAAACACTCTGCCTGCCTCGTGTCTCAGTCCCAGAGGAGATCAGCCATACGCCTGGTCACTTTGATACACATTACTCTATTTTCTCAGCCAAAGGATGTACCAAAGATGAGCTTATTTTATCTCACCACAGAGACCGCTTTACTGGAAAAAAAAAAAAAACACAGCTATCAGCTTTGAAATTTATTGGCTGAAATGAGACACAGGAGAATTCTTGCTTCCTCTTCTGATCTGATACTTTGTGTTTGAAGGCCGTCACCATCTGCTCCAAACTGTGTGCGAAAGGCTTCCAGAGCTGTGTGGACTAAACCTTCGATTGCTGCATACAGAGCAGAACAGAATGTGATTGATTAAAATGCAAGGCAGATGAAGCCTAATGTGTCTCCTGGCATGCTCGTGCAAAGTGTCGATACAAGAGCGAAGACTATAGATGCCCGACAGTTTCACCTCATTGACACAAATCAATATGACACTTCCTTAGAGCGGGATGCAGAGCAGAGCACAGTGACCTCTAGGCTCCACACCAGCACTGTCATGTCCATCAGTGTCACAGAGCAGGTGTGTGCACTCAACAGCACTGGCACTGTGACTCTTCCACACACAAGGAATTCAACAATTAAACACCACCTAATAATATAATAGTGTGCAGGTTAGATGTGTTATTGAGAAAGACAAAATAAAAAGAACCCTGACTTTGTGGTCTGTTTAAATGGATTATTATTATATCATAGGCAAAATGTATCATTACATAGCTCAATCTATGCTTTTTAAGCCTTTCCAACGCTTTCTCTTTCTCCAACTATTGTGGTTTTAGAATGTGCTAAATGTGAAATGTTAGATATAATAACTACCACTCACAAACTTGGCAGATTCATGACTCCACGTCACGGGCCCAATCGGGGTTCTCTAATGTAACCAGGAAGTCTTAAAAAGTTTGTGTATTTATTTTGTGCTGACTGAATAGTCTACAGCTTTTCAAGTTTAGAGAAATTGCACTTCTTTGGTAAAGTACAGCGCTTACATTCCTGGTAGGGATGAGCGAGTACAGCATTATCTGTATCTGTATCTGTACTCCGATTGGGCGTGACCTAACCCAGAAGTGGGCGGGATTTATACCGGAAGGGGTCGGGTTGACTTGAAATGGGCAGGGCTTTAACTGGTATGTTATTTTTAATCATGCAATTAATACGAGTTGATCAGAAATTGTTATATTTATTACTGATTAGAAAACTATTTACATGACAGCATGAGCAATGAGCTTCAGATCAATGATTTTGATCACAATAACAAACAAACTATATACAGTTCGAATGTATGAATGTATGAACAAATTTTGCAACAATGAATACATGAACACATGCGTTTGCAATTATGAAGAAAAATGTAATGAACAAGAGTTTTTATCTAAACATAACTTTCCTTTTTTAACTTTTAATTTTTTTTATTATCAGTGTGAATTTTTCTTTTTATTATTTCTTGTGTGTGTGTGTGTGTGTGTGTGTGTGTGTGTGTGGCTAATTAATTTGTAATAATATAGTTATAACCACCAATTCCTTTATTTTTTATGAAAAACAGCAAGAAAGTGTCAGACACTCAGCATTCAAAGCAACAGTTACTGATAACAAGTTACTATCTCAAGTCAGTTAGTTATATTTAATTAACCATTTAGCTATCAATATAACCCAGTTCAGTTCAGTTCAGTTCAGCAACACTCAATTTCAAAAATGATTAGCAAAAGCTACAAACAAATTATTGAAACACCGTAAAGAAAAATACCTGTCTCTAAGACAAGGTAGCCAAATTAAAGGCAGTAACTTATCATAATCATAATTAAGTTCACATCAAATCAATCTGTTACTTTTAAAGTACTTAAATAAATTAAAATAACCAGAAACGCTCATTTCTTCAATGAGGTTCCACTCGCGGTTCACTACGCCGCCAATTAACCTCAATAAAACAAACCAATTTGCTACTTTTACCCAAAAAGGTACTAAGGTAGAAGTAAAATAAAACTCACCGCTGAGTCAAATGTCAAGTATAAGAATTCACATTGCTTTATGAAGTGTTTGTCCGCTTAGCAGACTGCAGCCACAGCAGGAACCAGATGCTGGGAATATCCCTGTGCCTGTGCCAGAACTTATTTTGTCCAGCGGAAAGCATTCGCGAATGAGAAGGAACTATTTTTCATGTGACATGGGTTACACGATCACAGATATTGACTCGTTTTACTCGTATAATACTCGTACTCGGCAAAAGTGCATTATCCATACCGTTTTAGACGAGTATCCGGCTCAACTCTAATTCCTGGACACATGGCGCTGTCCATGGTGCTGTACTGAAAGGCACTTTTGCTTATCGTGTTGGAATAATTAATCTTATTAAACCAGAGCCACTACTTTTGATAGATGTAGATGTGTGTTTTGATAAAGTGTTATGCTCCTTGATGATTGTCATGACAGTATGCTTGCTTTTAAATGGATCACAGATGTGACTGTCTCCTTTATCTATGGTGGCTCAAGTCGCCCTTTGCATCTGAGCCACTAGCAACTCCAGTGAGTTTACTTTCTAGGGATGCCACAATTCCCCATACAGTATTGAACAATTCAGTACGCCCTTCATGGTTCAATACATGCAGATAATTTTAATTGTGTTTGTTATTGCGTAAAATTAAAAGTATATCTTTTTATTGCATTATATTTTTCATTGTGCCTTTAAATTTACAGCTGGGTATAGATTAATTGTTATTGTATTGTTATTGTAATACTTTATTGTCCCCAAACAGAGAAATCTGTCCTGGATGTGTCAACCATATGCCTCCTACAGCCTTTACTGCATATATAAAATCTCATGTATGAATAAAACCAATGAAAAGACAAAAACAAAATAAAATTAAGTAAAATTTTTGTACAAATTGCAAGTACAGTGTTAGGCTTCGCACATTAGATTTAACATGGCAAGCACTTATAAAAGGAACTTCCTTTGTCTTTTAATTGTGTGGTGTTGGGATATTTTGGTTTTGGCATTTGTATTGTGTGAAAGTCAAAGCAACTGTAAACACTGGTTTACTCCTACTCCTTAACCCTTCTTTTGTGCGTTCACAAAAGAACAAGTGGTGTCCTTATGATTTAAGGCAAAGGGGGAAGGGCTGAACACCCCTTCAAGATTTTTGAAAGCAACACTTACAACAAAAGGGTAAGAGTTCTAAAAAATGTTGTTTGCTAATTATAGCGTAACATTGACATGTCACAGTCTCAGAATTTTTTGACTTTTTATTTGCTAATGTATAACACCATTATCTGTTTTTCCATCAATATAAATTGATATGTCGTAAATGCTCGTAGTAACATCCTTCAGTGACTTGTGTCTGTGACAGAGACTGAGGACACAGCAGCTGATACTGTTCAGAGCAAGACCCAAGCCAAAATACTCACAATTAACTGTTCATACGCTGTATGATGACGGATGTATTATTAGACCTTATCGTAATATTATGTTGTGTATAAAAGTATAGGCTACATTATAAAGTATATGAGATTATATATAGCGTATATTATGACAACTTATATATTATGTTATGTATGTTATATGACATCTTTTTAAACTTTCTATTATTATAAATCTTATTATACATCCAGGTCCTTACAGGCAAGTGTCTCAAATCATAGGGGTAGCCTATAATCTTACCCTTTCTCTTTACGCACAGACCGCTGTCGAGGTCAGGTCAGAGCTAATGAGCTGCCTCTGACCATGTGTTTCTAAACTGAGGTCTGCGTGGCAAATCTAGGCCTTGGTAAATTATATCTGGTCCTTAAATAAATGTTGGTTAATAAATAAACTAAATAAATTTAGTTAGTAATTTCTGCCTGGATGTTAATGTTTATTGAAGCAGTGCAATAACAAAACAGTTATTAAAATGATAATGTAAATAATCATTAAACATAAGTGCAACCCATTCTCACCTTGATGCAGAGAATGTTAATAAGCTTTTCACAGAAGAACCTAAAAATACAGGAATAGCTGAATATTATATACATTAGTTAAAGTAATACTGCACTTTCTGATTTCTAGAGGCCGGGAGGAACAGGCTAAATCCTGGAACTGTGGACTCTATTTTAAAAATGAAATCAAACCCATGAAGAAAGATAAATACCCTTTTGTTCAGGAGCCAGGCATCTTTTGTTGCTTAAAGCCTATAGCTTCTTGTTTAAAATTTTGTATTGAAGTTTGTTAAATAAGTCTTTAAACTGACCTTTATTATGTTATTAATAACACTGTTTTAACAGGAGGCTAATAAATAAAATGTTGCCCAATAAACAGACCTTATTCTGTGCTGATGTTGATGCTGAGTTTCTGAAATTCTTAAGAGAGGCATTAAGGTTGTTTTCACCCCTAAGAGTCCGACTGACTGTTGCATTTTTCTGATGGTTTCACACAGCTCTCAACAAACCAAACCTTCTAAATAACATCAACAACCCCCACTGACTGTGGTGGCACTGCTGCGATAATTACTAGTAAAGGAAAAGAAAAATACTGACTAAAAGAACACGCCTGTCTATTGGCCAGTTCAAATAAATAAAATAAATAAAGTTTGCCTGAAAAAACTGCACGCAGATGTCCTGCAGCATAACAAACATAAATAACTACCTCTTAGGGTGCTGACTGCAGCCAGTGTCATGTCTAAAAAAGCATTAGAGGCTGAGGCTGCTGTCAGTGTCAATGTAATAACCACGTTTCTTTTATCTATTAAATACTACACATTAAATATCAGCTCTCTACGACTAATGGCCTCCTTTCCCTGAGCTCAGACAGTTTATCACTGTATTAACTGCTGTTGATAGCCTACATGACTTTGGTTCATATGGTTACATATATACAGTATATATTGTATTAGTTGGCCTTTAAATGAAGGTTGGGTTTTGACATTTTATTTTACAACTAACATATTTTTTCAGAGGCATTTAATAATGTGACAGATTATTAAAGATGCATAGCATGCATGCAAGGTCAAATTCTTTAACCTACATGTAAAAAAAAGTTATTACCAGGCCTTTGATGTCCAGTTTATGTTATGTTATGGTATGTGCATGTGGTTCCATAGGCTTTGATGTAAAAAGGTTTGATGTAATCACAAGGCCTTGATTGATTGATCCTCACGTGGTACAGACTCGATCAAAGCAGTACTTAGAGCAGTGTGCTGCTCAGGTCCAATCAGGTGTGAGGTGTGTGTTAATACAATTCAGAGAGACAGAGAGAAAGACATAAGGCATTGTCTCATAGCTCTTTCATATCAGCCAGGCTCTGTGGCTGTTCTGCTTCCCACAGCTGAATATGAACTCCCAAAATAACTTGGTTCGAAACCTTACAAATGGAAATGGAAACAAAGAATAGAAGGTTCTTTTTGTGAACTGTGTTTTTAAGATAGCTGTTTTTATCATCAACATTAGAAAACAATATAAATATCACAATATAAAATATTTATTAACTCAAATATACGTGTTTCTATTAAGGATTAACATTGCTGTTGGCTCTCAGACTAAATACACTACATAGCTACACTGCAGTACATCCGCTGTGCTTTCAGCTAAGGGCTCCTCGATTATGGAAAAAAATTATAATCACAATTATTTTGGTCGTTATTGAAATCATGATTCTTTTACACATTACTCATTGACTGATTTAAATGTGTTGGATTTATTGAACAAAACAGTATTTTTTTAAATAAATAATCTATTCAAACACATAAATAAATAGCTTTAAAAATAAACAGAAATCATTCATATACTCATTTTCTTCCGTTTGGTTCCATTAGGGGTCATGAGTGACTGGTGCCTATCCCAGTAGTTTTGGGCCTGAGGGAAGGTACATCCTGGACAATGGCCAGTTAGTCGCAGGGCTAACATTTAGAGACAGACAGTGACAGACAACCATTCTCTCTCACATTCATTCACGAGGGACACTTTAGAGTTGCCAATTAACCTATACATACATGTCTTTGGACGGTGGGAGGAAGCCGGAGTACCAGGAGAGAACCCACAGTAACACGGAGACTCCTCACAGAAAGGCTGGAGTTGGCCGAGGATGTCTGAGTCAGGGTTTGAACTCACAACCTTGCTGTGAGGCAGGAGTGCAAACTACTCTACCACATGCACACCCAAAACAGAAATAATAATTAGGATAAATAAATAAGACTAAAAATTATTTATTGCACTTCCACAAGCTCATGGAAAGTGTTACCATGCAGTGTAGTCCAAAATAAATACACAAAATGTGTTTTATAATGTGTTATAATGTGTTAAAAAAACACAACAGAATGTAACTAAATATTTATTTCTCGAATACAAAGGTTTTGTGATTGTACAGCTGTGCACTCAAACCACCACTTGGTCAGTGAGAGAGGGGGAATTAAAAAGCCGTCGTTTCTGTCCTGTCTTTCTCGAACTGTTTATATTCCACAGAAATCTAATCCACTCTACAAGTGGACATTTAGTTTTGTCTCCAATGAATACAAGACAAAATATTTGGTTGTAGCTTGTTGTAAGGTAAAATTCAGAAAATGAAGCGCAGAGCTCTTTATAACTTGCCCATATTCAGAGATGATGAAGGACGTCAACGGTTCATTTCCATGTGAGCCCTGCCTCAGATCGACCCCCACCCCTGCTGTACCTCTGCTCTCCTCAGCTCTATTCATCCCACAGTCACAGAGCACCACAGAGAATTGTGCTCTGCTTCCAGGTCCAAACTAACCATGACCGTAACAGCAGACAGCGCTGATATTTAATAACCAATCCACAGACATACGGCCACATTCAATCTGCAGCCCCAAATTCAATACAGCCAGCTCAGAGGTTGTTAGGAGTTCAGCTTGCTTCTATAGATAAAAAGAAAAATCTACACATAGCGCTCAGTCTTCTGATTCTATTATTACAGGTTTTTAATTGGCTGGCTGCAGATCAATAAAGAGCTCGGGGTAGTCAACCTTGTGCTTACAGCTAAAAGGTCAAAATCATAAAAAGTTAAACAGACAGAGAGAGAAAATGGAAGTATCAAACCATCAAAGATGGGACACAGAATAAGATTCAGTGAGGGGTTGTAAAATAAGGTTGGGGCTACTCTTTAATTGTATAAATTTGATAATATTGCTAAGATAACACCTAACCAACTTCATGCAGATATTTGTATGTCATTACATGACACAAAAATGTGATGTAATAGGTCTATTAGCCTGGGTACTGACACAATCATTATGTTTACATGACTCTAGAGAAAACTCTGGATTGGACTAGAATCAAAATCATAATTCACGTGGCTGAGTTGGCACACAGACAGTAAGTTACTGCTGCATGTTTACAGCTCAGACCTGAGGAACTACATGAGCACATGCTTAGCACAGAATGAGAGAACAAATTAGAAGCATTAATTTGTTTACAGTAATGGTCACACAAAGAGGCTAGTTTATTTCACTGGATAACTTTTGTTATACTTATATTAGACCAACATGTTCACTCCAATAACATTTGCACTAAAAAAATAAAGATTCTCCATTATGAGCAGCAAGCTTCACTGAAAAACACGTTTGAAAACGTTTATACAATCTTGCAAAAATGCAAAACACATTTGCAAAAATGTTTTGGAAAAATTGTGGACACTATTCTGTACACTGACAATACAATCATTTTTACCTATGCAAAAAATCCACATGACGCAGCCCAACAACACTCAAATGTTCTAGATGATCTACAGAAATGGTTAATTGATTCTTGTCTTTGCTTAAAGGTACATGGCGTAACTTTCAGAACAGTTACTGACACCAGTGGCCGTTTGTAGAACTGCAGTCAGTGTCCTACTCGCTCTCGCTGGTGTGCACTCGTACATGCACGACTGGGCAACGAAGCAACAGACAACCATCCATAGCTGTTCACAGGACTTTGACATTTACAGAGAAGGTAAGAAAAGTTACACTTCTCCAAGTTTATTGTATGACAGACTTTATTGAGAGTATAACTATATTTGGTGGCAGTAGCTCAGTGGGTAGAGCCGTCATCTTTCAACCGGAAGTTAGGCGGTTCGATTGCCCACAGTTCATACTGTCGTTGTGTCCTTGGGCAAGACACTTAACCCACCTTGCCTCCAATGGCTGTAACACTGGTAATTACTGTAGAACAATGTAAGTCGCTTTGGATAAAAGCGTCAGCTAAATGAATAAATGTAAATGTAAATTTGACTCTCGAGTGCTGATACAGCAGTAAAGAGAACGCCTGAGAAAAGAAAGAGAAGAGGGCGACAAATGTTTGACAATGGCATGTTTTTGAAGCGTTGTTCCAACATAATACAGCAGCTAGAGCAAACGCTAACTTTATATGAGATATTATCAACTGCATGTAACATTTGTCTAAAACAGCTAATGTTAGCTGAGCAGCTACATCAACAACTCATGTAGCTTTCACCGAGGACCACCGTCTCAACAGGATAAAGTTAGTGAACTTATATCAGACAGGATACTATATATGTGTTACTAATACTGTTATTTTGTCGAGTCTTTGCTCTAATGTTGGAGCACTTCATTTTTACAGGATAAAGTTTGCTTGGAAAAGTAAATAATACATGAGATTTTATATCATGCAGTAAAGACTGTAGGAGGCGTATCATATTCTCCCCAGGACAAGTTACCAGATCCAGGATTCAGTCCCTGGCAAGTTATGTCTATGTCCATGACATAACTTGTCCATGTTTGGATTAGCCTGAAGGACATGACATGAGCAGGACTAACATAACCAGAAGAGGACTAGGAGCAAACAGTAATTATTAACCATAGGAAATTTTGAATTATTATAGCCTTTCCCCCTCTTGCTGATAAAACATTAGCATAAAACAGAATATTAGCTTGGGTGTGAATTGTATATTAAGGCATGAGCGAAAACCCAGCAGGGCAGCTGACCTAGCGTAAGTACATTTGACCATTCTGTAAATGACCTATCGCTGTGAAAAACTCTCCTGCCCACCCCTCTGCCAAAGCGACAACAAAAACATACCCAAGGCATCAGGTATATGTAATCAGTTCAAATGATTAAATTGTATCACATGTCAAATCAAAGACAACAAAGTACATAATGTGACATGTTTAAAATCAAAGACAATTTTTTTAATATAGTCCTTTTCCACCTAGTAGGCACTCAAAGCGCTTTACCAGTGTTATAGCTGACCACTCGAGGCAAGGTGGGTTAAGTGTTTTGCCCAAGGACACAACGACTGTATGTTTACATTTAGGGTCTACTTAGATTCAAAATGATCCTTTCCTTACTACCACTGCCACATTCTTGATAAATATAGTTTATTAAGTCTCTCAAATTATCTGCTTGTTTGATTTTAAAAAGTCATTCATGCTTTGGCTCCTCCCTCATTGAATGAGTTTATCAAACAAAAATTTCTTAGTGGCCCTGGTTCACAAGTAATGCATTGCTAGAGGGGACTGTGAGCTTTTCTCAAAATGTTCTGTAGGCTATAATTTGGCATATTTACATTTGTTTTAATGTTTATTAATATGAACTTGACCCTTTTCTTAATAATAAAACAAAAAAAACAGAAAGTCTATTGGGCAGTGCTTGGATTTTTAATACTCCGCCCCCAATATTGCTCAGTACAAACTAGCACACACTTTATATTAATGCACTTTTTAACTTTTGTTGTACTGACCTATTCTTGGTAATGTTTTAAGTTGTTATAGCTTATATTATTTATATTGTTGTATGCTGAAGACCTCTTGAGCAGGTCACCCTTGTAAAAGAAAACTTGCTCTCTGTGGGTTCGTATAAAGTTAAAAAAGTAAAATAAAAAAGATTTATTGTTTGATTTCAGTGAGTTTTACTAAACTGTGATTAGTACTAATGTAAAAATAATTAAACCGTGTTTGTGAAAATGGACCGGATTTGGCTACAAAGATTTTTATATTCATTTGTCCCTGTGTTATGTTGTGTTCTCTGTATTCCAGTGAACAGCTTCTGTCCCAAGTCCTTTCCTTCTGAGTTTACACACCTCTGCAGAGGACACATAATTATTCTTGTCATAATCTGATTTCAGTTTTGGCAGCTCATGCCACTGTGTGGAGCCCTGGACCATTCATTATAAACTCACAGACCAGTGGAGACAGGGAGGCTCTGCTGTTGCAAACATTCCTCTTCTCTCAGATAAAGAAGAAAGCTTTGGCTTTTTAATTCTCCACATCTGCTTCAGTGTGATCCACACAAAGAGTCTGTTCAGGTTTTACACACAATGTACTGGCTTTGAGCACTAGTCAAGAGCACACACTTCGGAACTGGTTCAGCTTAGAAGCAGACAGCCCCAAGGTCAGCAAGATTAGAACACTGAAAACCAACAGGAACATTTAGATTCTAGCTTTAAATCATTAAAAATAATAATTACTTGTATTTGTTTATTTTGATTAGCAAAATCCAATTACATTACTCGTATCTATTGTTAATGTATTGACAATGGCCAGTTTGTCAACTGGCCATTGTCCAGGGTGTACCCCGCCTAAGGCACAAGGCTGCTGGGAAGAAAATAAATGAATGACTGACTATTTACATAGTTTATCGAGTTCCTTTTTCCTAATGTTGCCATCACATGGTATTTTGTCATGTCACCCATAATGGCTTTCCTCTGCTCTTTGTCCACCACCACAATGTCCGGTTGGTTTGCCATTACCACCTTGGTCATTTTCTACCACCTTTGGAGGTGTTTCCCACTTTGACCTTGGGGTTTCCAATCCGTACTCTGTGCAGATGTTCCTGTACACTATGCCAGCCACTTGGTTCTGGCGCTCCATGTATGCTTTCCCTGCCAGCATCTTACACCCTGCAGTTAAGTGCTGGATTGTCTCAGGGGCTTCTTTGCATAGCCTGCATCTTGGGTCTTGTCTGGTGTGGTAGATCTGGGCCTCTATTGGTCTATTAGTGCCTCTGTGCTGTCCTTCAGTCTGGCCCGCTCCAGCCGTTGGTAGGATTTCTTCAAACCAGACACTTCCGGTCATCATTCTCCCACTATGGTACCTCCAGCACCTCTTCCTCTTTTTTATGCTGCCTGGGATATTTACTGAGTACTTTGTCTGTTTTCCTGATGTATTCAAGAATCTTGGAGGATTCACCTGTATTTTTTCCTTTGGCCAGTTTATTATTCCAGCTGGGTATCTGATGACTAGCACCTTGTTTCTGTCATTAAACTGACTCCTTAGGACTGTCCACAATGTCTGCTATTGTGCCTTCTGGGAGTATCAAGTGTGGACTACTTTTCCTCTCTTGATCACCATCCAACCACACTTCTCAAGTCTAAATGAATGGTCATTGTCATAGATCTTGGTTGTGTGGACCAGTGAGTTAATGTCTTCCTCACTCTCGGCGAACAGCTTGATGTCATCTACAGTATGTAGAGGAGGTGACAGGTGGCCCCATTATTGAGTTGGTATCCATAGTCAGTCTTGGTGATTATTTGGCTGTGGGTGTTCAGACTTATGCAGAACAGCAGTGTGGATGGAGCATTTCCTGGATATATGCTACATTTGATTGACACTTGTGCAAGTGGCTTGCCATTGGCCTCAAGGGTGGTCTTCCACAGCCTCATCGAGTTTGCAATGAAGTCTCTTAGAGCCCTGTTGATGTTTTTACCAATGTCCTTCTGTGCTGTGCTCATGTATTGATTAATTTACCCACTTATCTTAGTTGCTATGATGCCTATGCTATTGGACTGTTCCCTTCAGGAGTTCCTTCAGGATCAAGATTGTCCGGCCTTCAGTTAGTTATTCAGGGTGGGTCCCATCTGTTAGCAGCTGTTTGTTTTATGATGCCAGGTGCTCATGGAGTGCAGTGAGCTTCTTTAGCCAGTAGGCATGAATCATGTCAGGGCCTGGTACTGTACAGTTTTCATACCTGGGAGTCTTTCTTGGATGTCTGCCATTGTGATGGTGACTGGGTACTGTTTCAGGGAGGTTGCTGTGGTCTGCTCTTAGATCCACTATCTACTGTGCACCGTTGTGTGATGCCTTCTATTCCCATATATATACATACATACATATTCCCATATAGCCTTGGTGGGTCTGCTCTGGTGTTGTTACCCTGCCATTGAGAGTACACGTTAGCAGGTTGTGTAAAGGACAGCCTGTTTATTTTCCTGGCCTCAAGTTCTCCGTGTACCTCTGTAAGTGGCTGGCCAAGGCTTGGAGCCTTTGTTTGGCAGTTTCCAATGCTTCAGGTATGGACATCTGGCAGTATCTTTTGGGCACTTGGTTGCACCTTTGAGGAGCTCTGACAGTTGGCTCACTTCTCTCCGTGCTGCCGTTATTTTGGCTTCTAACCTTCTCTCCTTATGGTTTCTCTTCGACCAGTAGCCAAGCATCTCAAGGATCACTGCTGATTAAGGGTATATACACATATACAGTATATATATATATATATATATATATATATATATATATATATATATATATATATATATATATATATATATATATATATATAAATACAGTGTATATACATATATACATACATACACAGAATTAGTCTGGTCTCTATAGATCGGAATTGGATTTTCAGGGGGCAGTTCCAATGGACACAGAAAGAAAAGTGCTCAGTGCCTGTTATGCCTTTTGATGTTTGTTATTGTAATAAAATACTTTTTCACTACTTTCTGTTTTGAATTCCTACCCACAGATGACACCTCTGCAGCTGTGAGCATTGTGCTGTGACAAAGAGAATAACTCTAGTGATGCCAGAAGCAGCTCTGTTTGTCTCGGCTGTTTGAGGCCAGGCCAAATGAGTGCTTTATCATGTTGTTTGTGAGCTGTGAGTCTGTGGTGACCTAGTCCAATGAACAGGCAGAGGTCCAGCCCGGCTCTGGCTCCTGTGTTGGCTCAAGAGCTATCTCACAGAGAGTCTCTGAAGTCCAGCCAGCTCCACGTCTTTATTTGTTCTGTTTATGAACCTCCAGCTTTCATTCAAATCCACAAAGGACTGCATGAGTCTATGTGAGTCTGGAGCGTGAGAATCAGAATCTCTCATTTTTACATTGACCTGCTGCATTGTTGCCAACAGGGGGAGCCTTAAGCACCTGTGGAGAATGTTATAAAAAGTAAAAAGGAGTTTTTTTACATCCACCCTGAGAATAAGAGCAGACAATTTGGCCAAATCTGGTAAAAATCCTGGATTCAGGAGGAACAAGGTTGTTTTAATTCCAGTCGTAAAACACATCAGCTCTATACCCTATCTTGGACCTGGTGGGTCATGCAAGTTCACATGGGATTGTGTCTACGTTGGAGATCTCAGGAACAGCGGCACCCTCCATGTTGGAAAAGATGCTCAGCCAGCGTCAATAGTGTGGGACATAGGAGCAGCTCCTTGATTGACAGATGACGTTACCACAGCTCACCTGTGATTGGTTTGTGTGGTCAGTGCCTGTGTAAACTTCCAATTGCTGTAGGACCAATGGAAAATAATAACTATATCCATGTTCCTACTTTAGACCATAATATCAGGGCAGACGGTCAGTTTTAATCATTTTAAACATTTGTCACAATTTTCCTGATATGGAAAAGTTGCTTTAATTAATACAAGCCGTCAATTATTTTACTTTATTAACGCAGTAGGTGTCATCACACGTCTCAACCAATCAGAGCATTAGGGGCTGGGTGCTCACATGAACTGTCCTGGCATTTAATCAAACTCATTAAACATGTGCAACAATACATAAGTTAATAATGTTCAATTAAAAACCACCGCCTCTGACTCTTTTACTCCAGTCTCTTTCTCTGTGTCTGTGCTCTGTGTGAGCCCCTTTCCCTCTCACACATCCTCACTGTGAGGCTCTGTTTGCGTGTGACTGTTTGGACTTTTGTTCTGCTTTAGCACAAGTCATCAAGAAAGCTGCATTTATTTTTTGAATTGTATTGGCACTTCCATTTTACATTATATGTGCATTATAAATGCAAATAAGTAAAATACCTATGACTAAAGGGCTATTAAATAAAATACATAAACAAAACTGCTGTCTAATAGATTATGAGAATGCATTACCAGTGAAATTGATCATTGTATATTTCAATGGATTTCAAATGCCTTAAAAGAAATAAATCTCAGGCTCAGCTTTAAGCATTGCATTAAATACACATTTAAAATAATATAAATGTTATTCCAAAAGCTTCCTTTTAAAGGTTACAGTGCATTTAGGGATGTGCATGTGAATTACAACACTTGCAATTACATATAACAATAGAATAGATCTCTGGATAGTCCGGTCACAATCCTGAGAAGCAGGGGGAGAGGAGAGCCGAGGTGACACTCACTTAGCCTGAGGCGCTAACACAAAGCTAACAAACAAATGAGTCCTTCACAGAGCGGAGAAAACACACACTGTAGATGTATGCACAACGGGGCACTCCGGACTTGACACTAGGGTCCCTGGAGGATCACGTACATGTGGGAAACTTGGGGGGGATGGAAGTGCCCGCCCGAATCTTCGAGGCATCATAAAAATAAAGCATATTTTCAAATTAACTTACTCAATTTGGTTGATGACTCATTTTAGCCCTAGACACATTTATCCTATTCATCTTATGTATTACAATAATACAGAGCCACTACACACAGTGCATAAGCTCCAAGTTGGTAAAATTATGTTTTTGCTGGTACCTGTTCAGATCAGAATCTTCCAAAAATAATGTTTAAAGAAAGAGTCACACTTGTTGCCATCCGCTGTAGAAATACAGTAGCACATGTTTAAAATGAAAGAATTAGACATAAACCCCAGAGGCCTTGCTTCCTCTGACTGGCTTATGTGCTACCCTTTATCGGCTTGTGCGTGAAACTGGGTACCAATTTTAAAAAGTACCCACCCCAAAACGATTATGTTTTAAGTTGAGATTCATAAGAAACATTTGCACCGCTGCTGTTTAAAAGTAATACTTATTTTTAAAAGCACCTTCTGTCTGCAAACCAGATAGGTATATAGACAATGGGCTAATATACATTTTCTATACATAGCTACAGCTGTTCTCATAAGTTTGCAAACTTTCCTTTCACTCATAGTTAGTGGTTGGGTGAAGCCATTAATTGTAAAACTGCGTTTACCCTTTGTGACCGGTCCTGTTCATTATCTTTATGGATAGGATTTCTAGGCACAGCCAGGGGCCGTACGGAGTCTGGTTTGTGGACCACAGGATTTCATCTCTGCTTTTTGAAGATGATGTTGTCCTGTTGGCTCAGGACAAGCCAGAATCTTCGGTCTGGCAAGGTTTGACAAGATTTTGTCAAAGGATCTGCAGAAAAAGGTAATTGAACTATATAAAACAGGAAAGGGATATAAAAAGATATCTAAGGAATTTAAAATGCCAGTCAGCAGAGTTAAAACTCTAACAGAGAAGTGGAAAATGATGGATTCGGTTAAAACAAAAATTTCAGCCACAACTGCATAGAAAAATAGTTTGGAATGCAAAAAAAAGAAAACACAAATGACTTCAGCTGAAATACAGGAAAAAAGTGGTGTGGATGTTTCAAGATGCACGAAAATGAGGTACCCAGAAAAATGGGCTGCATGGTCGAGAAAGCCATTACTACGCAAATGCCACAAAGCATCCCGCTTTTAATACGCCAAACAGCACAGAGACAAGCCTCCAAACTTCTGGACCAAAGTCATTTAAATTGATGAGACCAAATTATTCAAAGAACTTTATTCTTTGAATAAAGTTCAAAGTTTCTTTATTGACCCTCTTGGGGAAATTATTCTTGCAGCATCATGCTCCTTAAAAACATACAACATAAAAGTACACATCAACAACAACCCAAGAGCAGGATCAACAATGGAAATCATTAAAAACTCAAAGATAAAAAAGTGCAAAATAAAAAATAAAAAAAATTAACAAATACAATGTGCAAACAAGCAGTTATTTTTGTGCAAATGATTACAAAGTGCTAGGTGCCATTAAAGTGCCTCACAGCTGTTGGTAAAAATGACATGTCTTTTATTCCTACAGCCCAGAGCTCTGTAGCGCCGGCCATAGGGTAGCAGCTCAAAATCCCTTCTGAGGGGATGGTCCTGGGACAATAGCACCAGCCTTCCTCTGCACCTGTCTGCTGTAAATGTCCTCCAGCTGAGCCTGACTCCTTCCTGAAATCTTACTGGCCACTTTAACCAGACGACCCAGTCTGTTTTTGTTGTTCAGGGAGAGGTTTCCAAACCTGGCACCAAGACAGAAGGATAAAACCGATAATAAAAGCACGATAAAACAGTGTCATCATTTCACTGGAAACATTAAAACTAGTGCTGGGCAACGATTAAAGAATTTAATTGTGATAAATCACAGAGTTCTGCGATTAATCGCTGTTAATCGCATTATACAAAAAAATTTATAATGAATTAAAAATGTGTGTATTGCATACTTTTATTTTGAATTTACTGCTATATAAACAAAAGTGCAATTTCATTTGGTTTGCAAACACTTTAAACAAATAAGGTGCTTTTTAAAGCAGTTAAAAGTTAGTAGCAGTTGAAATATTTCTTGTAAATCTCAACTTAAGCATTAATGTAATCAAATTAAATATTAAACCAAAAATATTTGCCACTGCCAGGGCATTAATATTTTGTTTAGTTTGTTATAGAAAAACAATTTATGTCTTAAGCCTCGATCATAACATTATAACAATGTAAACAATATAAATGTCTGTATAGGGTCCTGGTGCTGCTAAAAGTTGTGACGCCCTTAGAGACTATAATCTTGTATCTTATAAGTTTTGGGCACGGGCGAACCGGGCAGCCGCCCGGGGCGTCAATTACATTGGGGGCGGCAGCACGAGCAGATTAATAATAAAAAAAAATAAAATAAAATAAAAAAATCCTCTGCGTCGCGAAGCGGTTTTTTAATCATTTATATCATTTCACTGTGTGTGTAATTGGCAAATTGGCGCTCCCTGCAGCTGCCGGCGCCCCTGCTTGCTGTAAATGACATGTACCATGCACAGAAGCTGTGTGTTGTGAGAGAAGTGTAAAAGTGGGTGGGGCGCGGGGTGCGGGTGATATTTCACCTATGGGTCTCTCTCAAATGGAACGGACAGGGCGGGGGGGAGGGTGGACGGGGATCCACACTATATAGCCTAATTAATAATAATAGGCTAAAGTCAGTCACACACCTAGACTTTCTTCCAAATAATGCACATTTCATTCATAATGTTATAATACAGGCCTATAGTTCCTGCAAATTAAACTAGGTAATACAAAACAATTATGCGGTCATCAAGGTGAATTGGTTTAGTCTTGACTTCTGGTCGTGAGTGACAGTTGGGGGGATGGGAAATCTGTTGATTGTCGAGTGCGGCGTGCCAAATAAACAGAGATGGATAAAAAAAGGTCTAAGCCATCAGGTGCCCAATTTCGAAAAAAAAGAAAAGAAGAAGATGATAAACGAGCAAAAGATAAAGGTATGCAACTATGTTCTCTCTCTCTGTATGATTACAGTATCCATTTCATGAATAAAGGGCTAATGACGTTAATTGGTGGTGGGTATAACTGTTTGTTAGCCTTTTTGCTAATGATGCTTGCTATGCTTATACAACAATAATTTGGTTTCAACTCACTCACGAGATCTAATTTATAATATTTCAAATCTGTAGGTTAAGGACAAACATTTGCTATTTATTTGCTACACAGTGTGCTAAGTATAGTTTCCTAAGTATAGTTTTACAAGTCCTAACTAAACTAAGTGTGTCATGCATAGAATTTGAGGCAGTAACTAAAGAGCTAATGGTTCCTCCATGAAAGTTAGATTAATATACAAATTAAAATATTCTGAAACCCAAAACGTTTTTGGTGATTAAAAAATAAAATCCCATTGTTTTTGCCTGTACATATAATTTAAAGGAATTTTTTAAACAACTGAGTCAATATATTTTTTTTTACCATTTGTTTCTATGCTCTTTCTGGGTCTAGGAGGGTATAGCGTGTAATGACAGACATTTAGTGTGTAAGAGCATGTTTATGTAACCCTTCTATTATGTTTTGAGTCAATTAGACCCCAGGCTGTTTTAGCTTTATAAAACATTATCCTGTGGTCTTTTGATTTCAAATGCAATTCAATTGCAATGTCAGGGGCACTTCTAAAATATTTTGGAGCATCCTCTGCCACTGGGGCGCTTAGAAGGGGTCTCGCCCAGGGTGTATTTCAATGTAGAACCGCCACTGACTATAATTAACAAATAATCTCAGATCTGAGGTGTGTTTGGTAGGTTTATTGCAGATTAAATAATATAGCTCAGCAGATAGATGATGAACATGAACCAGAATGCATCAACAGATAAATATATAATCTCAGCCGTTCAGCATGCTTTGTGTTGCTTTGTGTTGCTTTGCTGTTGGCTTTGCTGTCAACAAAAATTGCGGCTACCCGTACCTGACTCTCAACCACCTGGCCTCCCGAAAGTGCACACCTTTACAGACCTACGTGCACGTGCCTGCGCTCCCATAAGCTCCGCCCCCTCATCACCAGACAAACACCCACACACAAACACACACACACAGTGCACCCATGTTCTGTCTCCTACAGTCTGTTTTGTGTTTTTATTACAGTCAGAGCATGTGAGTGCAGTTAAAAAGCGAGCTAATTATGGTTGCCTAACGATGTCCAGTAGCCTCCGGTGAGGGCAACAGTTGGTGCACGTTGTAACGCCGTCGCTTTTGTAGTCCTCTCCTTTTCCTACAACTCGTGTATTCTCCTTGTTTTCGCGGGATGTGTCTTCATTGTGTTTAGTTTAAGACAGCTCAGTGTGTGTGTGAATGACAGTGAGCTCATGCGCGTGTGTGAGGAGGGTGCGTCTGTCTCCCCTGTGTGAGTCCTCGCGGAGCAGCGGATGAGTGTGGTGCGAGAGTAGTACCAGTGCAGTTGGATATGTGTGGTGTATTCTTGAGCAGCGTGAAAAATAAAGCATCTCAAAAGGCAGAAAGACGGCTCCTTGTCCTTATATGCCACCATCAAACTGAACAGCGTGAAGTTTCGGGAGTTAACCCTGGGAAGAAAAGTTCCGGCCCTGGAGAAGACGGATCTCCCCTGTGTCTCCCAAACACGGTTAGGAGACAGAAACAGGAAAGGTTAACATTGTGATGGTGCATGAGGGCAACTTATACGTGCAGTCATTCGTTGCGATCCTAAGAATGTTCTTCAGACCGACCTCTTTCGTTAACGCGCAATAAATTAATTGTCGGCGTTAATTCATTAATTTGTTAATGCGAAAATAATGCATTAACTTGCCCATCACTAATTAAAACTGTTCATCTTCCTCAGGAAGTACAATTGTTGGTGGACTTTTTTAGAAACAGCATCCAACCAAGGCTCAAAACACAGATTATTGTCCAGAAGTTCCCTTTATCAATTCTGAAAGTCTCTTGGAATTAGAAACGACACGTCTTCACCTTGAAAACTGAGTCCAGATGCTATAGGCTACTTAAACCTTTTCTTCAAGATGTCCTGGATGACCAAGAACCTCCACAGACATTTTGTTTTAATGACTTTGATTGGCGGTGTAGTGAACCACGAGTGGAACCTCACTGAAGAAATGAGCGGATCTGGTTATTTTCAATTATTTAAGCACTTTAAAAGTAACACATTGATATGATGTGAACTCTATTATGATTGTTAAGTTTTCTTAGAAACAGGTCTTATTCTCAGTGTTTCAATCATTTGTTTGTAGCCTCTGCTAATTAGTTTGGATTTGAGTGTTGCACAACTGAAATGTATTAAACTTAAATGAGTTATATTGATAGCTAAATGGTTAACTAAATATAACTAACTGAATTGATATAGTAACTGGTTACAGGTAAACTTTTATTGAAATGAAATTGAAATTGTATTTTTCCTCGCCTTGTTTTTAGGTCAGGTTTTTGTTTGTAGGTTTTGTTTGTAGCTCTTAAACTGGATACTCTACTGATTCTTGTCAACAATAAGTGGCTAGCTGGTATAGGATCAAATTATTCTTTCCTTCTCCTACTTTTTAACCCGGAATATCTCTGGGACATGGAAACCCTAAATAAAGGATTTACAGATGAACTGATGGAAAAAAATACCTTTTTTAACTGAAAAGGAAAGGTTTTTGTAATTTATGTTATGTTGTAACATAAATTATTAGGTCCTCCGCCCTTTTCCCCTAATACTTGATACATTTATCATTGACTCAAATCTGTTTTCTGTTATCTCATCATTCATACACTCGAGGCTCTAAAGAACCAGTCTTCTGAATTCTATCCACGCGTACAATAAATATATCATCTTATAATAGCCCAAAGTAGTTGCTACATGTTTCTTCTAAGTTCAGCCTCAATCTTATCCTTATTTTTCAATTTGGCTTTTTTAATTTCAGCCTTGATCTCCTCACAACCATCTCTGAAATCACATCACCTTCGTTAAAAACATTTTTCCTTTTGATAAGCAGATCTTTAATGTCCTTGGAAATCCACTGTTTGGGAGAACTGAGTCTTTACAGAAGGAGATGTAATTGCAGACAACATCAGTCAGTTCGTCGATATCAGAACAAGAGTTCTGAAACACTGTCCAGTCTGTGCAGTCGAAGCAGCCCTGCAGCGCCAGAGAGCTGTCCTCAGTCCACACCTTCACCTGTTTCAGTGCTTTTCCCTCCTCAGCATCGAGGTGTAGGCGGGCAGAAGGTGGACCGTGTTGTGGTCAGAGGAGCCCAGTGCAGGTCCTGCTTTCGAGATGTAAGACCCTTTAATGGAGCCGTAGCACAGGTCCAGGTTTTTATTATGACGTGTTGGACAGTTGACATACTGATAAAAACTGTTCTGGGTTTTCTTTAAATTACACTGGTTAAAATCGCAGAGTATAAAATTGAGAGCAACAGGTGAGATTGACTGAAGCTTATTTACAGTATTAAAAACAATATTAGCTGCAGATTTAGCGTCAGCTTTAGGATGGATATAAACAATTGTCACAAATATCTGGGGGAACTCTCTCGGGAGGTAAAACGGCCTTAAAGACACAGGAGTTTAATGTCCGGGAGACACATCTGCTCTCTTACAGTAATGTTACTGCACCATCTCTGGTTTATGTAGAGACATTCGCCTCCTCCCAGTATTTTGTGTGTCACCTCTCGGTCTCGATCCAGGCGCAGAGGAGAGCCAAAGCCGCTTATTTCCAGCGCTGAGTCCGCTTCATTTAACCAGGTCTCCGTAAAGACCTTAAAACACACATCCCTGTAGTCCCGCAGATGGAGCACATTTCCCTGTAGTTGGGCGGCAGTAGCGCAGTGGGTAGAGCAATCGTCCTTCACCCGGAAGGTAGGCGGTTCGATTCTCACTCTCCCCACAGTTCATACTGTCATTGTGTCCTTGGGCAAGACACTTAACCCACTTTGCTCCCAGTGGCTGTAACATTTACAATTACTGTAGAACAAAGTCACTTTGGATAAAAGCGTCAGATAAATGTAAATGTAGTTCATCCATTTTATTCCTCAGAGACTGCGTGTTAGAATGATTGAGGGCAAAGGGATGCGGTCTTTACGCTGCAGCTTCCGGGTTCATTGTCTCACGCCGCCCCTTTTTCTTCGCTTTCTAACTTTTTTAACTGGTTTTGTAGAGTTATTGTTGTTCCCATTTCGTAATTCCAAAGGAAGATTCACAGTCTGTGTACTGAGACCAGAGTCCGACATACTGTACTGGGAGCTCCATCGTAATCCCAGTAGGAAATCACGAGTGTAGCTGAGAGTTTGTGACTGCTGACTCCAAACAAAGTTTAAGGCATAAAAAGTGACTTCCATTCTTCAAGTGCTCATGAGTCATTAATAAAACAACAATATTAAAATAACATCTTCTCTGGCTAAAAGACTGCTAAAAGACGTTAAAACAGGCTGACATGCTCACGCACACAGCTGAAGGTCGCCACAGAACAGCGCCCCGATCAGTCCTTTGGGAATCAATGATGTTTTGGGGATGTGTGAGCTTCAAAGGCACAGGAAACTTGATGGACAGAGGAATGCAGCATGTAATCAGAAAATACTGGCGTAACATTTGCACTCATCAGCCCGGAAGCTGCGGATGACAACACAATGGCAGCATATGGCCAAGTCAACCTGTCATTGGCTACATCGGCAAAAAGTGATGTTTCTGGACTGGGCTTTCATTCTCCTAACCTCTATATCATTGAGCCATTTGGAGGAGATCTTAAAAGTGCAGTTCATGCAAGCATGATGGCAGCATGGTGTCAGAGTGGTTAGAACTCCTGCCTCACAGCAAGAAGATCCTGGTGTCGATCCCCGAGCAGGGCAGGGCCTTTCTGTGTGGAGTTTGCATATTCTCCCAGTTATTGATGTTAAAGGTGGCAATACACGGTATTAAGAACTGGGGTATGTAAACTTTTTATCAGGGTCATTATGGGTAGTTTCTGTTGTCATTATGATTTGAAACAAATGGCTTCACCAAACCACTTACTATGAGAGAAAAAAAGTTTTTTGTGTTATCATTTAAATTCTCTGAAAAATGCCCCAAAAAAAAAAAAAAAAAAATTCTGCCAGGGTATAATTTATGAGCACATCTGTATATGGAACCGTTAATTGTATACTTTAACTTTTGTAAATCTTTTGTTTTCTTTTCATCAAAACACAAACAAAGAGCCTATTCCCTAAACCTGGCTTTAAAGGGGCAAAAACTGCTAAATACAAAAATATTTTTGTATGATGAGGACTGAAGTTAATAATGACATTCATGTTGACACAATATTTCTATGGCAATCTTTAAAAGGGAAATTTTGTGTCCGAGGGACTGTAGAGCACAAAATAAAGGTACCCCTAAGGCTTAAGAAGAGAAGAAACTAACTGGGCCCTGCTTCTTTCTCATTAGGATGAAACCTCCAGAGTTCAGCTCAAGAGCCAATCTACAAAATGACAAGCAGTTCACATCTGACCCTGAAGTGTTGTCCCAGTTGATAAATTACAGCTGGGACTCCTTTTATGTTCAGTTTTTTTATCTCTACTTTTTGAATTTAGTGTGTTGTTGTTGGTTTTCATAAATTGATTCATAATTTAGCTTAATGCTGTTAAATACAAAGACGACATGAATTTAACATTAGTCTGAAGGGACGCTGGGGACACAGTAGTTTCATTGTCTCTTGTGCAAGTAAAATGGAATAAAGTGAGAAATGCAGCAAATCAAAAATATATCAAATCAAGACTTTGGGCCCTAATTTACTGCAATTTACTGTTTTTTTTTTTTTTTTTCAAGTGGCAGCATTTTTCATTTCCCCCACATCATAATTATATTAGGATGAATTAAGTTGAATGAGCAAACTAGTTGTTTGCTCATTCTGAATGGCATCTAGATTTAAATGATCTTCCCTTCGGCAAAAATCCCTTCCACTCAAATATGACCCAAAAAAATCTATTCAGTTAAAAGACGGGAAGTTCATAGCTGTACTTTAATTCTTTAATAAACTCAAAGACTTACCCAGCTGACTTCCATGCATCACAGGCATATCATCTTGGCTCTGCAAAAACAGAAAGAAGATCACAATTGGAGAAACTATAAAAAGACGTTCAAACCGTTTTCGACCTACATTCTGTGTACAAGCGTTTGAACACAATACAGAGTAAGTGAATGAGATTAACTGTCTGTTTATCTGCACTAATCAGTAATCTAGGACTTGGTGATCTCAAATCAGGCCGTGCCGTGGGGTATTTTCAGAAATGATGTCCAATATTCCACATTAGTGCTGTCTAATTGTGTGGGTTTTGCGCTTGCAGCATTCAACTTAATTAAGCTGTTTAACTCTTGGATCTCCGGAGCTGTCAGCACAACACAACTAGAGCAAATCAATCACAAACCGAGCAAACTCTGAAGAGCAGAGGAAATCTTCCAGTCTGGAGCAGGCACGGATTGTGAGGCTGAGCGGTGGAGTTTTAATAGATAATGACAAATCGCGGCCTGTTTTGATTTATGGCTTACTCGGCACTAACAATCAGTCTGTAGCAGACTGCTGCAGCTTTCACGCAGCGTAACTAAGTCATAACTCACTGATGCTGTGCTGCACTGGTGACATGAAAAAGACATTTGGTGACAGTGAGTCACTATGGAACACACAATTTAGAGGGCAATTGGACTATATTCAACCAAATTCATTAGCACCTGTATGTCACAATATTTCCTAATATAGCCTCCCTTCTCTTTGTATTTGACATGTTATATTTATCATGACACAAAGGGGTGTTTTCACAACACAAGCCAAGGATCCCACGCTTGGAAACAATTTGAACATTTTTGACATTTGAAGAAAAGGTTAAAGCAAAAAAGGTTTCTGTAGTGTTCCATTCTAGTTTCAACTCTAAGGCCAGAGGGGTTGCTATCCTGATTGGTAATCAACTCCATTCACACTGATCTCGGATAAGGAGGAAAGATATTTGATTATTTTAGGGACTCTATTTCATATTCCTGTTTTAATGGTAAATGTTTACTCCAAATTTTGACAGCCCTACCTTCATGAATAAGCTGTTTGAAACTTTACCTTCTCTGAATGATCAATGTCTGATTTTTGGAGGAGATATGAACTGTGCTATAGAACATCAAATTGACCGTTCTAAACCAGGCTCTACTCAATCATTAATGGCTAAAACTCTAACAGTGGTAAAGGTTGTGTTGACCCCTGGAGATTCCGTAATCTTACAGGCATTCTTTTTACTCACATGTGCATCAAACTTTCTGCTGCATAGATTCCTACTTTATAGATGCAAGTTTAATGCCTAAAGTAACCGATGTTACATATCACCCTATTGTTATATCAGACCATGCTCCAGTGTCTATAGACATTCAACTTTCACAAGGACCTCGATATCCCACCCAGTATGTGCCAAGAGGTGGTTACTGAATTAGACTCAGTTTTGACCACACAGGAGCTTTCCCTGGCCTTAAGTAACATGAGAGTAATAAGGCACCAGGTCCAGATGGGTTTCCGGTTGAGTTTTTTAGATCTTTTTTAGCCAAACTTATCCCATTACTGCATTCTGTTTACACTGAGGCACTTTCGGAGGGCTTTCTTCCCCCTACTTTGAGACAGGCCTCCAATAGTCTCCTTTTAAAAAGGAACAAGGACCCGGAACTTTGTACATCCCATAGGCCTATAACTTTAATGAATGTAGACACTAAAATACTTGCAAAAGCCTTAGCCCACCGTCTGGAAAAGGTGCTTCCAACTATTATTTCTAAGGAGCAGACTGGATTTATTAAAGGGCTCCAGCTCTTCTATAATATACAAACTCTACTTACTGTAATATATTCTAAAGAAACTACAATAACACCTGAGGTATTGATATTGATTGACGCAGAAAAGGCGTTCGACAGAGTTGAATGGAATTATCTGTTTGCAGTCTTGACAAAATTTGGTTGTGGCACAGTGTTTATATTATGGATTCGACTCCTATACACACTACCATGCGCAAGTATAATTACTAATAATGCTAAGTCTGATTATTTCTTCCTAAATAGAGGCTGCAGGCAGGGCTGTCCCCTCTATTTGCTCTCGCGATAGAGCGATAGAGTCTATCTATCTGAGGTTGTCTTCTATTTTTAAAGGTATTTCCCAGTCGTGTACAGTGTTCAAACTTTCACTATATGCAGATGACTTATTAATGTATATTTTCAACGCTGTAGGTTCATGTCCCGCTATCCTGTCTTTCTTTTGCAGATTTGGCCTGATCTCAGGGTACAGGATTAACGTATCAAAAAGTGAATGCTTCCCTGTCAATAAACTAGCAACACAGCTCTCACAATCCGACATTCCTTTTAAACTAAGCCCTTCTGGGTTTTGGTATTTCGGAGTCAATTTAGCCAGGACCTTTATGTCCCTCTACTCTGCAAATTTTTTCTACTCTCCTCACTGACGTAAAGGCAGATTTTCAGAGATGGAGTCCTCTCTCTTTGATAGGGATAATTAATTCTTAATCACAATTAATTAATTGTGATTAAGATGAATGGCCTACCAAAATATTTGTTTTTATTTCAATGCCTATTTTTTTTTTTAACAAAAAGGTTTTTCAAGTCCATAGACAAGACCATTTCTCATTTTTTGTGTAATGGCAGGACACCAAGGATTAGTCAAAAAGTACTCCAAATTTCCAACTTTACTACTGGGAAGTGAATATTAATAGAATTACATTTTGGTCAAAGTCTAGTGATGTCCTGGTGTCAATTGGAAGCACAGTCATGTCCATCATTCTATTTACTTGCTTTACTGACTGATTCAGTCACAGTCAGCCCCTCTGGCCTTCCCTGCAACCCAGTTGTTATCAACACTCTTAAGACATGGTTCCAGTTTAGTAAACACTTTAAATATAGTCAGGTTTCTTTGTTAACTCCACTGCAGAATAATAATTTGTTCAAACCTGCATTCACTGATCCTGTCTTTGCCTTATGGCAAGATAAGGAACTAAAATGTTTTAAAGATCTCTATAGATACGGAGTGTTCTGTTCTTTTACAGAGTTGTCTGGTGAATACAATCTCTCGTCCACCCATCTATTCAGGTACTTCCAGGTGAGAAGTTGTGCTAAGTCCCTGTCTCCATCTTTCCCTCACCTCCCTCCTAAACAAAAGTGGGATGAACTTTTACAGTTAAATCTCTCCTAGAAATCTCTTATTTCAAAAATTTATAACACCATTCAATCCTATGATGGTTTTGCGACCATTAAAACAAGGGAGGCTTGGGAGCGTGAACTAGGACTGACTTTTGATGAACAGTGGTGGGATCCACAGGAGCTCCATCTGTGTACAGTTTAAAGTGCTGTTTAGATGTCACTTCTCAAAAACAAGACTGTCACAGATGTTTCCTAGTACAGTGGATGTTTGTGATAGATGTGCTGGTGTGCTAGACAGTTGGAGGTGCTTGCTTTTACCTCCCTAATTGCCAGACGTCACCTCCTCCTACATTGGAAGTCAACAGCAGCCCCTTCCAACACTCAGTGGCTCCATGAAGTCATCTTTTTGAACGTTGAGGGGATCAGATACTCCAGGAGTGGTTGCCTGAGTAAGTTTGGGGGCAAGTGGCGGCCGCTCCTGGAAATGTTTCAAAATTTATAATTCTTTGGTCTCCCCCCCCCCCCCCCCTCTTTTTTTTTTTTTCCCCTTCTTCTTCTTCTTCTATTTATCTGTTTAATTTTTGTATTTATTTATTTTTATTATTTATTTTTATTTTATTATATATATTTATATTTATTTTCTTTATATTTTATTATTTTCTTTAAATATTAAAAACAAGTGCTTTAAAGAACACATTATTATGTTGTAGAACAACTGTCCTTCACATCTCAAGTGTTATGTCTGTTGTATTAATCACAGCCTCGTAACGACTAACTAGTGAAAGTTCAGTTTGACGTTTTTGCAGCTGATCAAAGCTGAAGATAAATGCAGAAATGATATCTGAGTGAATTTATTCCCAACTGCAGACGTGAGCTTAATTGGACTCAGAAGCATTAGTCATGGCCAGTAGGTCTCTGTAGGAGCTCATCTCACACTTGTCTCACTGTCTTATGATCAGATAAAGAAAGAAAGCTCCCTCAAAGACATCTCTCTAAAGCAACAGAGTTAAATCTTTCATACATGTGGAGTAAATGACAAACATAGCTTTACTACCTCCCAAACAGTGCATTCTTTATCTATTAATACTTTTATGGTATATCAAGGTATATGAAGTAACAAATTCACATCATTTATTTATGTGAACAAAATAATGACAACACTAGGCAAAACTGATTTCTAACACAAAAAATATACTATCAATATACTATCTAATATTAGTTACACTATTTCTAAATCATTCTTTCCACCTAAAGGATAAAAACCTACATTCAACATTTAGAAATTCAATGGAACATTGATATTTTATCCCCAAATCATCATTTTTTTCACTTTAATTAAGAACAACCAAGCCGTATGCAGTTTGAACCACTGTAGAGTAACCTCAAAGAACATTTTAGTTAAATGATTTAAAAGTAGATAGTGTAGACCAGGGTGTGGCAGAGTGGTTAGCATTCCTACCTCACAGCAAGAAGGTTGTGAGTTCAAAACCCGGCCGACTCCCACCATGTCCCTAGTGAATGAATGTGAGAGTGAATGTTTGTCTGTCACTATCTGTCTCTAAATGTTAGCCCTGCGACTAACTGGCCACTGTCCAGGGTGTACCCTGCCTAAGGCCAAAAGCTGCTGGGATAGGCTCCAGTCACCCGCGGTTGAAAATGAATGAATGAATGAATTGAAAACTTCCAGATTTGGAAGGGATGTGGGCAAGCTGTGTGTGGAGGTGAGCCAGACTAGATCTCTAGTCGGTTTCAAGCTTCCGCTCAGACTCCTTCCCCGCCAGCGAGATGACAATCCATGTCCATAGCGGCAGATTATGTGTTCCGGGGATTGGGTCCCTGAGGCCCCCACTTTGGTTACTGCCTAATCCACTTAGCACCGGCCCCTTACGGTTCCTCCAGCAGGTGGTGGGCCTAGAGGAGTTTGGCACCACATTGCTCCTTCACATGTACTTGTTATGTGGAGTGTTATTGTTATGTTGTTATAACAATTGATATCAATGTAATTTTTGTTGATATTAATATTGTGAACATGGTGATAATGATATATAACTATAGATCTAAAATGATATAAAAGAATAGTTGTGGTGGTGATGATGATAACAAGGACAAGGGGCGCAGTGGCTCTGGTGATCTATAACTGAAGGTTGGCGGATCGATTCCTGCTCTCCCCGGTTTATACTGTTGTGGGCAATACAGTTAACTCATCTTCCCTCCAGAGCCACAGCTCTGGTGTATGAATGTGTGTGATCGTAGAGGTAAGTTTGGTGGTGGTAGGAGAAGGTTGAGTGCGCTGTGCAAAGCAGCCCTCCCTCTCTGTCTGTCCCAGGTGTGAATGTGTGTGAATGGGGTGAATGGAAGCATCATGCGAAGTGCATTGGATGCCCAAAAAGGGTGCTTAAGAGTGTTCACCAAATGGCACACCATTTACCATTTACAAAAATGTAACACATAAAAATAAAACAACTTTTTTTTCTCAATCATTGTTAGTGGTTGGGTGTCGAATGATTGACTTTACTCTTTTTAAATTATAATGACAACAGAACTTACCCAAATGTTACCCTAGTGATTTTGGCCTGATAACATGCACGCAAGTTGACACAAACCGCTTTGATTGGCTACTAAAGGTAACCCTCCTCACCTGTGATCTGTTTGCCTGTAATCAGTGTTTGTGTATAAAAGGTCAGTGAGTATCTGGACTCCTGACAGACCCTTGTATCTTTCATCCAGTGCTGCATTGACATCTCTGTATTATGAGTCATAAGGAAAGCAAAATAATTGTCAAAGGAGCTGCAGGAGAAGGTAATTGAACTGTATAAAACAGGAAAGGGAAATAAAAAGATATCCAAGGAATTGAGAATGTCAATCAGCAGTGTTCAAACTCTAACAAAGAAGTGAAAAATTAGGGATTCTGTTGAAACCAAACCACGGTCTGGTAGACCAACAAATATTTTAGCCACAGCTGCCAGGAAAATTGTTTGGAATGCAAAGAAAAACCCACAAATAACTTCAGCTGAAATACAGAAGTGTCTGAAAAAAATGGTGTCGCTCTTTAAAGATGCACAATAAGGAAAAATTTCTGCTGAGAGCAGTTAAGCAAGAGCTTTTTTCAATTCCTGCCAGGATATCAGTTTTGTTTTTATCTAAGCAGGGCCAGCCCCCAACAAATCAACAGATTCAATTGTCATTGTGTACTGTGTTAGGTTACAGTGTGTAATTTTGTAACTTTTTTGGCTGTTAGTGTGCCAAGCAATTTTTTGCATGTAAAAAATGTGCCTTGGTTAAAAAAAAAAAAAAAAAAAAAAACGCTGCTTCATCAACCTTTTTGGGTTACTGACTTATGCCTACTCTGTCCTTTATTCCAATTAATGGGAACACATCAACATTATAAACTTTTGCTTCAAATACAATTTATATCTTTTCCAATATGCTTTGAATAGTTACTGTACCAGTGTCACAAAATCAACCATACCACAGCAATGTAGGAATGTTCATAATTTGTAGATTTGTACATGTGCCACTTCATTTCAGTTGTCAATTGTTGGGCAAGTTACATGCAGAGTCATCTGTTTTGTGACAATCCTACATTTGTTTACAATAAATACCCTTCATTTGTTCTAAGCTTCATTCTTGGCTTTTTCTAAGTTCTTAGTCTTAGTATTGGTGTTGGTTTGTGTTGCCTTGTCTACAACAATCACAAATTGTTGGAAAAAAATCTGGCATAGCAATCCATTTTTCATTTAAGCGAACAGACCTGTGTCATGACAATGGGGAAATGCAGACGTTAAAATACAGCAGAAAACTAATGGAACTATTTTTCAGATGTAAAATCCTATAACCCAATCCAATTTCCGATTCTGGCCTTTGATTTTCCTTGATAAAGCCACAGAGCTGAGTGACAGCAGTACAAGTCTGTTTGTTGTAAATCATCAAATACAGCGCGGCTCCATGAACACCCATCAGTGCAGTCATCATCCTCACTGTCACTGGAATTATTCTCAACTCACAGGACTCAACTCTTTTTGGCTTTCTATAACTGTTATGTGCAGGTACAGCTCAGTCTAATCCCATCTGACAGTTTCTACAGCAGAACCAGACTCCCACAGGTGTCAAACCCACTGGCTCTGCACTCTGCACATCAGGGTAAGTCTCAGCACCGCTCCAGTGAATTCTGATCCCAGACACCACAGCACCGAGGCAAACAGGATTATACACAGACAGCGCTTCAGGGAGTACAACCCCAGGACAATGGCATCACTGACAGATCAAGAGAAGTTTACATTTCCAGTACTTAAAAAAAAATCCAAGCACAAATATACATGTGATAATACAAAATATGTCAAAGCTGGTGATTTGAGCCATTTTTTAATAAAAAGTAAGATGGGTCAGAGGATGGACAACATAAAAGAGACCAAGTTTGTGTTCCTTTACAAAGTCGAGATTTGTCTTGATGTGGAGGCATGTGAGATGATCTAAGATTGAAAAAAAGGTGGTTCAAGTTTCAATTTTTTTTTATTTAGAAATTCAGTGTCAATAGGAACTAGACTGTCTTTGAAAAACAAAGGTTGTTTATGACTTGCAATTTGGAATAATAAGAATCATTGTAACTCTCAACTACTTACACAAAAGGTCCGTGCACAAGTTCAGCTTTACTTACTTGCATTCAGACTTTATATTTACCCACGTCCTCTAGGGCCCACATAAGATCCGTTCTATGTTTCATGTGCAAAAAAAAACAGGCTTCTATTAACTTTATCATATTGTGAAATTTAACGTCTTTAAACCAATGGTGCCTCGCTGTTTTGTAACTTATTATAAATAAAAACATGATTTTTCATTTGTTAATAACAAAACAAAAACCCTGTTCATCTGGGGACCCTAAGCAGGATATGTCATAGGGACCCTGCCTCACAATTAGGGCTAAAAAGATTCCTTGAATAAATTGAGTAAGTTGATTTGAAAAATGTCTTGATTATTTTTATGTTGCCTCGATGATTTGGGCGGGCACGTCTAACCATGCATGTAGCAGCTAAAGCCACTTTGACTCCAGAGATCTGCATTTTGCGTCGATTGTAGTGCCCTGGTTGTATGAACAACCCCCCCCCCCCTCAACTTTTTAACCTGTGCCTGACCCTTCAGGGACTCTGGTGTCAAGTTCAGATTGTTGTGCAAATATTTACAGTGTGTGTTTTTCAGTGTAGACTCCACGGAAAAACTGATGACAAGAACGACGTGCATCTGGAGCTGAACCTTCGTACTCTCTGCAGCTGTTTGAACTTTACGTTAAAGTGTTTGGTTAAGGTCATCCGTGTTCCAATAACTGTTGTTTCAATATTAACGCTAGAATCACCGTCTCCATGAAGGACTCAGCTCATTTGTTTGTTTGCTTTGTGTAGGCGCTGCCAAGTAAGTGAGCACCCCCCGCGCTTCTCAGAACAGTCACAGAACTGTTCAGAAATCTATTCTATTATTATTGTTATATGCAAATGGAAGTGTTTTGATTCACATGCACATCACTAAATACACTGTAACCTTTTAAAGGCTGGAGATAATATTTTAAGGCAATTTTTGAAATGCATTGAAACATACAAAGTAAAATTTCAATGATAATGGATGTGCAATATAATGCTTTGCCCATACGCTATTAGACAGCATTATTGTTTATGTATTTTTTTATTTATAGCTTTTTTGTCTCAGATATTTATTTTTGCATTTATAATGCACATATAATTTGAAATGGAAGTGATATTACAATGGTGATGGATATGCAAATAAGAATAAATACATGTTAATGTTATTTCAAACAGAAAATCTTGTTTTATATCTGTTCATTTGAACTGTGTTGCTGACTTTTAAAGAATTTGCAGTTACGCTATTTATTCAAATACTTGATTAATTGAACCAAATTTTGGAAACACAAAAAAAATCCAAATATGTGACCTAAAACAGTTGTGTCATTGCTTTGGCCAAGAACACTGTGCTGTACTGGACAAATCTAGTTGTCAAGTACAAATTTTTATTTCAAAAGAAGACATTCCTATTTTAAGACAGAGCCTCTGTCAAATACAATGGCAATGAAGCCACAGGAAAAAAAAACTTAGCTGTGATCTGTAAGAGCTCACCTCAAAATGACAGATCAGATTTAAATAACTATGAACTTCAGTTTGACTATCATCTACAAATCCATACTTATTAAAGTTTTTTCTCAAAGGTAAAACAATTATGTATAAAAACATCAAGCTGTATATTTAGTGTTCAGTAAACATTAACAAAAGTGCATGAGGCTAATCTCTGTTAAACAGTGTGCCCTTATGTTCCTTTAGACTAGAAGCACCAAACTAGAGCTATATCCCATACTTAATGAAGCCACACCCTCTGCTTTTGACAATATCAATTATGTAAGAATTTACTCAGTGACAACATGCTCTTCTTATCAGTATTTATTAAATATAGTATATAGGCCTAAACCAGCACTAATAAGGCATTAGGCACATTATTAACTACTCAGTTTTTATTAGATTCATATTACACTATTAAAAACAACACTGGTCCAACGGGTAAACAAAATGAGCTGTCTCTGTGTCTCTCTCTCAGCCCCGACCCCGGCACTGAGCCCCCCAACAGAACAGATACAAAGAAAAAATATGCTCATTCTCTTTGAATTGTTAAATATTAACACACTGCACTGATAGAAAACCCTGCTAACATGCCTTAGCAAGTTTTATCACCAATGAATAGTGTCTTCTGAGAAGATAATGCTGGATCTGTTAGGGGTCAACCTACAGGCCACATGGCTTCTTTCAAAAGTAGAGTTAAAACCTTTTCTCACAATTTTATTAACAACTCTAATACATCTGTTCGTGCTGTACATATTATAATAGTCAATTAAGTTTTTTTTTTAACAATTGTTTTTATTTTAAACTTTTGTGTCATATCTGTAAATCTTCTCCTCATAAATCAATGTGGATTATTTTTGTTACCACATGGTGTATACTCAGGACCTCCTCCAGAAGTAATCATTCTGAATGTGAGAGATAGATTTGGGTGACTCCAGAGAAATGTGAGCAATGTCAGGTCGGAGCTCTATATTGCTGCTTGTCCACTCTTATGGTTATCTTATATTACATCCAAATATGCACAGAATTGTTTTCAACATAAAAATGACTGTTGGTCCACTACATTTCTTATGTCTGTACTGTACATGCTGTACACATGCTCAGTTAAAGTACCAGACACTCTCCTGACCTCTGCAGTATAAGCACAGTCTGAAGGTGATTCTCTTGAGATCCTCTGAAGAACATGTGAAATATTCTTCAGATACATCTGAGAGACAAGTGTTAAACCAGTAGCTCTATATGATCAAGCCTTAGGCCTGAGGTGGCCATGTGTAAACTTACCGAGAATCAAGGACACCTCCACAGACAGCTCTTTGATTTTGCAGCCTCTTTGTGAAGATACAGCTGAGACAAACCTTCTCTCCCGTCTCAGGACCCCCCTGAGCCCACCCACTTGACTACTACATCAGCTCACCACATAGCTCTCCTCTCACTGACACAAACAATGCGTCAAGGTTGTGGGATTTTCTGCATTCTGATCAGTGAGAGAATGTGTGCTGCTCACAGAGGCTGTGTGTCAAATGTGCAGACTGTAATTCATATTTTGACTCTTTATTTATATTAATATAATAATAATAATAAATTGCTACAGACTGTAAAGACCAAATTGCCATCTTTATCCTGAGGTTGTTTTCAAGGCATTTTAATGTTTTAAGTCTTTTGTATCAGTCTTTTCGAAGCACTGGAGTGACAGATTAAATTGCACTCAATAGTCATTTTTCATGCACAAGTAAAAGCTCTTTTCGTGTAATGACTTAATGACTTTGAATGTGCGCTGCCAGGGGACATCGGTTCTCTATTCTTTTCTACCTTAAAAAGGCTTGTTTGGCATCAGAGGAAATTTAGAGAGATTTAAAAGCAAGACATTACATCTGTTCATTCGCTTATTTTGATGCCAATAGTTGTCTTCAGAATTTGCCTAATAAAGCGCCCAACAGCACTATTAAGCTGTTGCCAAACATGAAGACAAGCACTGCATTTTGTTTCAGCACTTTGTGATGACAGGCTTCTTGTCATAACACTTTGATTTAAAGAACATACTGAGTGCTGGCTGGGCTCCGACCGAGAATTGTGCTTAGCTGCTCGGAGCTTTTTATCTGCCCCGATTTTTCTGCAGTGAGAGGTAAAGGATAGTCATCATATCTTCACTGAGCTGCTCTGGGGTGTAAGAGGCCACTCCAACTTTATAAAATATTGATATTACGGTGATCTTTATGAAGGTGTCCTTTGAATAGCTAAGGAAAGTTGTGGATATAAAGTGAAGACCTTGTAAAGGTGGTTATGTTGCAAAATGAAAGAGCGTGTAGACTGACATGAGGACTTGCAAAGAATAAAAATTTTTTACTATACTAAAAATGTATAGATACAATTCCTATAAATATACAATTTTAAAGAAATAAACTGGTTTGTAAGCCATAATTTTGCCTCGTCTCAAAATATACACACATATTATCAACATTTTCTCCTCGTTATGTTTCACAAGTCCCTTTTGTGACCTAAAATAACACAGAAGCATTGCAAACTTGATAAGCAGAGCCAGAATCCAAAAATAAATTACTGTGATTGAATTGTCATCTGCACATTCCCAGTTTTGATCAGCTCAGTTTGGCTCAAAAGTTGCTCTAGCAAATAAACCCAATCAAACC
The DNA here is from genome assembly GCA_024349245.1 of Neodontobutis hainanensis. NCBI lineage: Eukaryota > Metazoa > Chordata > Actinopteri > Gobiiformes > Odontobutidae > Neodontobutis > Neodontobutis hainanensis. Next base: position 21,520,133 of record JALDNG010000020.1, read on the forward strand.
ACACTGTCATCATCAAAGGTATTAGGTTGCAGCATTTCAAAAGACAATGCGCTTCAGTCGCTTTAGTTTAGTGTGTTTCGTGTTCTTTAAACCACTGTTAGTCTAGTCTACTCTAATCTTCTTCCAGGGTCCAATTGTGCTGCTACATTTTGATTGGTCCAGCTGTTAACCCCCTGTGCCCACAGCCCCGCCCCCTACTCTTTACAACAGCAAACGTGTTTTGAGACAGTTGTCTTGCAAGAAATGGCTGCAGATTGGTTGTAGCGGCTGATCTGAGAGGTTGTAATCCATGTAAACAAAATTAATATGTGTGAAAGCACCTTAGTCGTTCAAAACTCATTGCAACTTCAGCCTTTCATTCTCCTGGGAACATTCAAATCTTTACTGACAAACAATTAAACAGAAGTATACTTGTTTTACTTGAGCTGGAGTTAAATGTTAAGATAAGGTCAATTGTTTGTAGAATTGTAATTTGTCATTTTGTAACTTTTATAGATTTGCCTCTTGGCCTTAAAAAAGAGTTTGTATCTTAGGGAACTTCCTGGTAAAATTAAAGGTAAACAAATAAATGGTAAACTTATTAATTCCTGTTACTGCAAATGTTGATAGGTATGCTTAGTGTAATTATTTCTTTTAGGATTCCACATTGAAGTGTCCCAGAGGAGACACCATATATGAATTGTTATTTCCTGTGCTTATTATGTGGAATGAAAAAATATTATAAAAAATAAATCTAGTTTTGAGAATCTTTCCTGTTAGTCCTGGTTGTGGCTGTGCACATTTCAGGGGCTGGTTTCATGTTGTTTTGTGTTCAGCGGTTCACTGACCAGAATTCCACTGAGCTTTCTCCAGAAGAAAAATCTAAATGTAGACAGTAGAAGCACCGTCAGTCTGTTTGTGGCACGCAGTGGTGGTGCTGACCTTCCCTCTGGGCTCTCCTCACCAGAGCTAAATTGTTGACCGTGGTCCAAATCACGTTGTCCGGGGCAACGTGCTTCATATCCTGACATGCTGAGTGAGATATTTAGGTCATACTGTGCTCCTGGCCCCAGCGTGAGCTGCTGAACGACACAATGGAATAAAACCATTGGACCATTGGTCAGTGGGCTTGGTTAAAGAGGAGTGAGACTAGGTGGGTTCTTTAATGTTCTTGGGAGGAATTTGCTGTTAAATGCATTTTATTCACAGTTGCAGAATATGCACAGATTCTCTGCAGCTTGGCCCACTGAGTGGAGCTGATTTTGTTGAAAACTTGTTAAGACACAGCTAAAATGTCATTGACTCCACACATTGATTCAACAAAAAATCAGATATTAGATATAGAAGGTTAAGTTGAGGTGTAAGATGTAGGTTTTGTATGTAAGATTGTGTTTTATATAAATGTGACATTTATGCACTGATGTGAATAGAAGCAAAGTTTAATTCTCAAAATGAGCTGTAGCCACATGTGCAGAAATACTTGGTTTTAGGAGTGTGGCCTTAGGGATAAGCCCTTGCAGGTTTCTGCCACACACCCTCACACTATGTTTTGTTAATGACTTTGTGCTTATTAATATATCTTAAAAATAATAATAAAAAAGAGAAAGATCTCACACCCTTTTTTTTCAAAAACTGCTGAGATAATGAGATGGACTGACTGACTGCTGTCAGTTATAATCATTCATTCATTTCAGTGTTAAGTTTGACAAGAAAATTTAATTTAGTTTTAATCTTTAATCTTTTGACTAAAATATTTTTTAGTTTTAGTCTCATTTTAGTCATCTTATTTCTTTTAGTTTAAGTCTAGTTTTACTCGACTAAAATCTCATGCAATTTTAGTCGACTAAAATTAAATAGATCTTTTCAACTAAAATCCCAAAGAAATTCATGAAGTAATAATTTTGACCTTCTGTATCAAACATAAAACTAAATTTTCTTAGAATTGAGATTTAAATGTGTTCACACTGTTTATTTCAACTAGCTTTATTGAAAATTGTTTTAGTTAATGAAAAACAATACCAATAGTAAATAAAACATCTTGTTGTCTATTGTGATATAAACAAAAATGCATCAATGTGTATCAAAGACATGCAAAATACACATTCACAGCTTATTTTAAATTAAATTAAATGAATGTGCAATTATCAAAAGTCCCTTACAGCCCAAGAAAAATAAAGAATGATAATAAATGTATAATCTAAATATTTTTTTAACTTAAAGTGCATTGAACCAGAGGATATTCCTTATGCTACATAAACACTGGCATCATCTGATTGGCTTGACTCATCCCGCTCGTTCCACTTCATCTTTCCCTTCTCCTGACTGGTTTTCATCACAAGTTGTTTTCGTCTCGTCTATTATTCGTTGACGAAAATGGCAGTCTATTTAAGTTATTTTCTTACTCATTATGAAGTCTTTTTTATTTAGTTTTTGTTTTGTTTTTGTCTGCAAAAAACATTTGTTGACAAAATATTTGTGATATTTTTTGTCAACAAAATTAACACTTCCTCTTAGTCCCATCAGGGGTCGCAGGGTACACCCTGGACAGTGGCCGGTTAGTCGCGGAGCTGACATTTAGAGACTCAGTGACAGACAACCATCCTCTCTCATTCACTAGGCCAACTGACCTATACATGCATGTGTTTGGGCGATGAGAGGAAGCGGGAGTATGTAACCATTTTCTTGTGAGATTTGTGAGGTATTAAAGCACTTTCCAAGTCTGGCAGTTTCTTTGTTGTTTTCGTTCGGATTTATCCCTACAGAGCTCCCCCTACAGCTTTGGTGTAATGTAAAACCTCACTTGTGATGAGTGTCTCCCTGCCCTCCTCTCTTCCACCTCTTTGACCATGAGATACGGTTTTCTCTGCTTTTGCTTGTTTTTCTGCCATAGACCTCATCAACCACAAAATAAGTCATTAAGCCATCACAATGGCTATGTTAAGGTGAAAATCCAGCAAAGTTCTTTAAGGTTTAAAGAAGTGGTCGTGGGTTTTTACCCCCAAAAAGATCTACTCATTGATTAGAAACTAGATCTAAAAGAAATATCTACTCTTTATTTAATGTGCAATAAACATTTTAAAAAAATAAAAATAAAATATATTGTTACAACCAACTTAAATGTTTGTTCTGGTACATGCTACAGTATTGTTTATATGGAAGGTGCTTGCTTCTTAGGTGAGCTAACTGCAGAACTGTTCCCAGCTGCTTTAGTGCACAAGTTAAAAGGATGATTTATCTGAGTCATTAATGATGCAGATATAAGATGTCTTCATCAAATGATGTTAGACAAGAAGAAGCAGCCAACAAACAGGTAAGATGTTTGTCTTCAGTCACAGACTATTGAGTGAGTCATTAGGATAAGCTACAGTGCATTTACTGAACCACACTCGGCACTGGCATAAAGATAAATGGTCTCAAACACAGAAGAACTCAAATATGGAAGATGGTTAGCAATTTATTTCAGTATCATCGATTATCAACAAACATGGAAACCCCAACTACAGGCTTTAAAAATGTACAATGTGTACCTTGTGTAGTGAAAAGGTAACAAAACTGAAAACATAACAGAAAACTTAAATAGTGTATAATCTGGATTAATTAACTTATTTAGGCCCTTTTTATACTTGTTTTTTTAACCTCTGAGTAAAACAGTACAACCTGGATTAGGTCAATGTCTGAAATTGTTCAGTAGCCTAATTTGCAGATTTACAAACTCTGCCAGGATTTGGACTGGCTCTAGCCAACATATTTCAATGACTTCCACCCAGCAACACGCACAAACACAAAACAGCACTATAGTGCTATAACAGTCATTATAAGGACAGATAGACAGATAGGAGTGAATGGTTGTTAGGTAGGACGCCCAGCAGCCAACCAGAGGCAAAGTGAAGTAATACACAATAATCTATTCAACAGTGAACAAATGCTAATTGAAAATAACTTTATTAATCCCCAAAGGAAAAATCAGTTGTAAGCTCTCTTCAAGTTAGTTGATTCAGTCAAAGGTCTTTATCTCCAATTTACGAATTGATTGTACAGTCTTATGTCAGTCGGAAAGAAGGCGTCCTGTCCTGCTTCTCCCTGATCTCGGATGTCCACTGGCTGATCTCTTTTGTTTAAAAGCCCAATACAGGAGGGGGTCCATGTTGTTCAGTATACCATATGACCTTTGTGTGTCTGTTGCTCCACTGCCTCTAACACCTACAGTTGAACCAGTCCTCTCTATTATGTTTTCAAGTCGCCACTGATCTCTTTTTCTGAGCCCCCCCCCTCACAAAAAAACAGAGTTAGCCATTACTGCTAATAAAACATCTGCAGTTTATTGTTTACATTATTATCTTTCTTAGAAAATATAGCCGGCTTTGGACTTTTATATAAAGTGCATCTGTATTTATGGACCCGTCTAGCTTGTTATCCAAATGCATTTATTACTCTTTTATTATTTATGTGGCCCAACTTTTAATCTCTAACATTCTCCATGCACCAGCAGTGGGATGTACAGCAAGGACATTACATGCATTCAAATGAGTCAAACTTGAGAGACAGATGTGCAGGCTAAACTTTAAAAAGGAAAGCTGTGGAACTGAAGAAGAATTTATTGAATAAATCCATGAGGACTTAAGACTTTTCCACAAACTTTTTATACTGTATAACTGCATTATTTGAGCAAAGCATAAAATACCTGTTGGCACACCTCATTATGCAGTGATTGTGAGCTCTATTAAGATTTTACAAAAGTGTGTGCGGCACTAGTTCTGCATATAATTTGGCACTCCTTTTTTGATTCGCTAAACTGATCTAAAACATCATGGTACCGAGGGTTAGGGTTAACCGAGCATCAGGTCAAAGGTGCACAGTTGGTCCTTAGTACAAATTTTATTTTACCACATTGCCTCTGGTATTAAGCACAAAGCGTAACATGTCCTTGCCACATGCCTCTACACTCACTGCTCTCAGCGGAGACCACAGTCACAGACACATACACAGAGATCTTGTGGAGCTGCGCTCACACGTTAAGTGACGTTAAGTTGATTACCTTGTTTTACAGTTGTTCAGATAGTAGCTTGTTGTTAGCAGTGAGCTAAAGTGTAGTTTGCAGTGGATCTGAAACTGTGAGTAGCACAGTCTGCAGCGTTAGACTCGGTTGCTTTTAACACTTGTACATCGCTTTGTTTTTTTACTGTCCGGCACAGAGAGCAGCATAAGTTACATTTGATCAGCCGAGCAGCTCAGCTGAGTGTTAGTGCTAGTTAAATTTGAGCTACTCTTCTCATATGACGAAGTTTAATAACTGAATCCTTTAAAAATGACCCTGTTTTTTGGTGTCTGCTTGAAAATGACATGTCCCCACTATCTGTATCTCTGTAACTACAAGGTGTATTATAATAATTCTTGTGTCAAAATGACGCTTGCGAGATTTCCCAGAAGTGAAATTTTGAATGTGCATGTTACAGTCTCAGAATAATTTAAGATGGAAAACATCAAAATAACCCCAAAAAACATTTCCGCCTAACAGCGTCCTGCATTTGTGCATTTACACAGCCGCCTGCTGCCTTTCACTGCACATCGCCATATCTCCGCAGCCGATTGGTTGAATGGAGTAAATGACACTTCCTCTGAATTGTTAGAGCCAATAGAATCGAGGGAAACTGTTCATATCTTGGTCAATTGGACCTTGCTCTGATGTCACGGAAGTGAAAGAGGTCTAAGCCAATCATAGTCTCTATCTCAGGTGGTAAAAACAAAGAGCTCCCGCACACATAATGAAAGCAGCCATGTTTCAGATGCATTGTACTGTGTGCAGACACATGGATTTACCAGAAGCAGCGTTTTTTGGGTTCCATTTATTTTTAACATAGATCACAGTAGGCAAACATTATAGACCACAGGACATGGTGGTAAAGGCAGACACATACGCACAGTCCACTGATTATCCACAATAAACAGCTGTAGTTGACTTGGAGGAACTTAATAAATTCATCCTCATCAGCTCTGTGTGACTCCTCTGCACATGGAAACATGCTGCCTCTGCCTCCATTAGTAAACTTGTAGTACACTTGTTGTCTAAGCCCTAAGGCGCCACATAATCACAGAAGCCAAGCTCACCGTTGGCATACACAGCAGAGTCACACCACGTTCACAGCAGCGCCACTCATCAGAGCCTGCTAGCAGTCTTCAAAGCACTCAAACCTATTCTACATGCAGCCCACAGACTGGTTCAAAGATAACTAGTGGAAAATAGGCAATGATGTTTACTGCTGTATCCCACTTTCCATATTACAGAAACCTTGTAGCTATGCAGGATGCACTAGTATTATTGATCAAAGCCCAGAATCAAACTCTCCACGAAAAGTTAAACAGGTAATGTTTGGGAGGGTAAACATTGAAACCAAAGTCCTATGTAGTTGTGCTCATAAGGTCATAATACCCTGGCAGAATATATATATATATATTTGGGCCATTTTTCAGAGAATATGAATGATAACACAAAACTTTTTATCACTCATGTTTGGGTGGGTTAGGTGAAGCCATTTATTGCTAAACAACCGTGTTTACTCTTTTTAAATCATAATGAGAACAGAAACTACCCAAATGACCCTGATCAAAATTTTACATACCCCCGTTCTTATTACTGTGTACATCAATAACAGGTTCAAGTCTTTGTGGTAGTTGTGAAAAAGGCTCTTTATTAACTCAGATGGCAAAATGGCCTGTCTTACATGAACTGCATGTTTGAGATCTCCCCAGAGTGGCTCAATGATATTGAGGTCAGGAGACTGAGATGGACAGTCCAGAACCTTCACTTTATTGTTGCTGTAGCCAATGACAGGTCGACTTGGCCTTGTGCTTTGGATCGTTGTCCTGTACGTCCATGTACGTCCCATGCTTTCTCCAGTATTTTCTGATAATATACTGCATTCATCTTGCCAGTAACCTTTTATACACACACACTGGTTACAAGCAAACAGATCACAGGTGAGGACCTTTAGTAGCCATTCAAACCCACTTGTGCATGTAATCAGGCTAAAATCACCAGGCTATGTAAAGTTTTGATCAGGGTCATTTTGGGTAGTTTCTGTTGTCATTATGATTTAAAAAGAGTAAGAGGAAAAAGGCTTGTTGGTGCAAGGTTGAGCAAATGCTAACACTTGACAGATTTGTAAAAATATTTTTAAAGAAAACTATGTAGAGGCTCCAGAGTTTGCACAGTTTAGATAGTTAAGGCACAGATTCATACAGCTCCACCTAGTTTTCCACACATATACATAATGTTCCATCCAGTGCTTAGTTTGTACATATTTATATATATAATGTTATACATCTTTTTTTCCAACCAGTTCATAGACGTAAGTCATTATAGAAATTAAAAAGTCCATTCGAGAATTGAGTCAAGCTGTTCTGATCATTAGCAGAAAGCAAGGCAATTTTATTTATACAGCACAATTCATACACTGGGTAACTCAAAGTGCTTTACAGAAATAAAAGTCAATTTACAAGATTTAGATTTAGAAACATAAGAAAAATTGAAAACATTATAAAAGAATTAGAAAAAAACACTTTTTGTAGTGTAGGCAGAGATAAAGAGGAAGGTTTTTAACTTCACCTTGAACACTGTTAAAGTTGAGGTTGTTCCAAGTTTTTCCTGCATCTAACTTAAACACTGCTTCACCCTGTTTAGTTGTAACTCTGGGCACGAGCAGAAGGCCTGTCCCAGATGTTCTCAGAGTCCGAGGAGGCTCATAAGCTACTAGCATTTCAGAAATATATTCTGGTGCTAAACCATTAAGAGACTTGTAAACCAGCAGTGCTGTTTTAAAGTCTATTCTCTGAGCAACAGGAAGCCAGTGCAGATATTTTAAAACTGGACTGATGTGGTTGTACTTCCTGGTGTTAGTTAGAACCCGAGCAGCAGCGTTCTGAATAAGCTGCAGCTGTCTTAACCCTCGTTTTGAGAGACCAGTGAGCAGGCCGTTACAGTAATCTAACCTGCTGGAGATAAAAGCATGAATAAGTTTCTCTAAGTCTGCTTGAGACATTATCCTTTTGACTTTGGAAATGTTTGTACAGTGATAAAATGCAGATGATGTAATTGACTTAATGTTACTCTGGAAATTTAAATCTGAGTCCATGACGACACCCAGATTTCTAAACTAGTTTTTAGATTTTAGAGAAAGAGACTCGAGGTGACTGCTGACACTTTCTCTTTGTTTCTGTTCCCAAAGATAATTAGTTCAGTCTTGTTTCTGTTCAGTTGGAGAAAATTATTTTGCATCCACACATCAATCTGTGTGTCATCTGCATAATTATGGTATGATACACCACAGCTGTGTATTAACTGTCCTAAAGGAAGCATGTAGAGATTGAATAATGGAGGTCCCAAGATAGACCCCTGTGGAACCCCACATGTCAGGGCCATTTGGTCTGATACACAGTTACCAACCGAGACAAAGTACTTCCTGTCTTCAAGATATGACTGAAACCATTTAAGAGCAGTTCCAGAGATACCTATCCATTCATCTAATCTTTGTGACAGGATTTCATGGCCCACTGTATCAAACGCAGCACTCAAGTCCAACAGAACTAAGACAGAGACTTTGCCCGCGTCAGTGTTCAGACGGATGTCATTTGTGACTTTGATAAGTGCAGTCTCAGTCTGTGATGGGGCCTAAAACCTGACTGAAAAGGATCAAAGCAGTTGTTAAGTAATAGAAAGTCATTAAGTTGCTGATATACAACTTATTCAATGACTTTCCCTAAAAATGGCAGGTTTGATATGGGCCTATAGTTGTTGAGCTCTGTAGCATCAAGACTGCTCTTCTTTAGGAGAGGCTTAATGACAGCAGTTTTTAAGGCCCTTGGAAATGTTCCAGACTATAAGCAATTATTGACTATATCAGTGAGTTGTGGTAACAAACTACTTATTACTGATTTTAGAAATCAAGTGGGTAGAACATCGAGGCAGCAGGTGGATGAACTCAGGCTGGAGACAGTTTTTTCAATTGTTCTGTCATTAACGGGTGAAAAAATGTGTTAACCCAACCAAGTGTCTCCTGATGGCTGCAGTGTTTTTTGCCCTGTGGACTGTAGCATGTTTAATGCCTTGAACCTTGTCGTTAAAAAACAATGCAAACTCATTGCATTTAGAGTTGGAAACTAATTCTGGAGGAAATGGAGGGTTTGTTAATCTGTTCACTGTAGCAAACAGGACACGTGAGTTGTTACTGCTGTTGTTGATGAGCTCTGAGAAGAATATTTTTTCTTGCTTTTTGCAAAGTTTGATTGAAAACATGCAGATTTTCTTTGTATACCTCATAATGAATTAAGAGTTTCAATTTACGCCATTTTCTTTTGGCTTTCCGGCATTCCCTTTTCTGTGCCCTGACAGAAGGAGCATTGCTCCACGAAGCCTTTGCCTCTTCATCACTTTAACCTTAACAGGAGCAATGGTGTCCATAACATTTAAAACACCTGAAGTATAACAATTCATTAAATCATCAACTTGACCTGATGAGGCATTTTCAAACCTGATTGCCTCCATAAACTGTGTCCTGGTGTTATCATTAATGTGTCTCTTCTGAACAACTGTAGGTCCAGCAGCAAGTTTTGGAATCATGGACAGATGGAAAAAGACACAAGAATGATCAGACAGAGCAACATCAATCACAGTGAAATCTGAAATATGAACACCCTTTGTAATGACCAGGTCCAGAGTGTGACCTCTGTTATGGGTCGGCTCATTAACATGCTGACAAAGACCAAAAGTATCAAGAATAGTAGAAAGTTCTTTGGCATTTCTGTCAGAAACATTATCCACTTGCACATTAAAATCACCTGATATGATTATTTGTTCATATTCAGTGCAGATAACCGAAAGCATTTCAGTAACTCATCAATAAAATCATGACATTGTTGGGGTGGTTTGTAAAGAACAACATATAACATAACAACATATATTTATTTTGAATGACACATACTCAAATGATGAAAACTCCCCAAGTAATAGCTTCTGGATAACAATATTATCCTAAAGAAAGGCACATACACCACCACCCTTTTTTTCCCTGCATTTTGGATAAAAATGTGAAATTCGATGGGATGGATTCAATAAGGACAGCATTTCCAGTCTTGCTGACTAACCATGTTTCTGTTAAAAACATAAAATCAAGCTTATTTGAAATTATTAAATCATTAATTAAAAAATATTTGTTTCCCAAAGACCTGACATTGAACACTGCAAGTTTCAAGTCTGTTTGAGCAGGACCTGATTTTATCTGTTTGCAGGGAATTTGAATCAGTTTTGTCTGATTAGACAATCTAACTGTTATTCTCTTCTCCAATTTGTGACTTCTGACTGTAGCTATGCAGCTGGGGGGGAGTGTTCTCTCCCAGGACCTCAGATTGATAAGTATTTTATTATTCGTCAGTGTCCTAATCGCTGATGCTAGTCAAGGCTTTTGGAGCTGGTCTGGGAGGAGGTGGAGTGGGTCTGACAGGGGTGCATTGGACACCTGTCGGTGGTCTCATTTGTACTGGCCGAGGTGGAGAAGTGGTGCTCCTCGGTGGTATTGGGGGTGATGTTTTTCGAGATGATGATAGAACCCGTGACCTGTCGAAGTTAGGTGTGAGGGGTATCATCTTAATTCCAGATTTTACCAACATTTCCAGGTGATCTGGAAATCCCATTGGTGAATCCGGGGATGGGACAGAGATGGTGAGGTCCGCAGAAGGTGTTGATGTTACTGGGGGGGTCCAGGGTCCTTTTGGGGGTGCATTTCAGTGGTGGAGGTAAAACCATTAATCATTTCAGAGAAGCATTAATCTTTACACCAGGGGTCCCCAAGGTGGAGCCAGGGGGCCAACATTGGCCTGCAAAGGGGTTTGATTTGGCCCGCCAGTGGTTGTTTTGCTTAAAATTGCCTGATTGATTCAATCTGTAATAATGGTCGAGCATACTTATCATTCCATTGATATTCCATTCCATTCCTATTCCATTTATGGGGGCGCAGTGGCTCAGTGGTAGAGCAGTCGTCCTTCAACCGGAAGGTTGGCGGTTTGATTCCCACTCTCCCCACAGTTCATACTATCGTTGTGTCCTTGGGCAAGACACCCACCTTGCCTCCAGTTATATAGTTTATATACTCCAGTAACAGCCTGGTGTCCTCACTCATGGTGATCTCATTACCTTCAAAGATTAAAAGGGTCTTAAGACAATTCAGGTAGGTTTGTGCATGTGACACAATTCCACACTTTATAAGTCCACAACTAGTCTGATTTTTGAAATGACTGGGTCAAACAGCATAAGTATGGGTCAAAAAGGTTGAGTTTGCGGGGCTCCAATTAGGCGCTACCTCGACAGAACAAACAAAATGGAGAGGAGTATTTCTTTCAATTACAGGCAAAATTTGTTTGTGTTTGGCCCGTGGCCCATGGCCCACTAATACTTTTCCGTTTTGGCCCTCTGAGGTAAAAAGTTTGGGCACTCCTTTACACAGAGGACAACACAAAAAGTTGAGAACAATTTCTGGCAAATGCCGTTTTGTCATATGGCTATTTGACATTGTCCAAAAACAAAATCTTATGTGTCATCTCAAGTTCCTGAGGACATTTGATATGACAATATAATAACAATGTTCCAAGTTTTCCTTACACAAACTGTCCAACTTCCTACTGTATGAGATACACTAATAGGACACTGAACATCCCACAATGAACGAAACAAAGTAAAAGCCGATTCAGACCGACTTTGCAATGATGATACTCTATAGAGAAAAGTTCCTGAGTAGGGAAAAGTGGTTGACATCAGTGAAACGCACCGCAATAATTCTGCATTCCTGTAACATAAGCACCTCTGCCAACAGCTTACTGTCAACATCCTCAGAAACCAGCCAAGAAGAAGTGCGGCTGCTCTAAGTTTTAATTATTTATCATGCACAGGCTGCAGATGCACTAAATGGATCTGGAGCTCGATGCAAACGAGAGCTGTGATCTGGAGGGCACTGATCAATGCACAGAGAAAAACTCGGCCATGTATTTCCTTTGGGCAGCCAATAATGAGTCTCACAGAGGTGGGGAGCGGAAAGGGAATGATTAGCAGTAATTAGACAAAAACAAAAAATCAGCAGTAGACCAAAGGCATTTTATATACATAGTGGCACTTACCTGTGAACCTGTTCTGGAGCCCCCAGCAGCAGCGTGGTTGTAGACTGTAAAGAAAAAAAAAGACAATCTAAAGACAAGTGCTAAAAGCTGAGGCTAAACACATGGATTGGGTTCATGAACAAATAAGATGTAAGAAACTATGAATACCTATATCACATCGCAAACAGGGAAATAAATATGTAAGGTTGTTGTTAAAAATAACCATCATGTTGTATATTTTTAACAACCAGCACAACCAGGCTGTGAGTGTTTGCAATTGAACGCATATTAACACTGTCAATGCAGCATCTTGCCCCAATAATGAGCTTAAGAAGCCATTTGCACACTGGGCAAAATGCATTGTGTAAATATTCTGATGTACTTTGGCCATTTTTAGACAGGAGGACGGCGTTGTCACTCCACAAAAACACTTCTTTTATATTTTTATTCAGCTGGGAGGGGTTTTTGTTTTGTTTCAGCACCTATTGTGGGAAATAGATTACACAACAGCTACATTCCAGAAAGCTATTGGCTGCTGGCTACACACAACGAGTAGAATAACATGTTCAAAATACTGTGTGTATGTGTTTCAAAAATGCATTTTCTGATAAGAGACTGTTAGCAGGGAGATCACAAGACGATGGCTGGCTAAGGGACGTCTCTCGTCAAGCAACCCTGCATTCTTGCCCACATACGGATATTTGTTGTTAACCTTGTGAAGGACATCTAAACAGACAAAAATTTAAACTCGAAAGGTGTCTCTCTCCGCTAACGAGTCAACAGTTAACACTACCAGTTGACACTACTGCTCTGATCTGGGAGGTAACTCAAACAATGGAGGAGAAATGAACTTTAGAAAAAATTTACTCCACACTTTCCACACAGAAAGAGCAGAGGAGATCTAATGCCGAGGGCTCCCACGAAGAGATTGGCAGATGCGGAGAAGAGGATTACGCTGCTGTCTGATCATTTGGAGGATATGGAGAATCAGAGTCGCTGCAACAACATAAGGGTTATCAACCCAAAAGGAGTGTGCAGTGGGGAAAACCCAAAGCCAATACGCTTTTTTGAAGAATGGTTACCATCCCTGCTTGGCCTCTGACCGGGTGAAGGTTACAGACTACATCTTAGTCTTTGTAATGAGTCTCTCTTTCAGATTACTTTCAATTATTTTACAGTATGTCAAGTGTTGTTAAAATAATTTTTAGTTCAGAATAATGAGAGAGACGATGGAGACAGTGTAAAATTTTGAATGAATAGTCAGGTTTCATTCTTGCAACAATGAAGCAAAGCACACACATGTAACAATGGTACAAGATAAAGCTTGCTTGCAAAAGTAAACAATACATGATATTTTATATCATGCTGAAAAGGTTGTAGGAGGCGTATCTTTCACACCCCATATTAAAAGTTCCCAGGTGCAGGATTTAGTACATGACAATGTCTATGTTTATATTTGGATTAGCATGAAGGACATGACATGAGCAGGACTAAGGGCAAACGGTAATTATTAACTAAATTTATAATTTCCATAACAGGTGTCCAAGATGTTACACACATCATCAACACAGAGACAAAACTTGTTTAATCATGTTTGCTAATGGGACACAATGTGGAGTTTCTCTGTGTACTGACGTTGTCTTGTTATATATAACAGAACCTGCATCTTCAATCACCTGTCTCATTGGCATTATCCAACACTGGTATATTTTTGAGATACAAAATAATTTTTTTGAAGTGTATTGTAATGGTAGTCTAAGAGACTCCTTAATATTTTACCCATTCCATTGATCCACGTGGCATTCAGATTACCCAGTGTTTAAGCAGATGTTGAAGGCTCATGTTACACCTCTCCTGTGTCTGTGGTTCAGATCAATTTGCTTCCTAGATTTTTATACCCATTACAAATGATCCCTTTGTTACTTTGTTTTTTGGTCCCTTGAAATGTGCTGGGCTGTATTTGTTTATTCCCTCTTTTAATGTTCTGTTAATGTGTTGTTGTTCGTTTACTTTTATTCTCCCCTCTTTCCTTGTTAAAGTAAAAAAAAAAAGAAAAGAAATACTTCACTAAACCAACTGACCTGACTAATCCAAGACCAGGACTGAACCAGGACTAAACCAGGACTAGACCAGGACTAGACCAGGACTAGACCAGGACTAGAGCAAGACTGAACCAGGACAAAACCAGGACTATACCAGGACTTTTCATTAATATATAAACAAGTGTCAGTATCATTCCAATTCACTTTAACTCACTTCAGCTCGTGTACTAATCTTTTGTGTTACCAACATAAAATGAAAAAAGAAAACAACAAAAAAGAGTCTAGTTTATATCAGTGACTCACTGGTCACACACACACACCTTACAAAGTTTGGACAATGCTAACAATGCTTGGGCCAAAAAAGTAGGCTATACTACAATACAATAGTGTCAATACATTTACAATTCATATTTATAATTTGTTGTTCCTTGTTCATTCCTTGTTCTGCCCCTGCAAAACGCTTTGATTTGAATTAACAATGTCTTTCAGACAGCGCTGCTCAACACAGCCACAAGGCAAATATAGCGCTTTTATTCATTTCATGTTTCTGCTCAATGCCAACACAAAAAAATAATAGCAAAGCAGCAGCAGTGAGTGTTACCTTTAGTGTTTAATTAAAGCAGTTTACCTTTGGATACCTTGAGTTTGATCCCCCTCTGTCTCCACAGGGCTAATGTGCACATAGTCTTTGTAAAACATGCTACAAGCTCTCTGAATACATGGTTGATTTGCATAAATCAACAAAAGTGCGCTACACTCTACAGAGATGTTACTATGCTCTTCCCATTTAATCAATTTTCTGCCACTTTTCTAAACCAGTGCATCCCTGAGGTCACATGACTCCTTTCTCTGTGGATTATTACTGTCTTTAGTGTCTGTAGAGTATTCAAGGACGTTATTTGAGCTGCTTTGTTGTTAACAGCTGTATTAGCCACAAGCCTCTCTCATGGAACCTCTTAAAAAAAGGTCCTCGAGAAACGGTGCCACCATACAACAATATACAGCAATATACAGCCATCCACCAGAGGGCAGGCTCCAAAAGCGGAAATATAAGGAGAAATCCAATGGCAACTTTACAAGAGCCAAGTTTTTACTACATGACAACTCAACTCTATCTAAAAACTATTGTTTTACTATGCAGTAAAAGCGGAAAGTGCAGGGCCATATAAAACACATTTTATTTTTTCCCAAATTCCGTTTTTTCTGTTTTAATTTTTGCCAATTCCGTTTTTTACTCAGGACAAACACTGCATGATGCAACATAACACTGCACAAGTACTTCATATCACAACAAAATATTGGTTAATTAGCTTTAAACTGTCCAGTAAAATACATTTTACTAGTTCATATAATTTTAAATTAAAGTGCTCCATTAGCTTTTTCATTAAAGTAAAAAAAAAAAAAATAGGACTGAAGTTCATAAAAAAAAAATCATATAAATCATATAAATCATAAAAGTGTACATCAAAGTGTATTACAAACAAGGCAAAATATAGCAAGAACTCCCTGAGTAATGAAATTAAAGTTGACTTTGTCATCAACATTTTATCACACAGCCACCTCTGCTACTCTTGGGAATCTTGCACTCAGGCCTCTCCAGTAGTTTGCAAGCTCCATATCAGGTGGCAGGGGGTCCCTGGAAACACATTGCTGATAGGCCAACCACTGCTCACTCAGCTCTGCTGATGGGTTAGCCAGGGGCTTCAGTGTTGAGTAGGCTTCAATCTGCTTTTTCACCCTGTACACATCTCTGGCTGGATGTGTGTGCCAGTGCTTTGAGAACTTTGTGAAAGCCAAATTAAAAGCATCATGGAGATTGTTCAGCACGTCCTTCTTCTCTTGAAACACCATTTTTCTCAGTAGCTCATATGTCTTGGGCCCATAACCACATGTTTTTGCTGTTCCATTAACTAGGTAGGACCCAAGATCCTCCATGACATTGTATGCAGACACTGCTGTGGGTCTGTGGGTTCCTTCCAGGATGGTCAGGGCAGGAATCAGCTTGGAGCAAGTCTCTGAGATTAAGGTTAACTTGAGAGTGAGGGTCTGCACCTTCTTCTCTGTTTCCAACTGGCTGAGGATGTTCTTGACTGCCATGCTTGTTGACTCCTCTGACAAGAAGAACTGTCTGTACAGGTGAACATGCTCTGCATGGTACTTAATAGCCTCAAACCAACTATTCCACCGGGTACAAACAGCCTCAGGAGGAACCTTGGCCTGCACAGCCTTATTGACAAGGAAGGCCACCCATCTTTGCTTTCTGGCAGGCTTTTTGAAAAACACAGATCTTATCCATGTGACAAGTGAGGTAGCATCAGAGAAATATTTGTAATGCTGCCAGGTCTCACCCACCAGATTTATGATGTGGCAGAGGCAGGTAACATGGACAATGTTTGGCATCATTCCTTTCAGGACCTCCCTGTATGCTTTCAGACAGTAGACAGCATTATCTGTGATCACTGCCCAGGCATCATTCAGATCTAGATCATTGCTGTGAAGGGAGGCTAGTATTGCTTGGGAAACTGTTGAGTAGTTGCATCTTTCCATGAAGATGACATCCACAAGAAAATATTGTTTTTCAACAGCTATAAATAATTATGTAAATTTAATTTCCTATATTCAGTTATCCCTTTACATAGTTGCAAATTGCAATGACTAAACACAAAAACATTCTAAGGGGGTGCATCAGTTAATGCATTCACACATTTCTATATGACCTTAGTATTGACCATTGTACAGTACTACAGGCAGTTAAATTCACATTAGCTTACCAATGACGATGTTTAGGACGCTGCAGTCTCTTGCATCAGTAGTTTCATCCACAACAGCAAAGTACTTTTTCCCCTCGGATTTTTTCTAGCCCAGAGAAGACATGTTGCTCGAACACTCGGGGTAGGTGAAGTTGGCAAAGGCTGCTTACATTTTCAGGTAGGGCTCCTCCCTGTTTGCAGTTCTTCTTTAGAAACGAACGCAGTTTTGTCATCTTTTCCAAAGGGATGTCAGCCTCAGCGCACATAGCGACAAAATCCTCAACAAACTCTTTTCTTGAGTCCGAAGACTTGAATGCAGCTGCAGTAATGCACGTCTGTAGCTGTAGGGATGTGGTGGCCGTGCTAGTTTTATCATTATATTTCTCCTTATTCTTAAATGGCTGTTAGATAGCAGGTGGTCAGTGCATGTATTTTTGCGCTTCTAGTCAACGGAATGCTGACAGCACTTACAAAACAAAAGTTTGCCTGATACATAAAAGTCATGCTCTGAACTGCTCGGCTCGGTACTGAGGACTTTACGTAACTTTTTCACCGACGAAAGAACAACTGTGGAGAGCCTCTTTTGTTGCCATACTTTTGTTGTTTTGAATTTGAAGAGGTGGAGGGGAAACTGAAATGACGGGAGGGGTTGTATTGCCCACATTTGCTTCCCCGGTCTGCTTTTTCCCCCGACATACGTTCTTCTCCCAACAAAAAATTTAAATTCCGGAAAATTCTGCGTTAAAACTAGATTCCGAGTTAATATGCCAATTCCGCTATTCCGTTCGCGATTCCGCGATCGCGGAAATTATAGGGCCCTATAAGTGAGTGAGCTGCTTGGTGACATAAATTTTAAGCAGCTTCTGTTGACAGTGTTATTACCCTAGCCTGGTCAGCAGACCTGGTATCAAAGTTCAAAGTTCAAAGTTCAAAGTTTTCTTTATTGTCCCTCTTGGGGAAATTAATTTTGCAGCATCATGCTCCTTAAAAAACATACATAGACTTACACTTCAACAGCTCAAGAGCAGGACCAATAATGGAAATCACTAAAAACCAAGATAAAAATGTGCAAAATGGAATTAAAACATGAATAAAAACATTGTGCAAACAAGCAATTATTGTTGTGCAAAATGATTATAAAGTGCTAGGTGCCATTTAAGTGCCTCACAGCTGTCGGTAAAAACAACATATTTAATCTTTTAGTCCTACAGCCCAGAGCTCTGTAGCGGCGGCCGGAGGGCAGCAGCTCAAACTCCCCTCTGAGGGGATGGTCTTGGGACTGCGCTATAGCACCAGCCTTCCTCTGCACCTGTCGGCTGTAAATGTCCTTCAGCTGAGCCTGACTCCTCCCCGAAATCTTACTGGCCACTTTAACCAGACTACCCAGTCTGTTTTTGTTGGTCAGGGAGAGGCTTCCAAACCAGGCAGTTTCCTTTAGCTGACATCCTGTGGGACCAATTGTCCCTGTTCGACCAAAAAGTGGCAGCTTTTTGCGATGCTTTGGTTTCTCTAATTGGTTAAATGTTTTTTAAAATGTGTCCAGAGGCAGTTGGCAACTTGAGTCCACAAAGACCGGTCTAATTCTTTATACAGAATAACCTTTATGGCAGCTCCAGCATTACACAGAAATTAAAAGTTATTTAGCTGTTTTTACAAAAACTATATAATTATTATTACAAATACAGCTTGCTTGGCCCGATGGCTCTTGTAAGTTAACAAACAACTGTGAAAATGACAGCATGACAAAAAGCTTCCCATTGGCATGGGGTTTCCCAGAAATTGACAACACTAAAGCAAGTCTTATGCAATGCAAACGTAAAGATGTGATTAGTCTAAAAACTATATCCATCATATTTATTTAAAACACAATTTGCTTTGTTAAGCGTGTTTGATGAAGTGAGTGCTTTTCTAACCAGCTAAACACTTAAGTTGGGTCTCATGTGCACCACATTTATGATTTGTCTGTACTGATTGTCCTTATTTTTTGTGGTGAAGAGAACTGCACATGTAAGTGTCATATTCCACAGATGATCAAAGCGGCATTTGGCTCATTAACTCGACAAGTCAATGTCAATGTAATGGCACACAGTGACAGTAATGAACCACAAGACGCAGTTTCATTAGACAACGCCATTTCAACATCCACAGACAGGGATTGAAAATATTCCAATTAAAGTTATTATTTTTTTATGAGTCATTAAAAAGTCCCTGACACCTGAGCATCACTCTGAGCTGAATATAAACTGCTGGAGTGCTGTGCACCATTAATCTATCACTTTGTAATTAGAGCCCTGAGAGTGTCTATCCAATTACACAGCCATCGATTTAGCGACAAGAACATCTTCACAGAAACGTACCCAGGATTTTAAATCAATACATAAAACTAGTGTCACCAAGAATTAATTTATACTACAGCAGATATGACACCAGGCTTCAAGCTTAAGCACTGCTCAGCTCTAAATCGGACTTTTATTTGGCCATATGAATTCATGCAGGATGTAATGGCCATGGAGCCACTTTTATAAATAATTCTGCAGTAGGCTTGTCTATATCAGTGGTTCTCAACCTTTTTTGTGTTGTATACCCCCTGGGCTATTTAATCATACCATGAGTACCCCTCATACATTTTCAAGTGGTCTGATAGTGGTCTTTTCAAAGTGGTCTGATAGTGGTATGATATCTGATAAGAGTATGTGGCCCATACTGTCGGCCGGGATACTATAAAACTACAGAAATGACTTATATTAATCAAGTTAGTAACAAAACTGACTGCCATAAAACTTAAAAATCAAAGGTGAAGTCTAAACCAACTAATTCAATGAGCCTCTAATGACATGAAGAATAATGTAGTTACTGTGCTACCGACTGAATGACACAGGCCAGGGCTCTTCAACTTCAGTGGAATTATTGAACAGAAAGAACTAATAACAACAACAATAATGTGTCTGACAACAAGAAATATTAATTATAGCTTTTTTTAAATTACTTCCATGAGTCATTTTCTGCAGAAATTAAAAAAAAAAAAAAGTTTTTTAAAACAATTTCATACACATTATTGATAGAAAAACCGAACACGTCATAAAAAGCATCTCAAATCCATTCAACACAAAAAGTAAAGAGAAAACTGTTATTGGCCAAATAACAGACTGTAAACAGGACATAACCCGAACAAAACTCAAATTTTCTACTTTGAACAACATCAGTGTCTAATACATGAACGACTGTCCTACTTACATTTCCCAACATTATCTGCTCCATTAGATGCAGACAACGTCAGTGAAGGCAAGGATGTGTTCATGCACAAAGAAAAAGTGGGAAATCTGATAAACTTCCGAACACTAAACTCTGATTAGAGACTAAAATTTTGTTGGCCTGCGAGTCATTAGCTGAATAGGTCTCACTCACATGGGTGCTCAAAAAGAGCAATATATTTCCAGTGACTAAATTATTTTTAGCACAGTTAGGTAAAATTGGATAATTTTCCATGGCACAACTGACGCCCTGTCAAGGCACACTAGTATGAATGAACAATGCATGAATCTAATTATCAAATAATTCTGCCCCCTGAAATATCCTCACGGACCCCTACAGTGTTTCCCAACTGGTGGACATATGACAAGGGGCTGTGTTACGCCCACAAATGTAATAAGAATTTGCCTGTTTCTAATGTAATAAACCTGCAAAAAAGCTGTTCCCTACTGTTTCTACAAATGTGATAAATTCCTGCAAATGTAATACTAATTACGTTAACAAAATTTTAAAAATTTTAAAAAGTTTACTTGTACTCATACACAACACAACAACAGATTGCGCTTTCCTGATCAGCTCCTTGATTCTCTAGGCTCTCCAGCAACAACAGAACAGAACATGTGGTGCATTCATGTGGTCCTCGGGAACTCGGGGAAAAGTTTTTCTGAGTTGATAAATGCACACCTGCTCAGGTTGGAATAACAGCTTGGAAACTTCGGAGTTGCCTGACATTCCATGTTGACATTTTCATCATCAACATAGCAGAGGAAAGCAAACTTTAAAATATTTTAGCAATATCAGTCATTTCATAACTGGCATGTAAAATGTGCATTAATAACTTGATACTAGAATAGTACAACTAGTTTTTTGACCTTATAGGCTTATTTAGACTTTATACAAAAAGGTATTTATTTACGTTCGTTATTTTCTTGTTATGTTAACTTGTGTTTTTAATAGGCTCCCTTTTATAGAACCACTACTAATAGGCTAATATTTGCTAGCTACTTTGACTGTATTAACTCATTTGAAAATAACATTAGCACACTTTTGTCTTAGCGTCCATCTTTCTTGTTGTTATGATTTTTAATGTTCTGAATTTTACGAGCTGAAAACACGTGAACACACTGAAGTCAGAAGAACAACTTCCTAACTTGGATATTACAAGTTCCCAAGGACCACATAAATGCACCAAGTGAACTTGTTTCACACACTCAGTCCACTGGACTGTGCTCTGAAGAGCAAGCAGTTGATCTTTTATATAAACAATTCAACAACAAACAACATACAGTATTTATCCGGTAACAATCATCATCATGGAGCATACAAATAGATTTAGGTGACTATATCTTCATAGTTTTACATGTATAATCTATGAAAAGGATTTGAACCAATCAAAAATAAAAAATAATTTGAGACGTACAAGGATGTAGATAGACAGGTGCAGTGCACAGTTGGTGGCTTCCCTGAGCTGTGAGACTAAAGGAGGTCTCATTAGTTATATAAAAGGATGTCTGTTGTACTGGGCTGACTGCTTACCAAAGACTTGTACCTAGCGTGCTTTATCAACTAGTTACATTAGCCTGAACTGACAGATGGCAGGAAGCATCCTACTGCTACTTCGAGACCTGATTAAAAAGCACAAATGGAGCAAGTAAACACAAATTGTTCAAGCATCCAGCTGAGTACAAATAATTTGAGTCATTCTAGCGAGTGTGTACCCAACATAAGTCTTCACTCAGGCAGAAAAATGAACAGATCCCTACAGCTTGATTTCCATTAGCATGTCTTCAGTTACTGGGTAAAAAAAAATCTACAAAAAACAAACCTTTTAAAGTGAACTGCAGCCACTAGTAGCTAGCCACACCAACCAAACCAACAAAACCTTACTAAAATACCAAAGAGATACTTGCTTTTGGTATTCACATAAAATGTGGTCTTGTATATAGTCCTCATCCAGTAGCACAGGCTAAAAAAAAAAAGACACTGGCCATGAGAAGGACAGAGGCCACTGAGGTGAATAATGCAACTAATATTTACAGTGTGGTCTCATTCAACACAAAGATACTTCTAATAAAAAAAAATACTGTGAAAATTTGGGAACAAACTTTATGACCCAATCCATAGTCTTCCAGAATTATTCAATTCAGCCAGCGCATGAAAACTCTTCTTAAATTATTTAAAGACCTGGCTTCAAAAACACTAGTGTGTGAAAAAGCCTGGAGTTAAGCCAGTCAGTCAGACCAACGTAATGAAACTAATGATTTTAAGCATGAATGCATCAAAAACAACAATGGACCCAAGCCAATCTGCATAGCGTCTCCTTTATCCCAGGGAAACAACAATCTCTGTGCAAGAAAACAGGACACAGAGAAGACAGGGTGCAGATGTGATCATGCCCCAGGTCTTACACACCCATAATGTGAGCATGTCAATATCCCCAATGGGTCACTCCAACATGCTGCAGAACTCTGAATAACAACAAAGAAAATTAGACACATATAAGAAACGTTTTGTTGTCCCACCTGTGTTTAAAAGGGTCAATACACTGATGAACTTATGTGGTACTAAAGTTGGCTGATGCTACTGTGTGCTTTGCCATTAGCAGATGGAGCAAGAATGATTTTATCTTAGCATATTTTTATCAGTGAGTCAGTAAGTCTTTCTTCAGAAAACTCAAGTCATAAAACCCTCCGAGTAAATGTGTATCCGAGTTTTTGGCATTCTGTACACGGCCAGCAGAACATAGTCCTAAGCATTCTGTGACTTGTAGCCTTTAGCTGCTGGAGCCTAAGCACTTGCATAAATAGTGCTGCCAGATATTGACACTATGTAGAGAAAAACATTCAGTGCAAACACAAGGCTAAATCTTACATTTGTGTTGTGTAGGGTCATGAAGGCATGGGACGATAACCAAATTTTCATGATATTAATGAATCAAATTGCATTCTGGGTGTTAAGATAGGGAGAAAACAGTATATTTAAAAACAGTGATGCTGTGTACAAAGTGTTTTTGTCTTTCTCTCAAATCACTTGATGTGACTGAAGGAATAGGCCAGTAACATGAGCGCAACCAGTAAAAAAGTGAGTTTAAAACCCTGTCTAAAGAGACTGCTTGTGTGAGTCTTATAACAGAAACATTTCCCTATAGTCTATTTACCTGGAAATATAAATGTAACCATACCGTCAGGATTTCAGATGTTCCAATGTCTAGGAAATACAAGCCACTAACTGTAACAAAAAGTATAAATTCATATTAGGATTTTAAACATTTATAATTGCTGTTCCGTCTCTGATTTTAGTCAGCAAGAGGGTAATGTATCAGATCTGATCTAACTGACTGCCCATGCCAATCAGTGCAAACATAAACAGGAATTTGTAAAAAACACATTTGCATACATTATATGTTCATAATAATATTACACAATATGAATAATAAGTGGAAGTCAAACACATTCCTGCAGAAAGCCTTGTGTTGCAGCAAATGTTGCATCTTTTTCCCTGCTGAGGCAGCGTGCCAGATAACAATGTAGTCATTCTCTTCGCTCCACAGAGTTCAGGATTGGCTCGGTGCGGCCTGTGAACGCCACACGCATTAGATAAGGACGTGTATCAGGTTTATTTTTGCCAGCTGCTAATTGCATATTTTAAAAACTTTCAGTTTAAAATTACAATTCATTATGAAAAAGTTAATGTGCTGTTTCTCACTGAGCCTGCTCTTTCAGATACACCTGACTGTGGGTTTTAAAGGCACTTCTGATGAGAAGAAAATACAGCCAGACTAATGCCAGTCAGAGTTTGTGAGCCCTCCCTTGGCTGCCATTCAATGGAGGCCCAATTAAAAACACAATTTAGTAATTTTTCAGTTGGCTAAATATTTTATTTCTGTTCTCAGTGTTTCATTATTATAATATGAAACGTGGTTTTAAAATGAGTGCTTTTCCACTTTGGAATGAAAGAAACGATTCCTGGTCTGATCTAAAACCGGCACTGGACCAGGATAAACTTCCTTCATAAGTTTTCAGTCTGACTCAGGATGAACCTTCTTCATGGAAAGGAAATCACAAATAAAATGAGACAGGCTTATTAAAATAAACATAGCTTACTGGTTTAACTTGCTTCATGGAATACCCCAATAGCATTCCAGGGAATAAAGTTTATATTGGTTCAGTGTCACAGAAAATATTGGCATTGACGTAAAAAAGGGCTAGATCTTGAAATGTAAATTGCTTGGCAGATGGTGCATTTTCAGATTTATTTTTTTAGATTGACTGGTCAAGTTGCGTATGCCAAAGGTATAGCACAGTCTGTATTTGGTCATTTTAGTCGTTTCATTGGCTAATTTCACCTGTGGGGACCAAGGGATATATTAACTTTAGGACAGCGTACAGTGTACATTAAGCCGGAGCAGAGATGCTTGTACCAGATTATAGCTCAACAGTTTATTTCTATCTGCAGTCCTATATTGTACATGTTTTTAGTGTATTTACTAGTTGACTTAATAACAGGTATTTGTTATGTGTAAATTAGTCCACAATGACACAGTGTCCACAAGTGATGGTTAAACAGCGTTTAGTGTCTTGCTGTGATCAGGCCTAACCCCCAAATTACACTGCATGCGGGTCCGCTGCGGAACAACGTTGCAGATCATTGCCCACTGGATGCGTTTCAGATTCACTTTATTGCGACGCGAGCCCCGAGCAACTCAGAAGAGCATGTGCTAGAAGTACAAGATGGTGTGATAAAAACCATTGACAAAGACGTGTGCAGGATCAAAACAAGTTTATTCAATAAAGGAAGGGTCAGAAAACAAGTTTAGTTTGAGATCGCTTTGTTGTTCAAATAAACATCACCTTACATGGTTTTTCCTCGTTACATTGGTTATGAAAAAGTTTTGGTTTTGCAGATATTATTGCATTTAATGCTTAATTGTCTAAATAAACACTTTAAATATTTGAATGAGGAAAATTTGTTGGTATATACAGTCTAGCCTGAAATTATTCATACCCCTGGCAAATTTTGAGTTAAAGTTACTTTCATTCAACCAGCAAGTTTTTTTTTTTTTGATTGGAAATGACACTGGAATTTTTCAGAAGTTAATAAGACAATGTACAAGTGACACCTGTGCTGGCCAGGAGGATAGTGAGAGGTGAAAAAGAATCCAAGGTTCAGCACCAAGGTTCATCCTGGTGAATCTGGGCTCTGCTGGTGGCAACGTCTCAAGGCAGACAGTCCAACGGACACTGCACACTGCGGAGTTCCACAGACGCAGAGCAAGAAGGACACCACTTCTCCAGATAAGGCACACAAAAGCTTTGCCTTTGCAAATGCTCATCTGGGCAAAGACGAAGACTTCTGGTCTTCTGTTTTATGGTCAGATGAAACAAAAATTAAATTGTCCGGCCACAAAGCTGTATTTTTCATTTGGCGTAAAAAAGGAGAAGTCTTCATCCTAAGAACACCATCCCCACTGTCAAACATGATGGGAACCTAATGCTTTGGGGGTGTTTTCCAATGGAGCAGAGACCCTAATCACAGTAGACGGCACAATGAACAATACATCAAGATTCTCAACAACAACATCAAGCAGTCTGCAGAGAAACCTGGCCTTAGGCACCAGTGGACATTTCAGCACGACAACGACCCAAAACACACAGCTAAAGTGGTGAAGAAATGGTTAGCAGACAAAAAAATTAACCTTTTGCAGTGGGCCAGCCAGAGTCCTGACGTGATTTCAAGAAGACCCTCCAACCTGAAAGAGCCGGAGGTTATCACTAAAGATGAATGGTCAAAAATCCCAGAGGAGAAAAAAACAAAAAGCTGGTCAGCAATTATAGCAAGCATTTGAATGCTGTAATAGCCAATAAAGGCTTTTCTATTGATTATTGAGAAGAGTATGAATAATTTTGGACATACCACATTTTGTTCAATGTAAATAAAAGCTGAGAAATATTATTATTAACAATGCCTCTTGTACATTGTATTCTAGAAGATGACAGTGTAATTTCCAATTAAAAAAAAAAAAAAAAAAAACTTGCTTGTTGATGCCAGGGGTATGAATTTCTCTCAATTTTCCCATCAATTCATCCAAATTAAATATTTTGTCATTTTTACTTATTTTTGAAGTAATAGTGATGAACTGTAAAGATTATGAAACATTGGATTTTGCTGTGGTCCTTGAGTTCAAACTGTGTGGTCTTTGTTCTGTCTTCACCTGAACAGTGACTAGCTTCAAACACAGATAAAGCACAGATAAAAAATTGGTAAGTTTTTTATAACAAACTATTGTCTACGCCCCCCTGCCCTCTGCTGGACACAGTGTGGAGTTAAACTCATTGTTTTCTCGTCAAACTTAACAGAGCAGGACAAGGTGACACAAGAGTGCTGTTCTGCTCGTCACTACAGAGGCTTAGAGTTTAATTGCCCCGGGCAAGAGGACAACCGTTATTGTTGAGCCCTGCCTGGTCACTGAGCTGTGGTGAGCTGGCTGCGATACTCTACCGCTCATCCAATTATCAAACTCGTAAACCCAAGTTTGGTGCCTTGAATTATATTTTTGGCTAAGAACTCTGTCATAGCCTCAGTGAGTTCCTTGTGAAAAAAACTAAAGTTTTTTTTAAAGTAAAGCGTCTAAAGTTAATCTTCAACTTTCATTCCAAAACCTGTCACATGACAAATAATCATGGCCTCTGTGATTTTAAAATCTCTTTTAATATTACAATTCAATGGCCAATGAAAATTAATTGTTCAGTCCTACATTTCAGACCCACTACTTTAAACAATACTCTTTTTTTCTTATTTGTCCAGCACTCATATTCAAAGATTGACCATTTTTTTAAGATAAAACACTTACAAAGTTACAAAATTTCATGCTATTTTAATTTCAGACAATTCATTTATGCAAACAGACTTCATTCACTCTCACATTCATTGACAAGGGACACTTTAGAGTGGCCAGTTGACCTATACATGCTTGTGTTTGGACGGTGGGAGGAAGCCGGAGTACCCGGAGAGAATCCACAGACTCCACAGACCCCTCTGCCACCATGCACCCCATCAATATAGAATATTACTTCATGTATTTTAAAGTCCACCATTTGGAATTTCTTTAAGGCCGTATTACCGTTGGAAAAAGTAAATGTTGGAAAATATTCGGTTAACGCTACGTTAACCGAATATTTTCCATTGTTTACTTTTTTAGCAGTGAAAGAAAAATCTGATTGCATTTTGACGGATTACTCAGATGGTGATTTATTGTAATTCCTACTCCTGAACAGTTGGTGGCAAAAGTACAAATGAATTCAGAGGACCCCCTCGAAAACGAGATGATTCATCTCAAGAGATTTATCCTCACAAAAATGTAAATAAATAAATTAGTAGCGGAACTATATCCTGAGTCGGTCATTACTATCTTGATTCGGTCACGCCCCTTATAGTGCAGTTTCCGTTTATTTAACGGCTACTTTGTCTAGCGATCACCGTCTAAGGGTAAGTCACGCTGTTCTAAACATATTAACCTATTTGTATGTCGATTTTCAGGTATTTTTGTCAATATTTAGGTGTCTAATGTTTGTATTAAAGCTCTGGCTAGCTGCTAGCGTAACGCGTACAGTTTGGTATCTTATCAATAACTGGACGATTAGGGCTGAAAGAAGTCCAGTTTCTAGCTAGTTTGACTCCCGACCGATGAAAAATCAGGCCAGTGTATGACAAAAGCTTTATGATGTTTTTTATTCTGTGAAAAAGTAAAAAAAATACTGCCGCGAAAAAGCTTTGGCAACAGTCTTGTCTTTGCGAGTGTCTGAATCAGGGTGTTGACAACAAAAAAACTTTCAAAAGAAAAGAGGTGGTAAAATCAATTTGAGCAACAGATTGATGTGTTTGTTAATAATTTTGTTAGTTTTGTTGCTAGCTTGACACCCAAGACAGTGTATAACAATCATATGTTGCGATGATATAATTTTTTTAAATAACATTTCTTGCAGCAAAACGCTTTCTTTTACAATTTTTTTTTTTTTTGTTCTGATGTGGACTGAAGATTGAATTGGTTGTTTGTAATAAAAATCTGTTGAAATTTGATTATTTTAATTTATTTCTATCAACTATCAGTGTTAATGACAATAAAATCAATCAATGCTAGGTTTATTTTAAAGAAGAGAAAATAAAACATGTAAAAATATATTTGTACAGTTGGGACACTCCCAAATGATTTGTAAACTAAAATTATTAGGCTATCTATTCATTAATGTCATTTTACTTATTACATTTTTATTTACATTTACTATTGAAAAAGTTTTTAATTGAAAATATTTTTGTGTGTGTTTGTGTGAGTGAATCTTGGGATGGGTTTCATTTTCAGAACATGATCCAAAATGTAGCTTATTAAATGTGCTATCTATTTGCTATTTTTAAAGGAAGAAAGAGGAGAAAGATAGAAAAGGAAAGCAAATACTAAAACAAGGAAGGAGAAACAAAGAAAGGAAAGCGAAGGAAAAGTGAAAAGAAACAATGAGAAAGGAAGTAAAGAGAAAGGAAGGAGAAAAAAGACAGGAAAGAAAAATAAGAGAAAAGGAAAGAACAGACAGAGACAGAAAGTAGGTTTGAGATGTGTGAGTGATTTTCTTCACAGGACTTTCAAGATTACGAATGGAGAAAACTTTGTTAAAAAGGTAACCTGTTTAATTTTTGCTTGTTCTAAAATAATTTGCAATTTAGTTTTTACATTTATTTTAAAAGATCCCTCTTTAACTCTGTTTATATTATCCTTTTTTGTAAATTAACAGATGCCAAATATTAGGCAGCTAAAGAAAAGGGAGAGGAAGACTAGAAAATGGACCCCGGAGGCCATGGCACAAGCCAAGAAGGAGGTGGAAGCAGGCAGGCTCACCATTAGGCAGGCAGCTGCTCAGTTTGGGGTCCCTAGGTCCAGCCTGAATGACCGAGTCGGCGGAAGGGTGGCCTCTGACTGTGTTCATGGTCAGAGGCCACTTCTCACCCCTGAAGATGAGAATTCCCTGGCAGCGTACTGTGTGTATGCTGCCAGTTACGGGTTTCCTCTGACAAAGCCTCAGGTTCTGGCCCACGCTCTGGCTCTGTACAACCTGCGCCACCCAGAAACACCAAGGGTGGTGCTGAGCCAGACGTGGGACAGGGATCAGATTTACAACTGCGACGAGACGGGGTTTCAGCTGGACTCCACAAAAAGAAAGGTTGACAAAACATGCCTACAAGCAGGCCCAGGGCACCAGGGACCACATCACAGTCCTGGCCTGCTTCAACGCGGCTGGGGAGGATGTCCCCCCATTTATTATCTACAGCGGGATATCCTGGGGGGCCCTACAACAAGGATGGGGTCCCCAACGCCCTCTATGGGAAGTCGCAGACGGGGTACATAGACGGTGACCTGTTCCTGAAGTGGTTCGTCAGGCATTTCCTCCTATACGCCACCAAGGAGCGGCCACTGCTGCTAGTGATGGACGGCCACCAATCCCACCTAGGGCCAGAGCTGGTCCGGGCGGCACAGAGGGAAGGGGTCATTCTTCTGTGCATACCGCCACACACTTCTCACATCCTGCAGCCTCTGGATGTGAGTTTCTTTGGACCCCTGAAGGCAGATTTCTCTGGTATTGCAGGGGATCTGTCGGCTGCTAGCCACTCTTTTTGGTTTCCAAAAAAGAGTTTTCAAGGGTCTTTAGAAACTCATATCAGAGGGTAAAGGATCGGGGGGTTGTGGTGGCTGGGTTCAGGAGGTGTGGCCTTTACCCTCTGGACTCGAAGGCCATTGACTGTTCTCGGGTCATTCCGCCCGACCTCATAGCCTCCGCCAACCACACCGGTATCTTCTCAGTCCAGGCCTGATGCTATCCCTCTATCTCCACCTCCTCCCGTCCAACCTGTCATTCCCACAAACCCAATACACACTCATCCCCTGGTAGCATCAGGCCAACAATCGGTGGACCTGGCCCACCTCCTGGTCGAGGTAAACTTTGCCCGAACCACCGGAAAGGTTAGGAGGAACATCTCCAAGGCACGGGTCCTGACGGCTCAGGAGATGACGAGGCCATCGAGGAGGCGGAGGACCGAGCAGCGAGGAGGGAGGCACAAGCTCTGGCCAGGAAAGACCAGGAGCAGCAGTTGGCTGAAGACATTGGCCTGGCGAACCCTTCATTTACCCCGCCTAGCGGTTCCCACCCCAGCCACAGATGAGGAATCTCCCCTGGGGCGTCATCTGCCAGCTCTGGCCATCCCATTGCCGGTCCCTCAACCCCCCCGACCCCCTCTATAGCATCCTGCGGTTTTCAGCTGCCTGCCTCCAGCAGATTGCCATCGTTAGTCCCTGTGAGCCTGCCTGTGGCTTTGAGCAGAGAGGATGAGGGTAAATTTCTCTATTATTCACTTTCAATCATTAAGCCATATTTAACTCTTAATAACAGTAGTGTATTTATTTTTATTTTTTTCATTAGAACCATCAACGTCAGCAGCAGGTGGCCTTCGGGGAACCACAAGAGCTTCCTCTCCCTTGCCATGGAATTAATACAAAAAGAGAAGCCAAGACAATAAACTATGAACTTTGATATTACTGCTGTACTAGTAATAGGTGTAGACAATTTGTCACTAAGCTCTTTGTCACTTCTTTTACAGCCATCCAATAATCTTCCTCCAGCTTCTTCTCCCCGTCCACTGGACCCTCGACATCCACCGGTAGTAACAACAACAACAAACAACATATACTAACAACAAATACAGGCTGTATAAAGTAATATATAGTGCACATAAAATCTGTTTATGTGATTGATTAATTATTGTGGTTATTTTGTCTTAAACAAGTTCATGTAGGATAAGTAATTTAATTTAATATGCAATGCTATACATGGCTCCCTAATATTGTAACCCAATAAAATATTGACCTTTCTATCGTCCTCTTTGTGTAGGTCACACCGCCAAAGAAAGACTGGAGTATGATGTGTGGCGGTGTGGCCGGTGCTGGCAGCCTGACCCTCCAGAGTCAGACGAGGGACTGGTGTCGTGGGTCCAGTGTGACGGGTGTGAAAAATGGTTTCACTGTACCTGTCTGGCTTGGGAGGAGGAGCTGGAGGAAGAATTTATTTGTTTTTGGTGCAACGATGAATAATTTTGTAAATATTTGCTTATGCAGTTTGTAAAATCTATTGTAATTTTCTTTCTCTTTTTTGTAAAAACAAAAGTATCTAATTAATTAATTAAATTTATTTCAATCAATTTGTAATTATTAAAATCAGTAATTTTGGTGTAGTTGTGGCTCCTTGTTTCCTGTTATCTTCCTATTACAGAAAACTGTATTTTCCTAATATTTTGTTTCACTTTAAGAGAAACAAAATATTAGGAAAATATAAATATATAAATATAAATATAAAAATATATATATAAAAATATCAGGATTATAATATAATACATGATCTAATACAGTGTTATAAGTTAAACTCTAAGATAAGACAGAAATGTGTTCAACATCAACATTACTGAAAGGAGGAGATCAAAAAACATCCTGAAGAGGGGGCTGTAAACAAGTTAACATAAACATTATAGTGTTTTGTTTTTGGCCAAGGCATGAGATCTTATTCTGAAGGACGGAAATTAGGGCACAGAATGTGTGTAAACACCAACGGCAATATCCCAGACGTAAGTAAAGCTAATGCAGGCTAAAAAAATCCCACAAATCAAGCTACATGCGTCAAGAAGGTGAGTGACCGACTCGGGATAGTAGTACTGTCTGACTCAGGATAATAGTAGCTTAGCGCTAAAAGCTCGGGCGATAGCGCTCATTTTACGACCACAGTAAAAACATTTCGCAAAGAAATAATTCAAACAATATACGGTTAGAAACGTAAGAAATTACCCTTCATTTTAAGACCAGTTAGTTGTCTGAACTCTAGAGACAAACGACGTGATCACCCGTTAAAGACAAAAAAGTTATTGAATTTTCGCTCAAAACGACTGACTCAGGATACACGTACGTTAATTCTTGAATTATCTCATCTTTGTCCTGCTGCATTCAGTTGTAAAAATGTCACAGCAGCTGAGTGTGGGTAGTTTCTCAAAACTGTCCAATAGTATTGATATTGTTAATAAGGTAAGAAAGGAGGACATGGTGCAGTGTAGGATGAAGGAGGACAAACAGACACTGAACAGGGCAGACAGACAGACCTACTATTAAATGAAGTTCAGTTTATTTTTGTAATTTTCTTTTGTAGTCAGAATCAAATTGTGTGCAGTACTGTGTTCTATACCTGCCTGCTCAAGCACAAAATATCCTTTCACTGTCAGTGCAGAGATTGTTTTATAATTCTGCTTCAAGTTGAACATAAAGTGTCATTTTTGTTCATCTGTTTTTTATAAATAAAAAATAATGAATATCTCTTTGCTTGTCTTGTAGCCTAACTTTTTAAAATGTGAGTAAAACTAAAAGCTATTATAAGTATTATTAAAGTAGGAAATTTTAAATTGACAGGTAATAATATATTATGAAGAAAATTTTTTAACTCTGTCCGTCAAAATGGCAGAGTAAGAAAGTCTAGTGCAACCTCTGGTGGGAATATAATCTCATACACCACATAAAAGAATAAGACACAAAGAGAAAGCCTTAAGGACTATTATACTCAACTCACAATACACCTCGAATTCCTCTGTCCTTCAAACCCTCTTGATTAAAGAAACTGAGAATCTTCTACTCAGAACAAGGTTTTACAAATACATGAAAAGGGCAGACTTCTCTCACACCAGTCATGTCAGTCTGTAGCCAAAGATTAATGTGGCTTTTAAGCAATTCTATCTGGATCTTTATTCTTTCCAAAATGCATGCGTCCCTACTGAAATAGATTCCTTACTGGGTAAGCCAAATATTTGACTTCAGACCAGTGTCAGACACAGCCATTCACATCATTGGATGTGTTGTATGCAATTCACTCTCTACAAAAGGTCCGGATGGGTTTTAACG
This sequence comes from Neodontobutis hainanensis, assembly GCA_024349245.1. Taxonomy (NCBI): domain Eukaryota; kingdom Metazoa; phylum Chordata; class Actinopteri; order Gobiiformes; family Odontobutidae; genus Neodontobutis; species Neodontobutis hainanensis. Next base: position 21,553,261 of record JALDNG010000020.1, read on the forward strand.
TGAATTTTATTAAACATTTTCAAACAAGCCTGTTAAGTTTTCTGAGATACATACAGTACAACAGCCTTGTTGCCACAAAACCTATCCCAGGCCACAATTTCGGTGACCTAAAAGAAGGACAAGGATCTTCAGAAATGTGAATTGTTTGGGCCAATTAGCCTGTTTCTCACATAAGCGCTTGCTCTTCAACTAAAAAAGATGCCCCCTGACATTATACATACAGATCAATCAGGGGGTTCATTGTAATCCCCTCAATTGCTTTTCTCACTCAATGCTGAAAAAGTTGATTATGTTGAATGGACACATTTATTTTCTGCTCCGAGTAAATTTGGCTTTGGCCCAGGCTTTGATGCTTGGATTAAGATCTTATATCTGTCTCCATTGGCATCTGTCCGTACTAATAAGCAGACGTCAACATAAAGGCACCAGGCAACATCTTGGCACTGTGGTTAGCCTTGCCTATTTCTCTTGCAGTCTTTCTTCCTAAACTGTTTTTTAAAGTGATGGTATTATATCTACATTTATCTGGAAATCCACAAATTTGTAGATATCCCCTTTAAAGCTCTAAGGCTGATGAGGGCCCTCCCCAACTTCTTGTGTTATTTTTTGTTGGCTAATTTAGTGAAACTGTCTGTTTGGCTCTACAAATTTAAAGATGACACAGTGACCAGCCTGGTCCACTATGGAACGGAACTTAAGTCTGCACACCTCGCTCCTCTCGTTACTGTGCTCCTTCTTACCTGTTACCAAGAAACATGGTCAGAAGTACTCTTTGCATGTGGTGCAAATGTCAGAGGCATTACTCGTCTATACCCCTTTAACATCAAACCCATTTTTCACACCAGCACAGATTACTCCTAGCTTTAAAATTTCGTAAAGCAAGAGCATAGGATATATGTCTGCAACTTAAATCTACTTCTAAAAAGGAAAATGAGACTTCAGCTGATCAAATACTTCAAATATATTGTCATGCAATGTGGGAATGTCAGCCTAATACAAACCATGAGATACACTGCAGTTCAAGCGGCTACGTTAATTACATAATGAATTTTCATTAGACTGATAAGCTTTATGAATATGTATAAAACTTCCATTTATGGCTTAAAGAGTCAGTAAAATAAAAGATTGTCTTCTCCATCTGCTCCCGTTTCCCTGGTCTGTACCGTCAGGACTACTCATGAGTGCACCTGAGTCTGGACCGGCATAATCACCTCTGCTGTTTCTTCCTTGTGTTCATCGAGCCTCACCGGAGGGAATGTGCTGCTTTCATTTGACAAACTCTTGAAATCACTTTATGATGAAATCTCCTACCGTGTTAGCTCAATACTCCTCAATTTGCATGGCCGTTGTAATAAAAGAAAAGAGCAGTTGTTCTGTGCAATTAGCTGAGAAACACGTTTTTTCTAACAACAGAAGGGATCCGTGTGGGATAACAATGTACATTTCAGCAGAATTTAAAGGCTGCCAACAGAGCAAATACGCAGTCAGGGTATATTGTCACTATTCTTTTCATTGAGACATTGTGCTTTGACTCGGCTAATGAGGAAAAGTAATGAATTCATCCAGTAATGAACAGTGATGAGCTTCTATGGCAGCTGCTCTGGAAACTCCACGCTTCATTATTTTAGGAACATAGGGGCTGGTAAAAACAAAGACGACATTGCTACTTTGAAGTCACTAAAAGGCGTTAACAAAGGCCACTGTGTAGGTGTACTGTATTAGCTTGAATACTAATTAATCTCAGCTGTAAAGAGATGGCAAACACTGTGTTTGAACCTGTTCAACACAACTAAGAACAGAGGAGGAGGAATAGGGAGCCACAACCAGAGGGCACTTAATGTATTGTGTTTTTATATTGATTTTTCTTTTTTTTTCTTATTCTAATGCTAACTTTTGTTGATAAGCATTAGTTTCAGTATTTGTATAGTTTCCACAGCACAGAGCCTCTCTGTCACATTGTTTGTTTTAGAAGTCTCAGCCTACTCTAACACCTGTAGCAAATGTGTTCCACTAAGCTCTAAAACAGTAGCACACAACAAATATATTAGAATAAAGCAGTAAACTAGAGTAGCTATTGCTAATTTAATTGTGTGCAGAGTCCACAATGACAATAAAGACTAAAATACTTAATTGGATTGTACCATTATTCAACTCACAACTCGATTGGCGAGTCTGATCTCTAATACTCACTCCTGGTCAGTGCTCTACGGTGATGGAAACAGATGTACAGATCTCACAGATGTAAACAAATGTTCTGGCATGTCTACGTCAATCCTGTCTGTAGTAAAATCTTTTGAGACAATTTAGGGAATTGGAATTAAAACAAAAATGAATTAGAGTATTTTTTGTGCTGACTGCTCCATACAGAATCAAAGTTTAAATTAATCTGCACTCTTACTCTGTACAGTTCCATGATTGTGCCATATTTAATATACTGTGTAGAAATTTGGGGGTCAACAACAAAAAAAAAAAAAAAAACTTACAGCCTATATTTATTGTACTTAAAGTTATCAGTAATTGTCAGTACAAAGATCCATCAAACCTATATTTTGTAAAATGTAAAACAATTTATTGTTTCTAAAAACAAACAACTGCCTAACAACATCCAAAAAATGTTTGTCAATAGAGAATGGGGAACATAATTTAAAGGTAGTGTGTTCGTACTACACTAAAGAATTGGTGTGATACTATGGAATGAACTGGACAGTAATATGAAGAGTGAGGTAACTTTGAAACAATTAAAAAAATATATAAAAAGATGTTTTTTGATAGGTATGCTGGGATGTAAATTGGGATTGTCGATGCAGAAAATAATGTTAATAATGTATTAATTAAATGATTGAGATGATATTGTCTGTTTAGTTTTGAATGTTTTTTTCTATTATGTTTAATGAATGGAACTTATTATAATTTTGCTGATTTGTTGCAATGTATAGAACGTTTATTTAAATGTTAAAAAGGTTATGTTGCAATAAGTCTTGATTTCAGCCTAAAACCCTTTTGTTCAATGTTTTATATTTATTTTATTCTGTTTTGTTTATTTTATGATCAATACAAATTCAACGCAAAAAAGTGGTGATGATGAGGCAGTAATTGACCTCAGAGAAGACCCTAACTCTTCTTGTCTTTGCCTTAGCTTTTTGAAGCCCTTTGAGGCAATTCTTATTGTGATACTGCGGTATAGAAATAAAACTGAATTGCTCACAGGTCAAAGGTCCACAACTAAATGCAAGAGGCATTGCTTCAAAAGCTCTAGCTCAACCAGAGCATCAGATTGGCAAAACAAAAGAATGTGCCCAGTGCATTGCAGTATCTGCGACATGTTATTTTAAGAACTATTTTGTGTCTTAGTATTCTTGCACCAAAATGTTGAAGCGCTGGAGTCACACAGATCCATACACCAGTCAGCTAACAGACACCGCAGTTTTTATAGTTGTTGCAGCCAGTCAGGAAAAAAAAATAATACTGTGTAAACCGACTGTTCATCCATGTCCATGTGCCACAGGAGAATAAAATAGTACCATGCCTTTGACTGTACAAATATATACATACAGTGGTGGCCAATATGATTAGAACACCAAACAGATCTGAAAATATTGACCTTTTTTCAACCATAACAGGATATTATTTCATAATGGTAATAAAGCTCTGAGTACAACAGATATCAGCTGAAGTGAGTCCTACTGCTGTTATCCACGTTTAACTTGAATATTTGGTGTGTCCACCAGTTACAGCAGTTACTCTGCTTCAGGTTAATATATTTCCTGAGAACTCCAACACTAATTCACGCTTCTCGTGTCACGCCTATTCTATATATTTTTGAGAGGATAGTGATGACTTTGTAGATATGTGTTTATATTTTAATGAACAATTCAACAAACACAACTGAAACCTTTTAAATATATGTGTTCTAATCTAATCACTAGCTTTACTCAATACAGTCACTGACAAAATGAAAACCCAAAAAATATGAGACAGGAGCCAAGCACGTTGGATGGCTGGGCCAATGGAACTCTCCGCATCTGTCTGTGGTTCTACATCTGCATTGTTTAACACTTTCACGTAAATCACATTTTAGTTATGTTCCACAAAGCTCGCTCACAGGCTTCACCTCTAATAAAACCATAAAAGAAGAACACAGGCATAAAATAGTTTGAAATTAAGTTTTTTTTACTGCAAGATAATGATGACTTTGGTGTTTAAAATATGTATACAGCGTTGTATCACTGAAATAAGCCGCTTGGAGTGCTAGTTTACTCCTTGCTCTTCACACTGTGGCTGTGCAGAATATTACACAACAGTTCGTTTATTTATCCATAATTAACCCCATCCAACCAAGGTTTAAAATAATATATAAATATATATATATATATATAGGGACAAGTCGCATTAAACAAAATATTCCCCACCTTAATTTGCAAGCTGTGCCAGTCCTGACCTCTCCATAGCTCACTTCCTGTCTGACCCAGAGCACCCTGTGAAGAAGTGTATGTGCACTGATTTGTGATGCAGTGTTTTAGACAGACGCAGGTGCAGCTTGTTCCTTGTTTACTCAGAGATGTGTGTTTATATCTCACAGCATTTACAATTCTATCATTTATTATTAAAACATTGTGTCCAGTATTTTCTATATTGGATCAGTTTGTGCTGTATGGGACCGTCTACATGATGTTAGCTTAAATGAAGGTCAGGGGAAATGCTGTATACACTATACATGTTCCCTGCAGTGGAGCAGTCAGTTTCATACATGCATGTACTTTTATGATCGTGTGCATGACCTCCTAACCAGAGGTGGGAGGAAGTCACACATGTGCAAGTCACAAGTCTTAACCCTCAAGTCTCAAGTAAGTCCAAATAAAGTTTTGTGAACATTTTTACATTTTACAATTATTCATTTTACAGATGCTTTTATCCCAAACAACTTACTGACTTACTTGTATTGTTTGAAAGTGCATTGTTGTGCTTGCAAGTTTGAGTTTTTTGTTATGTTTAGTTTTTTATGTTTGTGTATGCATGATTATGTTTGCAAGTCTGTATGATTTTGTTCCTTTGCGTGTGTGTAGGTGTATACAAGTTTTTCCTGGACACATTCCTGCACGGCCTGTCCGTCCTGAGAGTGGATCCCTCCTTCTGTGGTTCTCCCTGAGGTTTCTCTTTTTTCCCGGCTGGGTTTTTTGTTTTGTTTTTCCTCACCCTGATGGAGGGTCTAAGGACAGGGGATGTTGTCTAGTGCAGTCTGTTAAGCCCTTTGAGGCGACTGTTGTTGTGATATTGGGCTATACAAAAATAAATGTCTTGTCTTGTCTTGTCTACTCAAACCCTGTGTAAGTTAGGTGTGCAGTACTTGTCAATGTTTTTAAAATATTAAAACCATCATAATAAAATGAAGGATTTTTTATATGTTTTTCAATTATATCCAAAACGTTAAGTCACATAACTAGTATAATAACCTTTGACTAGCCAAGACGTTAGCGACAGCTGAAAACAGCAGGACTGAATGAATTCAAAGTGGTGGTGTTTGTATTACATACAGTATCTTCGTGTTGCAGGCCTTGCAACTGCTGTTCTGCTCTTTGCATCACCATCTTGCAAATAATCCTTGTAACCAAACTTAATTATTTTTGGCACAGTGCCTTCCATGTTCAATCATATCTGCTCTTACGCTCTCTCTGCTGGTCTGCTGCGTCACGTAGTTCAGTTGGAGTCCATTCAAAAACAGATTGTTATTAACAAAATACAAGTTATTTTGAGTCTTTTAACGCAAGTCCGAGTCAAGTCTCAAGTCATGAATGTCAAGGCAAAGTCAAGTCAAGTCTTTTATTAATATTTGTCAAGCAAGTCTCAAGTCTTAAAATTTGCAACTTGTATGTGTATAAAACTGTAAACGTTTTCAAAATTCTAATGTTTAATGTGTTTAAGCTGATAACAGTTAATGAGCATGAAAAAGTATAAAAATTAGTTTATGGGTTTTAAACGGCTTCACTTTGTCTGTGTTCAGAGCAGTGTTAATTTTGACAAGAAATTTTTATTTAGTTTTTATTTAGTCTTAGTCTTTTGACTAAAATTCATGCAATTTTAGTCGACTAAAATTATAATATTTAAAAATCTAGTTGACTGAAATCCCAACAAAATTTATGAGCTAATAATTTTGACCTTCTGTATCAAACATAAAACTATACTTTCTTAGATGTGTAAACATATTTTACTGTTAATTTCAACACAATGCCTTTATTGAAAATAAAAACAAAAAGACATCAATAATGTATCAAAGAGATGCAAAATACTTTATCTTTCTCGTCTCCTGACTGGTTTTCGTCTCGTTTTTTATTCATTCAAAAATTTCCGTCTATTTAGTCATTATGAAGTCGTTTTTATTTAGTTTTTGTTTTGTTTTTGTCCGCAAAAAACCTTGACAAAATATCTTTGTCATAGTTTTCGACAACAAAATTAACCCCGATTGAGAGTAAAAGTTATAAATTCCAACGAGTTGCTGTATAATGATTTTACTTTCAGCTACAAACACGGTCACAGACTGTTCCAGACGTAGGATCCTGTTAAGTCTAAAGTCTAAACAGTGTAAGTTTGAGAGATTATGAGCAGGATGAGATTAATACTTAGACGTTTATACCTGAGTGACACTAGACTCTCACACTGCAGCTCAGTGCACTTGTGTGCTCTGTTGTTGACTACTGCCAGCAGCTAATCTACTGATCAGCCAACTTAAAACAGGGCTAATACTTGTCCTGGTGTATGAAAAAATGTTAAGCATGAATCTGGTCTCTGGTGCTGATACAAATGTCTTGTAACCACTTGTGTGGTTAGAGAGACAATAGCTGAAGATGTGTGTAGGATAAAATACCAGCTCTAATTTATTATCCTCTGAACATACTTTAGGCTCTGCTGAAAAAAACTACAGACGTCAAATTAATAAAGCATGTGTGAGTAAATATTGAATCGAGCATCTAATTACAGCCCAGGCTCAGAGCCCTGTGTGTTCAGTGATTCTCTAAAGGTAATAATAGTTAAAATAGTGTGTTTCATTTCCAAATGTTTTCAAAGAAAAATGAAAACACTTTGTGGAAACACAGGCAGAAAGCACAGTTGCAATTAAAGTGGCGGCTCCCGGGGAAGACACAGATGGCACTGCATGTACAGACGGAATAATGCATCTGAGCTGTATTTTTAAAAACTCCAAACTGTCGACACGCACAAGTGTGTAACAGCAAATTCACGTTTTATTTGAACTAAAGAATTGAGTTACTTCTCCTGACCACGCTACAGCCACAGTAAAAACATTTAAACGTAGTTGCTTAAACAGTCTAGTTTTACACAAATTTTTCTACAAATAACCACTGCACAGTCTAAGAAGGCCAGGTGACTCTCCTGAATGTCTCCACAGGCCAGTGTTGCAAAGTCTGCGGTTTTCCTGTGGAATTGGGCTACTTTTAACCACTTGCCGCGGGTTGTTTTTTATTCCACGGGTTAAAAGTTTGACATATTGCATCAGTTATATTTAGCTGAAATGGTTGCAATAAAAAATTTTACTCGACCAAATTGATATTCTACCAATAATAAAAACTGTGCTAGGGTGATGAAACAGATTAAGGACACTTTTGCGAGGTGTAGGGGCACTAACTGTGTGTAACCCTACTAGCTGGCCTCCATTACATGTGCAGCTGTTTCTGTCTCCATGGTAACGGATTGGCAGAATCTCCAGGATTGTTGCTAAATAATAAAAGAAAAAAGACCAAAAGATTTGGTTCCTCAATGGTCAACCTAAGGTAAGATGATTTAATTTATGAAAATTACTAATATATACAGAGATTTGCAAAAGAATAAAATGTATAATGCATACAGTGAATGAGTGAGTACAGAAAATATACAGTATTTTACATATGGGAGTGGCATATTTTGAGTTTTGATATTATTGGGCTAGTTTGATTGTCCATTGGGCTAGTTGTGTTGCAAAAACCTGGCAACCCTGTCACGGGATGAACTTTTTTGTGATTTGTCCAATCACAGTAGTTTCAGGTTAAACCTCTCCCTCTGAGGAATATAAAACTCAGCTCTTTGACCAGCTGAACTTATATTGAGGCCTGTGCAACATGTCCTGGATGAATGAGAACCTCCACAGACATTACAACACATTGCATTGTCCATCCCCCTGTCACCAAGGGTTCTTTTCAGGTACTCCAGCTTCCACCCACTGTCCAAACACTTGCATGTGCAGATGTCAGCCCTGCGACTAACTGGCCACTGTCCAGGCCCAAAGCTGCCAGGATAGGCTACAGTCACCTGCAACCCCAAATAAGTAGGTGGGGGGGGGTGTATTGGCATCTGACAATACAATACGTATCACAGGACACATGCCACAATACGATATATCCTGATACCTTTGTGTTTGTATTTATGTATGCCGCTGGCCTCCCTGCTCCAAGACAAATTTTTTCCTAGGGAGATAAATAAAGAAAGAAACCTAAACCTAAACCTACTGTATTGTAAGATGTATTGCAATTATCAAAATAGTGTCCACTGAAACTGTATCTCACAACTTTTTTTTACTAATAAGCAACAAACTTATTGCTTGCTGAATTTCTTTTCAGAAATACTCAACACAGTGTTTGTTTTTGCGCCATGAAATATAGCGATATTTTACAGAATAAATTATTTCTTGAACCCCTAGTAACTGTTACATACAGCCATTCACACATTTTTAGGGATGTTACAATTAACCATGAGCCGGTTGAAAAACAATTAACATGTGTGACATATCCAGTCGGTTCAGATGTTAATTCAATCGCAATTCATGTTTTGAACAACAGGGGCCGCTCTGTTTACTGAAAACTCACTTTCAACTAGTTCTAGCAAACAGTTTCTAGCAGTGACCAGTGGATGTCGATATTGAGGAAGTCTCATTCAAATCAGAGGTGTGCAGCACAAATAAATCCACTTAAGGAAAGGCCCTGAATACCTCAAGTCTCTGGATGTTATAGGGCTGTCTTGGCTGACACGCCTCTGCAACATCGCGTGGCGTTTGGGGACAGTACCTCTGGACTGGCAGACCGGGTGGTGGTCCCTCTTTTTAAGAAGGGGACCGGAGGGTGTGTGCCTCCCGGGAAAGTCTATGCCAGGGTACTGGAGAGGAGAATGCGGCCGATAGTCGAACCTCAGATCCAGGAGGAACAAATCGGTTTTCGTCCCGGTCGTGGAACACTGGACCAGCTCTATACCCTCTCCAGTGCTGGAGGGTTTATGGGAGTTTGCCCAACCAGTCCACATGTGCTTTGTGGATCTGGAAAAGGCATTCGACTGTGTCCTCGTGGCGCCCTGTGGGGGTGCTCTGGGAGTATGGGGTCCGGGGCCCTTTGCTAAGGGCTATCCGGTCCCTGTACGACCGAGCAGGAGCTTGGTTCGCATTGCCGGCCGTAAGTCAGACCTGTTCCCGGTGAATGTTGGACTCGGCAGGGCTGCCCTTTGTTCATTATCTTTATGGACAGGATTTCTAGGCGCAGGCAGGGGCTGGAGGGAGTCTGGTTTGGGGACCACAGGATTTCATCTCTGCTTTTTACAGATGATGTTGTCCTGTTGGCTCCATCAAGCCAGGACCTTCAATGTTCACTGGGACGGTTTGCAGCCGAGTGTGAAGCGGCTGGGATGAGGATCAGCACCTCCAAGTCTGAGACCATGGTTCTCAGTCGGAAAAGGATGGCTTGTCCCCTTAAGGTTGGTGGAGAGCTCCTGCCTCAAGTGGAGGAGTTTAAGTATCTCGGGGTCTTGTTCACGAGTGAGGGAAGGAAGGAGCGTGAGATCGACAGACGGATCGGAGCAGCTTCTGCAGTAATGCGGTCGATGTACCGGTCTGTCGTGGTGAAGAAGGAGCTGAGCTGTAAGGCAAAGCTCTCGATTTATCGGTCGATCTACATTCCTACTCTCACCTATGGTCATGAGCTTTGGGTCATGACGCCTCCTAGGAGGTGTTCGGGCATGTCCCACCGGGAGGAGACCTCGGGAAGACCTAAGACACGCTGGATGGACTATGTCTCTCGGCTGGCCTGAGAACGCCTCGGTATCCCCCCGGAAGAGCTGGAGGAAGTGTCTGGGGAGATGGAAGTCTGGGCTTCTCTGCTTAGACTGCTGCCCCCTCGACCCGGCCCCGGATAAGCGGTAGAAGATGGATGGATGGATGGATGGATGGAAAGGCTCTCACTCGCTCACTGTGTGTCTCTCTGCTGCTGCTGCACAGACTGGTCCCGGGCCGAGTCGGCTCCGCGTGTGCTCAGTGAGCGGAGCTTAAATGAAAACAAGTCTGTGTCTGAGGCTAAGTTTACTCTCTCTGTCCTCAAGAAGGACTTTGACTGCAACAGATTTGTTCACCTGAAACGTGACATCACTTCATTCAGAGTGTTGGTGAGTTGGGTTCAGCAACATGTTTTGGATTTTTTTTTAAATGGTAAAAGAAATTGAGAATACACTGTTTGGGGAACAGGACACCAAATGAGTTCAGGTTTACACTAACCCATTTGACAATTGCACTTTGAATTCACAAAACCACATCACTATACCCCAACATATGAGAGTGAGTCAGTTCTTTTCACTCTGGTCGGTCTGTAGCCTCCATTACAGAGTGCTTGTCAACATCCAGTTGTCCAACATTCAGTCCAGACTGAGATATCACGTTCAAAAAGATGCAAACAGACAGAAGAGCAATGTTTGTTGAGTCTGGGTTAACATCTGAGAGAGAGAGAGCAGTGTTAAAGAGATTGGAGCTAACAGATAAAAAGTGGAGAGAGCTGAAGAATTATCAATTAGCCCCACATTCCCCAAAGTGGAATCAATAATTCACACAAAATCCAAGGTCAAATGTTCTCACAGAGTGTAAAGAGTTGTGTAAATGTGTGGTTGTAGGAGGCAATAGAAAGATTTCTAACACTTTCAACATCGTTGGGCTAAACAAAAATTAGCTGCTGTTACAAACTGCATCAGTGCGGATGAGAAACAACAGAAACAGAAAATGTGTAGACAGTCAAAAGATTTCTTTACATCTCACTTTTACACTGTGACGGGGTTCTGCCGACAATAAAGACAAACGGCCTAGTCATATTGTATGAGGTGACTTGTGAACTTATTGGTTCAGTCTCCAGACAGTGCAAACAAAAATATATATAATAATAATAATAATAATAATTAAAGCCGCAAGCGGCGATAAAGGCCCTCGCCTCCCTTGCGACCGTGGGGACACATGTACTCGGAGGATTGCATTTCGTGCTTTAAAGCGTAAACTTCACGATAATGTCAAATAACCGGGCCTGTGCCTCTGCTTGAATCTTCTTCTGGCTGGAGCCTGCTTCATCACCTCGGGCCTGTGCTACTGCTGGGGCCTGCTACACCACCTTGTAATTTAGAGTTAAAGGTCTCCACATTCCCTGGTTTTCCTGGGATCTGTCTAAACTTTTGAAAATAAAAGATTATGCTTGGGCTGAGGCGAGAAAAGTACAGGCTGGAGATTTGCAATGACTCAGAAAGCGCTGCACCCGCCTGTTAAAAAGTAAAAATGTAAATATTAGTTGTCTAAAATAACATGTTTACCAGTTCCAAAAGATTCTAAGGAGTTTTACAAGACTCTAGTCTTGGCTCTGGAGGAGCCTCCTCCAAAGGAAGCATCCTGGCATTTGGTAAATGGCATTTATTTCCCAAAGAAATGGCTGCCTCTTCCCAGGCTCATTACAACCACAGCCACAAATGTATCAAAAACAAACTGAAAACTTTATTGGCACTCGTGTCTAGATAATACTCACCAGATATTAGGCCGTTTAGATTAAAACACTTTGAGTTGAGTCTTTTGGCGTAAGGGGTGCGATTTAGGTGGCCGCCTTTCACCCCACATGGTGGACTTCCTGTTCAGTTTAGGCTGTTGCTGTCATAGACTTTTCTGTTTGGCCTGAGGTGTCCTAGAAATGTACTAAGTTTCATTTTCCTACGTTGGAAAAAATTACTTTCACTTTCCATAGGCCGAATGGCATTTTCATTTTCCATCCCCTGTCACCAAGGGTTCTTTTCAGGTACTCCAGCTTCCACCCACTGTCCAAACACTTGCATGTGCAGATGTCAGCCCTGCGACTAACTGGCCACTGTCCAGGCCCAAAGCTGCCAGGATAGGCTACAGTCACCTGCAACCCCAAATAAGTAGGTGGGGGGGGGTGTATTGGCATCTGACAATACAATACGTATCACAGGACACATGCCACAATACGATATATCCTGATACCTTTGTGTTTGTATTTATGTATGCCGCTGGCCTCCCTGCTCCAAGACAAATTTTTTCCTAGGGAGATAAATAAAGAAAGAAACCTAAACCTAAACCTACTGTATTGTAAGATGTATTGCAATTATCAAAATAGTGTCCACTGAAACTGTATCTCACAACTTTTTTTTACTAATAAGCAACAAACTTATTGCTTGCTGAATTTCTTTTCAGAAATACTCAACACAGTGTTTGTTTTTGCGCCATGAAATATAGCGATATTTTACAGAATAAATTATTTCTTGAACCCCTAGTAACTGTTACATACAGCCATTCACACATTTTTAGGGATGTTACAATTAACCATGAGCCGGTTGAAAAACAATTAACATGTGTGACATATCCAGTCGGTTCAGATGTTAATTCAATCGCAATTCATGTTTTGAACAACAGGGGCCGCTCTGTTTACTGAAAACTCACTTTCAACTAGTTCTAGCAAACAGTTTCTAGCAGTGACCAGTGGATGTCGATATTGAGGAAGTCTCATTCAAATCAGAGGTGTGCAGCACAAATAAATCCACTTAAGGGAAAGGCCCTGAATACCTCAAGTCTCTGGATGTTATAGGGCTGTCTTGGCTGACACGCCTCTGCAACATCGCGTGGCGTTTGGGGACAGTACCTCTGGACTGGCAGACCGGGGTGGTGGTCCCTCTTTTTAAGAAGGGGGACCGGAGGGTGTGTGCCTCCCCGGGAAAGTCTATGCCAGGGTACTGGAGAGGAGAATGCGGCCGATAGTCGAACCTCAGATCCAGGAGGAACAAATCGGTTTTCGTCCCGGTCGTGGAACACTGGACCAGCTCTATACCCTCTCCAGTGCTGGAGGGTTTATGGGAGTTTGCCCAACCAGTCCACATGTGCTTTGTGGATCTGGAAAAGGCATTCGACTGTGTCCCTCGTGGCGCCCTGTGGGGGGTGCTCTGGGAGTATGGGGTCCGGGGCCCTTTGCTAAGGGCTATCCGGTCCCTGTACGACCGGAGCAGGAGCTTGGTTCGCATTGCCGGCCGTAAGTCAGACCTGTTCCCGGTGAATGTTGGACTCCGGCAGGGCTGCCCTTTGTTCATTATCTTTATGGACAGGATTTCTAGGCGCAGGCAGGGGCTGGAGGGAGTCTGGTTTGGGGACCACAGGATTTCATCTCTGCTTTTTACAGATGATGTTGTCCTGTTGGCTCCATCAAGCCAGGACCTTCAATGTTCACTGGGACGGTTTGCAGCCGAGTGTGAAGCGGCTGGGATGAGGATCAGCACCTCCAAGTCTGAGACCATGGTTCTCAGTCGGAAAAGGATGGCTTGTCCCCTTAAGGTTGGTGGAGAGCTCCTGCCTCAAGTGGAGGAGTTTAAGTATCTCGGGGTCTTGTTCACGAGTGAGGGAAGGAAGGAGCGTGAGATCGACAGACGGATCGGAGCAGCTTCTGCAGTAATGCGGTCGATGTACCGGTCTGTCGTGGTGAAGAAGGAGCTGAGCTGTAAGGCAAAGCTCTCGATTTATCGGTCGATCTACATTCCTACTCTCACCTATGGTCATGAGCTTTGGGTCATGACGCCTCCCTAGGGAGGTGTTCCGGGCATGTCCCACCGGGAGGAGACCTCGGGGAAGACCTAAGACACGCTGGATGGACTATGTCTCTCGGCTGGCCTGAGAACGCCTCGGTATCCCCCCGGAAGAGCTGGAGGAAGTGTCTGGGGAGATGGAAGTCTGGGCTTCTCTGCTTAGACTGCTGCCCCCTCGACCCGGCCCCGGATAAGCGGTAGAAGATGGATGGATGGATGGATGGATGGAAAGGCTCTCACTCGCTCACTGTGTGTCTCTCTGCTGCTGCTGCACAGACTGGTCCCGGGCCGAGTCGGCTCCGCGTGTGCTCAGTGAGCGGAGCTTAAATGAAAACAAGTCTGTGTCTGAGGCTAAGTTTACTCTCTCTGTCCTCAAGAAGGACTTTGACTGCAACAGATTTGTTCACCTGAAACGTGACATCACTTCATTCAGAGTGTTGGTGAGTTGGGTTCAGCAACATGTTTTGGATTTTTTTTTAAATGGTAAAAGAAATTGAGAATACACTGTTTGGGGAACAGGACACCAAATGAGTTCAGGTTTACACTAACCCATTTGACAATTGCACTTTGAATTCACAAAACCACATCACTATACCCCAACATATGAGAGTGAGTCAGTTCTTTTCACTCTGGTCGGTCTGTAGCCTCCATTACAGAGTGCTTGTCAACATCCAGTTGTCCAACATTCAGTCCAGACTGAGATATCACGTTCAAAAAGATGCAAACAGACAGAAGAGCAATGTTTGTTGAGTCTGGGTTAACATCTGAGAGAGAGAGAGCAGTGTTAAAGAGATTGGAGCTAACAGATAAAAAGTGGAGAGAGCTGAAGAATTATCAATTAGCCCCACATTCCCCAAAGTGGAATCAATAATTCACACAAAATCCAAGGTCAAATGTTCTCACAGAGTGTAAAGAGTTGTGTAAATGTGTGGTTGTAGGAGGCAATAGAAAGATTTCTAACACTTTCAACATCGTTGGGCTAAACAAAAATTAGCTGCTGTTACAAACTGCATCAGTGCGGATGAGAAACAACAGAAACAGAAAATGTGTAGACAGTCAAAAGATTTCTTTACATCTCACTTTTACACTGTGACGGGGTTCTGCCGACAATAAAGACAAACGGCCTAGTCATATTGTATGAGGTGACTTGTGAACTTATTGGTTCAGTCTCCAGACAGTGCAAACAAAAATATATATAATAATAATAATAATAATAATAATAATAATAATAATAATAATAATAATAATAATAATAATAATAATAATAATAATAATAGTGCAAACAGTTTCCAGCTACTTACAAACAAAAAAATTGAATCAAACAAGATGCAAAGCTTTTCCAAAACTCATTATAATGCATCCAACACTACCAGCCATTTAAGCTGTTACCTTACCTGTAATACAACACACACCTTAAACAATTTAAGAAGCCCCACAAGCCCCTCCCTACAATCAATTAATTCCAAAACCCCAAATATCAAATAATTAACCCAATATTTCTTTATTAAATAAATTAGATAATTGTCAGTTTTCGCAACATTTTAATTTACAATCACTGCACAAATGCTCGGAAGTAGAGTTTGCTCAGCTTCAACAACCACGCCGGGAATCCTAAATCCTGAACAAAACTAATCAGAAGCATATTAATTAAAATGTCACCCCATACTGTGAAAACACAGGAAATAAGTCTTTGTATTCTGATTAGTTTTCTGATTCTGGGATAAACTTGGAGTAATTGAACAATAACATTTGCTAAATATAAATGCTTGAACTGTATTGTATTTAAAATCTTCACACACAGTTCACAGTATAAAGACTATTAAAGGCAGTATTTCAAGCTGATGTTAATAAACAACCTAGTCCTGATCCTTATCCTTTCTGTCAAATCCAATTCTCTAGCCTCTTTGATTTTGTAGCATTTTCTTTTCTTCTGTGAGCTGTGTTTGGTGCTAAACACTGAGAAACACCCCTCCCATCTTGTACATGAAGGAGAAAAAATACAGAGGACAGTGGATTACCTACATTTTTCACATTGTTCAGGCTGGAGGGGTGGAATAAATGAGACTTTACTAAAGTACATTTGAACACATATCCTTGTATTAAAATTATTGATAACTTAGCGTACCTCAACAGATTTTAGTTAAAGACCCCCGGCCTATACCATGAGACATCAGGTTTAAAGTAAAGCTTAAGATTATTTAGTATTACAGGAATAATAAGAATGTGTTCAATCAAAGTTTAACAGATCTAACATAGTTAGAATGATGACTGTGACAAAAATAGTCACTTTGTTATTGGCAGCAATTTTTAAATGGAAGTCAATGGGGGTCAGGCTTTATGGAGCCTACGTCTACTTCCGTAAAAGCTTCAAGCCCGAAAGCGGGCTTAAAAACTAGTAAATAATGCTTTTAGCATTAAAAACTAAATGCTTTTAGCATTGAAAATGCTTTTAGCATTAAAAACTAGTAAATGTCGTTGTGGATTTTTGCAAATGAGCCTTTTGAGTTTTGTTTCTCACAAATGTAAACAAATGTGCACAAAGTGGTGTTTTAGTGCATTAACAGAGTCAAGTATAAGCAGCGTCTTTATAAAATGTGGTTTATGCAGATATTTATAAAAGCTACAGACCTTCTGATGATGTATTTTCAGACACAGGTCAAATTTTTTGTAATTAAAATGTAGCTTGGGTCGTAGCATTACAACTCGTAGTGTTGCTAACGCCCAACACTAAAGATTTTGTACCGCTGTGCCTCCACAGTTTGTGTTGGTCATGTGACTGCATGGCAACATCTGATTGGTGAAACACAGTCATGTGGTAGAGCCACTGATGGCAAAAATAAAGCATAGAATGTGTAAAATAAATGGTAAAAAAGCAGAGTGTAGCCCGATGTAACTCAAACTCAAAAAAAAAACCTTGGTTCCCTGGGTTCTTCTGTCCAGTCGAGCCTCAGGAACCTTGGTGTTCTGTTTGACCAGTCGATGTCTCTGGACAGTCCTTCTAGACAGTTGGTCAAAAACTGTTTTTATTCATTTGAGAAACATTTCTGAACTGAGAGTGTTATTGTCTAAAGCTGACTTGGAGATGATTATTCATGCTTTTATTTCTTCTCGCCTTGATTTTTGTAATTCTCTTTTTACTTGTTTGAACAAATTGTCTCTGAGTCGGCTACAAATGGTGCAAAATGCTGCAGTCAGGCTTTTAACTGGAACCAACAGAAGGGCTCACATTTCCTCAGTTTTATCCTCACTTCATTGGCTTCCAGTCAAATTCAGAATTGATTTTAAAATTTTAGTCTTGACTTTTAGAACTCTACAAGGACAGGCCCCCCAGGTACATCACTGACCTGCTGACCCCTCACTCCTCCTCCTCCCGCACTCTTAGGTCTTCTGGTCAAAACCTTCTAACGGTACCCAAAACCCGTTTTAAAACTCGGGGAGACCGGTCTTTCCAAACAGTCGCCCCCAGACTCTGGAACGCCTGGCCCTTTTACTGCGAGTGGACGTTTCTGTTGATAATTTTAAAAGCAGTTAAAGACACTTTTATTTAAACAAGCTTTTAGTTGATTGGGTTTTTATGTTTTTACTATTTTGTGGTTTTAATTTTTATTCTCATAGTTTTATTGTTCTTTTATTGCACTTTGTGATTTATATCTGTGAAAGGTGATATATAAATAAAATTTACTTACTTAACTGAGTAAGAGTAGCGCTACTTCTTCACAAATCTACTCAAGGAAAAAATAAAAAGTATTGCTGAAAACAAGGCTACAGCTGTAAAATTATGGTGCCCATAAAAATGAAATTAACATCCTTTATTGCTTTTTCTACATTAAAGCACGGGCATATTAATTTAAAATTTGGTGAAATTTTACTGCGTATATAAAAAGCAAAGGAACAGAGAATGAAGTAAAATGCACCAAAACTGACCACCCTTTGTTATCAAGTGACATGACACAAAATTCAACAGTATTTACAAAAATGAGGTCTTTGATTAATATATAATGTTATCCCTTAAAAATATAAAAGGTGAACATGGCACCATGAAACAGTCAGAGTAGAAAGGCAGATAGACGCTGCAACAGAAAGCAAACTCCTGCAAGAAGGGGCTGACAAAGTACAACTAGAAAATGCAGATAATATTGAAAATGACAAGTTACAATTTGGGTCACCCAGCCTCAATGTGTTTTATTCTACTTATTCTTCTAAAGCACAAGACCAATGCTTTTGCCTGAACTTTATGGAAAAAAGAACATCTCACTTTATTCACTTTTTTTTTTGCAGCTATTCTCCTATGTTGATTTATGTCAGTTATTTTTGCTGCATAATTTTTTGCTATCTCTATGATGCCAAAAACTCACTGAACTGCATTAATGTTGATATTCATTGTGACAGACATTTACACTCCACTGCCCAGTTTTATCTCAGTCCTCCCGGTCTCAACCCCACCGCTCACACCCAACAGCAGCATTGTCACCTTTTTTTACTTTTCTTTCAAAAATAAGTAAAAAAAAAAAAAAAAGATTTTTTTCCCTTTTCACCTTAGTGAGCCTGAAAATAACATAAAAAAATTACTTCAACAGAAAAAAGTTTAAGTAGCAGCTCTTATCCACGAAGACTCACAGGTTTTTGTCTTCAAGGTAAGAAAATATGTCGTACTTCCATTAGCGTTACAATTTTGAGTGTCTTCTTCTAGGCTGTGAAATAATGTCTGTCAATTAGCATTACAGGGCATTATCGCCCCCTACTGTTGGAGTATGAGCAGCAGAACCCCGTATAAAAATACTCTCCAAAAGAAATAATTCTAAATTCAGTATTTAAACCAATATTTAAAATGTACGGAGCCCCTCTGGTCTCACTGTGTAAAAAAAAAAAAATATATGTAACTAAGTCGTGGCCACGAGATACGCTAACTCGTGGCCACGAGTTAAGCTAAGTCGTGGCCACGAGATAAGTAAATATGAAAGCATGCACGCTAACTCTGCCGCCCATAAGGCTCATACATACAGCCAGATGGACCTAAGCCTACAACGCCCTCTGCTGACGTTTTATCGTAGGCTACACAGACATGCTTTTCCAAAATGTCAAAGACTTCAATAATTAATAAACCAGTCTGCACACTATTATAGACTATCTTAAAATCATAATCAGAAATACTTTATTGATCTTTATTGATATCGATAACCTTTGTTATTTAAATGGACCTGTACTGTAGTGCAATGTAATACTTCACATTCTGTGCAATATTATCTGTTTTAATATTCAGTGTAATATAGTTTGCTGCAGTTCTGCTTCTATTTATTTACTAGTACTGTTCATCACAATCAATTCAATTCTGTTAATACAGTAATGTAAATCTTGTAGGCTGCATATCCATGGTCCTTTATAACTCTTCTTCATATTTTATAGCATATATTTATTTAGCATATACTTTTACATGTGTATAGGCTACTTGTTTATTTACCAACTTATATTATTATTTATATTTCTTTAAATGTCTTGATGTGCACATCAACTGTGACACAACAATTGTCCCCTGGGTTATCGATATCAATAAAGATCAATAAAGTATTTCTGATTATGATTTTAAGATAGTCTACAGTAGTGTGCAGACTGGTTTATTAATTATTGAAGTCTTTGACATTTTGGAAAAGCATGTGTGTGTAGCCTACGATAAAACGTCAGCAGAGGGCGTTCTAGGCTTAGGTCACGGTACCTCCATCTGGCTGTATGTATGAGCCTTATGGGTGGCAGAGTTAGCGTGCATGCTTTCATATTTACTTATCTCGTGGCCACGACTTAGCGTATCTCGTGGCCACGACTTAGCTTAACTCGTGGCCACGAGTTAGCGTATCTCGTGGCCACGACTTAGTTACATATATATTTTTTTTTTACATAGTGAGACCAGAGGGGCTCCGTAAAAATGTGATTATTCATGCAATTATTTTCTTTTTGCTATCTTAAATGGCCTATCCACAATCAAAATATATGACCAACATTGTTTCTTGTGTCCAGGCTTATACAGTATGTACATAGGGTACAATATTTAACCCTACATAACAGAGAATGAACAGCACATCTTTCAGAGGCACAACACATGTCACATGACCAATAACTGTGGCCTCGGCAATTTGAAAATATAAATTTTTTATATTTCGATTTAATTGCAAATGTGATTAACTTTATTGAGATCTTGATTTTTCAGACTAATCTTGTTACAATATGTTATTAGATAAAACAGCTTATTTTTTTTCACTTTTGAGCTCACCATGTTGTTGTCAGAAGCAGAGAAGTTCTATTCATCAAATCTTATATGCATTATTCTTAAGCATGTGTCTTTTAGAGTCAACAGAAATTAACCTGAGGCATAAATCCGAATGACAGTAAAAACGTTTCACTCTGTTTTAAACCCTAAAGGGTGTCAGACAGATTTTTGCGAGTTAACATCTTAAAGCTCAGTTTAGTTGTATTTAGCAACAGGTTATTTCGTGTAGCGTTTGCTATAAGAGTGTCATTTACAACAAAGGTGCGATCTGAGCAACTGACACATTTCACATTCATTCATTCATTAATTTTCTACTGCTTAGTCCCGTTAGGGGTCATGGGTGACTGGAGCCCTTACCAGCAGCTTTGGGCAGGAGGCGGGGTACACCCTGGACAATGGCCAGTTAGTCGCAGTGCTGACAGTAACTTGTTGTGGCCAGTTGATTTGTTCCCTGGTTTAAACTCTGCATGAACTGAATATGAAGGCAGTGTGTTGAGAAACTGTTGCAGACAGGGCAAGCTCTTCAGTTAATAATACATCCATGTTCCGTGATTGAGGTCCACTGCACAGAGCCCCTCCCACACTAGTGCTGCGCTAGAAGTGGGAAGTAGCAATGCTTCAAAGGTACTGCAATAATTCGGTGCTTAAATCAATACAATATTATTTTTTTTTAGGATTTGATTTAATTTAAATATCTGACATGTGTGCCGTGTTAATGAGCACACTGTTCTGCTGCTGCACTGCAGCCAGCTCACCGTGAACAGAGAGAGGGCCAACCACAGACAAATACGGTCTAAAATGTATTTGTTTAAACGTTCTTTAACAAATCAAAAACAGTTACATTTGTTATTCCATATAACTTTACATGTAGCCTCTTGTTGTGTCATGCCTCACTGGAGCTGAATGAAAGGAGTGAGCGTGAGGGAAGCTGTAGTTTAGTGTGAGCTGTGTCCTGTTCACGTCTCTGGTGAGGACACGTTTGTGTTAAAAACCCGAACCAGGTCTTGTATTTATTGATTGGTAGATTATATTTGAGACAGAAGTGTGTTACAGGTCTGTATTATTGTAATAACAATCATTAGAGCGGGTCAATTAGTTGATAATGAGCGGAGGAGCGCAGACGAGCTTCAGCCGACCATCAGAGAGTAACAAACAGGACTGTATTTGGGTCTGACAAAACCCTGACAGAACCCCAGCTCACTCTCAGGAGAGCAGTCATTACAGACAAACTAAACTTTACAGGAAATACTGTAGGGTTGTTCAATAAAAGCCAAAAATGTAAAAGGAGTTCAACAAATGGGTGAGTAAAAGAAAACACGCTTTGCTTAACAAGGTAATGCAACACAGGAGGCTTTGTTAGTTTTATTATAGAGTTGATTATAGTGTATATATATATATATATATATATATATATATATATATATATATATATATATATATATATATATATATTTTGGGCTTTTTCCCTATATTAAAATGCGCACTTCAAATACACTATTAAGTACACACACACACACTCACTCACACACACGCACACGCACACACACACAGTGGGGATCGAAAGTTTGGGCACCCCAGGTAAAAATTTGTATTAATGTGCATAAAAAAGCCAAGAAAAGATGGAAAAAAAACTCCAAAAGACATCAAATGACAGATTAGACATCCTTATAATAAGTCAAAAAAAGTTAGATTTTATTTCCATCATTTACACTTTCAAAACAAAAAAATGGTGTCTGCAAAAGTTTGGACACCCTGCAGAGTTAATACGTTGTACTGCTCCCTTTGGCAAGTATCACAGCTTGTAAACTCTTTTTGTAGCTAGACAAGAGTCTTTCAATTCTTGTTTGAGGTATCTTTGCCCATTCTTCCTTACAAAAGTCTTCCAGTTCTTTGAGATTTCTGGGCTGTCTGTCACGCACTGCTCTTTTAAGGTCCATTCATAGATTTTTAATTATGTTGAGGTCAGGAGCGTGTGAAGGCCATGGCAAAACCTTTAGTTTATGTCTCTTGATGTAATCCACCGTGGATTTTGAGGTGTGTTTAGGATTATTATCCATTTTTAGAAGACATCCTCTCTTTAACTTCAGCTTTTTCACACTTAGCATCAAGTTACCATCCAAAATTTGCTGAAATTTTATTGAATCCATTTTTCCTTCTACTCGTGAAATGTTCCCTGTGCCACTAGCTGCAACACAACCCCAAAACATGATTGATCCACCCCCATGCTTAACAGTTGGACAGAGGTTCTTTTCATTAAATTCTGTGCCCTTTCTTCTCCAAACATACCTTTGCTCATTCCGGCCAAAAAGTTCTATTTTAACCTCATCGGTCCAGAGAACATGTTTCCAAAATGCATCAGGCTTGTCTATATGTTCATTTGCAAACGCTGATTTTTGTGTTGCGGACGTAGAAGAGGTTTTCTTCTGATGAGTCTATCATGAAGTCCATATTTGTTCAAGTATCTCTTTATAGTGGAATAGTGTACCACAACTCCAGTGTCTGCCAGATCTTTCTGGAGGGATCGTGCAGTCAAGCGTAGGTTTTGACTTTTCTCACAATCCTGCGAGCCGTTCTGTCCGATATTTTTCTTGGTCTTACAGATCTTGCTTTAATTTCCACTGTTCCTGATGACTGCCATTTCTTAATTACATTCTGAACAGAGGATATTGGCATCTGAAAAAGCTTTGCTATCTTTTTATAGCCTTCTCCTGCTTTGTGAGCGTCAACTATTTTCAGTTTAAGTTTTCTAGACAACTGCTTAGAAGAACCCATGGTGCTGATTGTTGGGGCAATGTCAGATGAGTCTGGGCATTTAAAACCTTTGAGATTGACATCACCTGGTCTATCCAGACGATGATTGAGAATAATCCATGACACTGTCAGGTCTTAGCTTGCCAAAGGGGGCAGTACATGGTATTAACTCTGCAGGGTGACTAACTTTTGTAGACATTTTTGAAAGTGTAAATGATGATAAAATCTAACTTTTTTTTTTACTTATTATAAGGATGTCTAATCTGTCGCTTGATGTCTTTTGGAGATTTTTCCATCTTTTCTTGGCGTCTTTATGCACATTAATACAATTTTTTACCTGGGGTGCCCAAACTTTTAATCCCCACTGTATAATGTGGCATTTGTCCCTCACTTATAGGCAGTCACCAGAGCAGAATGTGGAAAATATTAGTCACAAATTCTCTTTGGAGAATAAGACTTAACCATGACTGTTGTTATACCTGACTGAAGTAAAAAAAAAAAATTATATTACAGAATTATGCAGTCAGAGCCCAAAAGCATGGCAGGAGCAGGACAAAGAGAGAACTTTAGAATTTTTTTACCATGCATTGACGTTTTAGGTTGATGTTAAGGTATTGTTCTAGTATCGGTATTGTGATACTCAAGCCAGGTATCGAACCAAACTCAACATTTTAGTATCATAACAACACTACACACTTCACTGTGACTGGTTACTTCTGTCTGTCATTAGTCAGAACATGATGTGGACTAACCAATAGTCAGAGGGAAAAAGAAACGGAGTCTGTCGTTCAGCAAAGAACTGCTCCAAAAAGAAAAGCACTGTAGTGTGATCCAACCATCTTTGGTAGCTTTTGAACACTTCAGCTCGTACCACAATAAAAGATTGTCTTATCGACCGACCCTACAATAAAGCCTCCATGACGTCTTGAGGTCAGAGAAAAAAAAAAGGGTAAACCCTTTTTAACATGTCAAAATAAAAGAGCCTTGAATCACGTTGAGACCAAATATTAAAGTCAGCAGTAAAATCACAGGTTTGTAGTTCTTTATCTGTACAATATCATTTAAATCATAATGTCATTGCAACATTCACACCTGGTTATGGCACAGAACCTGCTTCTTTAATATGGATTTATCTGGACTAACTGCTGCTCAGTTAATGTCCAGCCCTTTACTACAAGAGGAAAGATGTCTGGAGTTAGGGCAAAATAATCAAAATCAACATTCTGTACAATCAACAAAAGAATTCCCAGCTTTAAACATCTATTAAGGAACCCTAAGGAAAATAAATCCTTCAATAATCACAATTATAATGAAAATGTAAACTATTTATTTGGAATTAGGTTTATATCACTAAACCAGACGTATCCCAATCATTTTATAATCATTTCTACAAATGTAGGCTTCATGAGCTTAAGTTCAGATAAATCACAACCAAAAATATAAATGACAACCAAAACTAATAAACATTCTCAAGATGTTGCCTAACCTCATAAACACTGCCGTGTGTTTAGTCCAATCTATCCAATCTACCTCCAGATGACATTGGAGCATGTTATAAATATGAAAGAAAGAAATTGTGAGCCTGGATTAACATAAATGTGTTAACCCCAGACGAGCGGGACTTATGGCTGGCTGTAGCCTCTCGGGGCTCACTGTACCCGGCAACACTCACACACTGCACCGGGGAAGTGTCCGCGGAGCTGCTCCCGAGAAACGACACATTCCTACATGACAAGGCTCGAAGAAAGCCTTCCCATGTCACTGTGTGGAACTGCTTCAGAGTAACTGTTAAACGCACGGTGCCACATGGCAGCGCCGCGAGCAGAGCGGACTTGAACTCCTCAGGAAGTTGGGGCGGATCATGGCTCCACACTTGGGAAACTGTTGTGGAGATGAACACTGCTTGCTCTAGGTACTCGCTCTAAACACACTGTTTCCTCAGAGCTATTTCCGCTTTTAAAGAACACTGGCGTAGCGTTTAATAAGATAGAGTCTAGGGGTTTCTCTGTGTCCCTCTCAGGTCTTTAAATCAACCGTCAGTCCTTCGGATTACAGAGCAAAGTGAGTACTTACAGAGGCAGACGAACAGCACGCAGCCTGTCACTTTGAGCGCGACGAGCGGCTTGGGAAGCATCGTGGAGCGGTCCGCGGAGCTGTGAGGACAGCTCACGGCGCATGGGCGATCGGTCCGCGGCAGGAAAACACAACACGGCTTCTCCTTCGCGCAGTTTGACAGAAAACGGGGAGTGAGAGCGCTGTGGAAAGAGGGATCCCCGGTTTGTGAAGGAGGCTCAGGGGCGCGCTCTGCTGGCGGAGCCGTGTACTGACAAAACTCCCACACTGTACCATTCAGCAGCGTGCTGCCTTCAGGGGCCGCTCCGGGGACACCTCGAAATTTGACTTGCATTGACGGGCATTAGCACAATTTGAGTCTTTGTCCAAAATAATAGACGACGTTTTCTCTTGTTGAACGCAGTCAATACAAAACAAAGAGTCTAGTGTTGAAATCAGTAACTACAGTAACTGCACATGCTTCAGGGAGTTTTTCCTCACTGACATCCAGTTTTTCAGACTCGTGGTAATGCACCAATGAGAAACAGCTGAGGGACTAGAGCGTGCTTTATAACAGTTTATAAAGGGTTCAACTTTGGCAGAAGTCCATCACTGGCATGAGGTCTTTGTCATTTCCATCACACTCAATGTGATGGAACTCGGTGGCAGTATAGCTCAGTGGGTAGAGCGGCTGTCCTTCGATCGATCCGCAAAACATTATAACATCCCGCTCTCCCCTAGCCTGGTTCTACCAGACTCTCGTACATTTCATTTGTACAGAGAGTCTGGCCTCGCTCCATTGACAAGCGTTTACTTCCTTGTATGCGGGAACTCTGTTGAAGTTTAAAACTATTGGATCTGCCCAGAGTCTCAGGATCTGCCATAGCCAATCGCTAACGTGTGGTCGTGACGTCTGTCATGCGCCGCCGACCGAAACAACAAGTCACTCCCTCTGTTCGCTGATTGGTCCTACAAAAAATTTATTTCTGGAAACCTAAGAATATACAGCGATCCCAGACTAAGTACTAAAGCGAAATGAAATTGAGCGGAAGTACGTAGGAGGGCGGAGCCAGGCTAGCTCTCCCCCGCATACTGGCGTTGTGTCCTTGGGCAAGACACTTAACCTACATAGCCTCCAGTTAAGTTCTGTAACACTGGTAATAGTTTAATGTATGTAAAGCGCTTTGAGTGCCTACTACAGTAGGTGGAAAAGCGCTATATAAAGATTATTATATTATTATTAACTCACTAATGTGTTTTAATGAATATTCAGACACAGCTGTGACCACGTGTAGGGAGACACTTTTTACAGTTCATTTAGTTCCTCAGAGACTGTTTGTGTTGGACAGACTAAAGCCACTCTGCTCTAACATGTGGACACATGATATTATAGGCCTACCTAATGGCTCATACTGTCATTGTGTCCTTGGGCAAGACACCTTGCCTCCAGTGACTGTAGAGGTGAGTTTGGTGGTGGTCTCTGTCTGCCCCAGGTGTGAATGTGGGTAAATGGGCTGAATGGAAGCATCATGTAAAGTGCTTTGGTGCCCAAGGGTACAAAAAAGCACTATATACATGCACACCATTTACCATTCATTTGGCCATATGGGACAGCAACACACTGACGGCCATGATAGAATTAGCTCTGCTTGGTTAACTCCTTAGCTTTGATATATAAGTGGCACTGACTAAAATGGTATGTCTCAACATTCCCTTATATAAACAGTTTAAACAGTAAGCTATAACAAAAATTCTGATGTTGAAAAAAATAAAAAAAAATGAACTAAAAGTGCAGAATGAATACATTTGACACTGCACAGTTCTTATTGTGAGTTATTAACTATGTTGCACATACCCCGCTTTGCAACCGTCCCACTCAGATGTTGTCTGTGTCTTATCAGTGTGTTTTGTACTTAAGTCTGAGACACAGTGGTGACCTAGAATGATACTATGATACCTTCCAAAAGTACTGTTCTTGTGTGTCTCTGAAGACTCTTTTTTTTTTAATAATTCACAGCCCCCTCTGCTTACCGCAGTAATTAGCTTGTTGTGCTGAGACACTGCTAATGGTTTCTGTTTCTAGAAAACAGAATGCAGTGTAAACACCTTCCCCTGAGTTAATACCATGATTACTGTTTGATTAGCAGCAACTTGAGGATTAATTAATATAGATTGTAAATCATTATTAATAGATTCTAATTGATTTCTTTCCTAGGGTTAATGCATTTCATCAATACATACAATACATATGGTAAATGATAAATGGTATGCATTTATATAGTGCTTTCATGTGGCCTTCTCAAGATTCAAGAAGCATTGTCTCACATAGGCTGCCACACAAAGTGTACATATACTCACTAAACACAGATTTTAAACATAACAAATATGCTGTGTATTTAGGATGTGTTTTTTCACATGTCAGTGTATACACATACAGTATATAATTGAGTTATGATAAAGTTAACTATTATATTAGCAGCTGCTTTTGTTTTTCAGACCGGGGTGGGTCTAAATAAGTCTGACTTCTTCCCACTTCGTTTCGAGCAATTGAATAATTTATGTTGTGAATGTAAGATGAATTTACTTTGTTGCATAGATCAAATGTTCATTATTGCCTTTGTTTTATGCCACTATTGCTCAAAATAAATAAATAAAATAAAAAATATTCCTTTAAGTGCAAGACACAGACTCCATAAAGACATCACGGCCCTGCCCTATGGCCCAAGTTTAGGAGATTCACTGATATAGGCAGGAATGAGGTAAAGGTGAGTTAAAGGTGTTTTACATCGTGTTTCCTATTCACACATATTCACACCTGGGACAGACCTATACATCTTTTGATTGTCTGTCAGAAGTGCATTTACTATCTTTGCACACAACTCACAAGACTACCCCAGCTGCTTGGGGTCTGAACCTGAAACATCTCTAGTTAATTGCAGGGCTCACACCTTCTTTTTTTATCATGGCACATATACTTCATTCTTCAGCACATGCATGTCTTTGACCAGTGGAAGGAAGCCGACCTGGAGAGAACCCACGTGATGTAGACCCATCAAGCCCATACCCTTCTTGCTTTGGGGAGAAAGTACTAACCATTCTGTCACCATGCACCACTTTAAGTGCAGTTTCATTAAAGATGTGGTCAGCATTATTATAACCCTATTTTCAACCCTTTTTTTCTAAAATGTAAACCAGGACATTTCTGTAATTAGACTTGTGACAGTTATATAATATTGACTGGAAATATGTCAATATTTCTCCAGTCGATATAAACAGTCTCCAGTAAACTTGAGATTGTTTATTTGTTCTGAATCACACACTGTTTTGTGATTAGACAAATCTGAGAGAAAGGTTTATAATGCTTTAAACTCACATGCAGGTTTAAATCTTATTGCTATCTTAAGGGTAAAAATTAAGTTTTATATTTCAATAACCTATAATTAATGATTTAAATCTATATTAATATTATTGGGGCCATCCTATTATTAGACTCACCTAAAGGATTATTAGGAACACCATATATATATATATATATATATATATATATATATATATATATATATATATATATATATATATATATATACTGTGTTTGACCCCCTTTCACCTTCAAAACCAAAAGATCAAAAAGAGATCTGGTGACTGTGGGGGCCATTTTAGTTCAGTGAACTCATTGTCAAGTTCAAGAAACCAATTTCAAATCAAGAAAACCTCCCCCACACCATTACACCACCACCACCAGCCTGCACAGTGGTAACAAGGCATGATGGATCCGTGTTCTCATTCTGTTTACGGCAAATTCTGACTCTACCATCTGAATGTCTCAACAGAAATTGAGACTCATCAGACCAGGCAACAATTTTCCAGTCTTCAACTGTCCAATTTTGGTGAGCTTGTGCAAATTGTAGCCTCTTTGTCCTATTTGTAGTGGAGATGAGTGGTGCCCTGTGGGGTCTTCTGCTGTTGTAGCCCATCCGCCTCAAGGTTGTGCGTGTTGTAGCTTCACAAATGCTTTGCTGCAAACCTCGGTTGTAACGAGTGGTTATTTCAGTCAAAGTTGCTCTTCGATCAGATTTAATCAGTCGGCCCATTCTCCTCTGACCTCTAGCATCAACAAGGCATTTTCGCACACAGGACTGCTGCATACTGGATGTTTTTTCCCTTTTCACACCATTCTTTGTAAACCCTAGATATGGTTGTGCGTGAAAATCCCAGTAACTGAGCAGGTTGAGAAATACTCAGACCGGCCCGTCTGGCACCAACAACCATACCACCCTCAAAATTGCCTAAATCCCCTTTCTTTCCCGTTCTGACATTCAGTTTGGAGTTCAGGAGATTGTCTGGACCAGGACCACACCCCTAAATGCACTGAAGCAACTGCATGTGATTGGTTAATTAGATTCTTGTATTAATGATAAATTGAACTAGTGTTCCTAATAATCCTTTAGGTGAGTGTATATTTCACATTGTATTTGTCTGTGTGTTGTTCCTGTAGGAGGTGATCCAGACAAACCTGACCAGTGCTGCTGAAGACTGGACTCCTGCCACTTCTGTCTTCTGACTTTTTACACCAGACAATAACAAGCACTTATTCATGTGCATTACTCAAATGATATTCCAATGAACTATGCACAAAACATATTTTTACACCATACTTTTTACATGTGTAGTCAGTATTTGCACTCAATTAAAAATTAGCAGTGCATGGCCTTGGTGCACTTAATTTTTACTCATGACATCCTGTTGTTCTCATTTAAGGCCATTTTAAAACACTCTCAGCAGAAGTTAAAGGCACAAGGTTAGGTTGTGTTAATAAATGGTACAAACATCAGAAATAGATAAAGATTTGAAAAAACTAATTTAATGTGTTTAATACCTGGTTGATACTACCTTCAGCAGGTAATTAGTGAGAGTAAGTTTTTATAAAATCAGAATAATGTTAAATTATGTAAAAAATTCTAGTTTATAAAGAGTGCAGAGGCATTATGAACAGTAAATATTAGTACTTGTAGAAGATAATGTAGTTTGGCTGTTTCTATTAAGTGTCTAGTTCTGAAGATGAAGTATAAAACACAGACATGATCTTTATTTTCAGGGAGCTGAGGTTGAAGCTGGTCCAGGTTCTTCTTTGTCACAGTCACAGGTTTGACATGTGGCTAATCATGAAATGGCTCTCTCCACTTGCCACGGCGTAAAACAGCAGCCAAACCAAGAAAAACACCTATCTGTGGTCTATGGACTGTAAATATTTACTGTAGACATCCCGTTATCCCCACACCCTGTCCCAGCAGAGGACAGTGGGCTGTGAGCAGCCAGTGGCTGGCCCTACAGCTCGTGTGTACCCACCATTGTGCCGGTGTCTTTAGTGCACATCTGATCTGTGGTCAGCTGGAGTCCTCATGCAGCAGCCTACAAGACTGGTTAAAAGTGATGCCCACATTAAAAGCTCTGTGCTACATGAAGGATCAAGCCAAAGGTAAAAGCTCTCGCTGCAGTTTGAGGTCTGTGTGTGTGGTCTGAGCACTTCAGTCTCTTTCATGTGGACGAGTGAGAAGTAGCTTCAGTATGTCAAAACGGAAAAGCAGGTCAGAAATAAAGCTCATAAACATAATAAATAAACCACATATTGAACAATGGTCTCTAGATTAAACATGTGCAGGTCTTTCTTCTTTTTGCAGTAGTTCTTTGCTCCATCTATTGTTCTAATGATGAGTAAACCTGGTTCAGACTGTGATCACGCTGTTGACGCACAGTCATGATAATTATAGATCTTCCACTGGTCTTAACTATCGATATTTTATACAAAGACCTGTAGCCGGTTGAGGGGTTTGTCTCAAAACAAAAGCGGATCAATGTGATGGGGTTTCAGGGCGAGCATAGGCATACAAATGAGTAAGGGTGGGTTTTATAAACAACTGCAGTAAGTAACCAGACTTTGAGACTATACACGTGTGACTAAATACACGTATGCTTCTTAATTTAAACACTAACGCTCATTCAGGTGACACTAAAAGAAATAGACATTTAAAGTGAATCTGAGAGTTGTCTGTGTTCGTGTCCAGAGCCCACTGTCTATTATATAAACCAGTTCATGTGTAAAGGTAAATGACAGTTTTGTCTAAATGCTGCACGTTTGCTGTAGGCTTCTGGGTTTACTGCTGTTATCTGGTTAAATATGACCATTTTATTATTAATATTACATAAAATAGTACATTTACATTTATTCATTTAGCAGATGCTTTTATCCAAAGCGACTTACATGAAGCTTCCAATCACCAGTGTTACAGCTGGAACACCACTGGAGGCAAGGTAAGTGTCTTGCCCAAGGACACAATGACAGTATGAACAGTGGGGAGAGCGGGAATCGAACTGCCAACCTTCCAGTTGAAGGACGACGATTGATTGCAATTGCTGGGTATCCAAGATGTTCCATTTTAATTTCTTTTACTGTGTATTTTACATTGAATTTAGACTTTTGAAATCGAGGGATCAAAAAAATATGTGTTCAAATTTTTACACAGTGATTTTTTTTATATTGAATTTTGAAACTTGAATACTATATTGAAATTTACAAACTTAAACTTCAGTAACTAAAATTTATTTAGTTAGAGTTAGAAATTTCCAGGCATTTGAATTTCAAAGTCTGATGAAACAGTAAATCTTCCACTTGGGACCTTTCCTGTTTTTCATTTGCCTATTTTTCTTTTGCCTTAAGTGTCTATTAACTAAGCCACTCACTTTGAGGGATATGAACTCATCTCACAGACCATTCTACTTTAGAACTCCCTTGGTTGAAAGACAAAACACTTGCTCTGTTTATGTTTGTCTTTTTAGGACTGTTTCTAGGTGTATTTAGCACTGTTTTAAATGGTGGCCTTTACTTCCTTGTTGACATTAGTGTGTTTGATGGAAGACCCAATATCTGCTTAACCTTTTCATCTATTAAAATCCTTGATAAAATCCTAGATGTTCTCTTAAGATCTTGTTTTTGCACATTTGATTCCTATTACACTATGCTGTTAATAACCTGCATAAAAAGAATCGCACCCATAAAAATGTTTGAAAATAATAATACATAACAGATACTTATATTAGATTATTATTACAGAGAAGGAAAATGATAAGAGACAATGTCTATTTTTAGTTACATTTGTCTGAACCAGAAACTAATACAAATATAATATTTCCTTTTTATGTGAATTTAAACTCCTTACAGTTTAAATGGACTAAATGTAATAGCCCCTCCTTGAACCGATACCTTATCGTGGTGGAGGGGTTTGAGTGCCCGGATGATCCTAGGAGCTATGTTGTCGGGGGCTATATGCCCCTGGTAGGGTCTCCCAAGGCAAACAGGTCCTAGGTGACGGGTCAGACAAAGTGCGGTTCAGAACCCTTTATGGACAGTTTAAAATCAAGGACCGTTACGTCGCCCGGTATGGCGCAACCGGGGCCCCACCCTGGAGCCAGGCCCGGGGTTGGGGCTCATATGCGAGCGCCTGGTGGTCAGGTCTTTCCCCATGGGGCCCGGCCGGGCTCAGCCCGAAAGAACGACGTGGGACCGACCTCCCGTGGGGCCACCACCTGCAGGAGGAACCGTAAGGGGCCGGTGCAATGTGGATTGGGTGGCAGTCGAAGGCGGGAGCCTCGACGACCCAATCCCCGGACACAGAATCTGGCTCTAGGGACATGGAATGTCACCTCGCTGGCGGGTAAGGAGCCTGAGCTTGTGTGGGAGGTTGAGAGATACCGACTAGAGATAGTCGGGCTCACCTCCACGCACAGCTTGGGCTCTGGAACCCAAATCCTCGAGAGAGCCTGGACTCTCCACTACTCTGTAGTTGCCTGCGGTGAGAGGCGGCGGGCCGGTGTGGGTTTGCTCATTGCCCCCCGGCTCAGCCGCCATGTGTTGGAGTTCACCCCGGTGAACGAGAAGGTCGCTTCCCTGCATCTTCGGGTCGGGGATAGGTCTCTCAATGTTGTTTGTGTTTACGGGCCAAATGGCAGTGCAGAGTACCCGGCCTTCTTGGAGTCTCTGGGAGGGGTGCTGGAGGGTGCTTCGACCGGGGACTTCGTCGTTCTACTGGGGGACTTCAACGCTCACGAGGGCAGCGACAGTGACACCTGGAGGGGCGTGATTGGGAGGAACGGCCCCCCTGATCTGAACCCGAGTGGTGTTCTGTTATTGGACTTCTGGGCTAGCAACAGTTTGTCCATAACAAACACCATGTTCAAGCATAAGGGTGTCCATCAGTGCACGTGGCACCAGGACACCCTAGGTCGGAGGTCGATGATCGACTTTGTAGTTGTTTCATCTGACCTCCGGCCGTATGTCTTGGACACTCGGGTGAAGAGAGGGGCGGAGCTGTCAACTGATCACCACCTGGTGGTGAGTTGGATCCGATGGCGGGTGAGAAAGCTGGACAGACTTGGCAGACCCAAACGTACTGTGAGGGTCTGTTGGGAATGTTTGGCCGAGTCCCCTGTCAGAGAGATCTTCAACTCCCACCTCCGCCAGAGCTTCGACCAGATTCCGAGGGAGACTGGAGACATTGAGTCCGAGTGGACCATGTTCTCCACCGCCATTGTCGACGCAGCCACTCGAAGCTGTGGCTGCAAAGTCTCCGGTGCCTGTCGTGGCGGCAATCCCCGAACCCGGTGGTGGACACCGGAAGTAAGGGATGCTGTCAAGCTGAAGAAGGAGACCTATTGAGCCTGGTTGGCTTGTGGGACTCCTGAGGCAGCGGATAGGTACACAGCCCGGGTGGTTGTGGAGGCAAAAACTTGGGTCTGGGAGGAGTTCGGTGAGGCCATGGAAAAAGACTACCGGTCGGCCTCGAAGAAATTCTGGCAAACCGTCCGGCGCCTCAGGAGGGGGAAGCAGTGCCCTGCCAACACTGTTTACAGTGGAGGTGGGAATCTGCTGACCTCACCTGGGGATATTGTTGGACGGTGGAAGGAATACTTCGAGGATCTCCTCAACCCCACCGACACGTCTTCCACTGAGGAAGGAGAGGCCGAGGGCTCAGAGGTGGACTCGTCCGTCACTCAGGCTGAAGTCACTGAGGTAGTTGGGAAGCTCCTCGGTGGCAAGGCACCGGGGGTGGATGAGATACGCTCTGAGTACCTCAAGTCTCTGGATGTTATAGGGCTGTCTTGGCTGACACGCCTCTGCAACATCGCGTGGCGTTTGGGGACAGTACCTCTGGACTGGCAGACCGGGGTGGTGGTCCCTCTTTTGTAGTGAATATGGTCTTATTAATAATTAATATGAATATTAATTATGAAAATTAATAATTAATATTTTGTTTATCAAAATATTTATTTCTTTCGGGGCACCACTCTAGTTTTAGACAGATCTAGAGAAACTGTTTAGTCTAGTCTCATTAATCTAAAGGAAGTAAATTCTTCTTGTTTTCGAACATTTCTTGATATAAACAGGGAAACATTAATGTCTTTATGGGATTTTATTAAAGATTATACAATGGTGAATAATATGACGGGAACATGGTAAAGCATTAAAACACAATAAGGGTTGAACACAATGGGAATACACAGGGATAAACAGTTGCATGGAGGATATGATGAAACCAGGAATGTTTTGTACAGTTTAATCTAGATTGGGGAAATTTAAAGGGACTTTTAACGGGAAAAGGAGATGGAGGCTTCGGGGCTAGAGTTTGGACTTTGTAATGCCGCCAAGGCAGTTGTGTCACGTGCGGACTTACTCTGTAGTCAGCGGGTGCTGGCCCGGTTCGGTGTGGTCGATATCAGTGGTCCGAGACGAAGGCCCTGAATGTTCTCCAGAAAGTTCGTCACTTACTGATGAAGCGCCCACACGCCAGGGGTGCCGCCACGTGCAGATCTCTTCCAGGGGTGGGGTCGCCGTGCACACAGGGGAAGAGAACAAAAGCGTACAGTTGCTGTCCAAACTAACACGGCCTCTCCTCGGTTGTACCGTGTAAAAGTTGAGGTTTGTGTAGGTTATGTCACGGTCCATGAAAGAGTTCTCAGCTGTTGCTTTGCTGGTTAAAACTTGCTTCTGCGCGCTCTTTTGGGGAAGAGCAGACGCTTTAGCAGGCACGGTCTTTAGAACTAAGGAAAGTTAACTCGCTTCCACGAGGCCCAGGGTTGCGGCGGCGGCGAGGCAGTCCTACTGGACCGTCCGCCAGAAGGCCGCAGGCTCACCGCGAAGGGTGAAGCGTGCTGAAGAAGCTGAAGAGAGAGAAGGCAGAAGGGAGAAGGGATGATTCTCTGGCAGCGTGCCAGTTTTGTCACCTTTGGAAAAGGGGCGTGTCTTACGAAGAAGGGTGTTGCCTTGGCAAGTTTGACTAAAGTTTAAGTGTTTAAACTAAGTTTTAAAACATTCCTTGCTTCGCAATTTCTTTTGGTTTTTCATAAACACGCAAAACACTTGTACTGCAAAGTTATACAGAGGCATTTGTCAGGACATGATGGAAACAATTGTTACATTTCCTTAAAACAGAACACAACCTGCAAACAAAACTAGGATGAGGAGTTCTCGCCACGACTCCGCGCCCTGGAAAAGAACAGTATAACAACAGCACATTAATACAATAATTCTTTTATTAAAATAACAAAATATCCTTTGGGGAGAAGTCAATACTTCTCTGTCCGGTCAAACACAAGGGGGTAGTGTCTGACCATCAGAAGTTCAGGGTTCTGGTGTGATCAAACGCATTCCTACGTCCTTCTTGAGTGCTAAAGAAAGTTCTGGGTAAAGCTGAATCAACACCCTTTATCTTTAGGATTTACAGTCCTTGGACATGGTGCCAGGATGTGGTGCTGGTCCTGAGTCACCTTTGACCTGGGATGCGTCCCTGGCCAGGTTTTGTCCTGGTCATGTCAACAACGCAGAATAGTTAATCACGGTTTACTGAAGGTTCCTGAGTCCTTAGTAAAACAGTTTGGAGGTCTGTAAATGATAAAAGACAGATGTTATAATCCGTGTGGAGTTTTGTGCAAACTCTTGTTTGCTGGGGCCTCTCTGGAAGTGATAAGTGTGGAATTATGGAGACTGATCTGCTACACTTTTTAAGAAGGGGGACCGGAGGGTGTGTTCCAACTACAGATGGATCACACTCCTCAGCCTCCCCGGGAAAGTCTATGCCAGGGTACTGGAGAGGAGAATGCGGCTGATAGTCAAACCTCGGATCCAGGAGGAACAATGCGGTTTTCGTCCCGGTCGTGGAACACTGGACCAGCTCTATACCCTCTCCAGGGTGCTGGAGGGTTTATGGGAGTTTGCCCAACCAATCCACATGTGCTTTGTGGATCTGGAGAAGGCATTCGACTGTGTCCCTCGTGTTGCCTTGTGGGGGGTGCTCTGGGAGTATGGGGTCCGGGGCCCTTTGCTAAGGGCTGTCCGGTCCCTGTACGACCAGAGCAGGAGCTTGGTTCGCATTGCCGGCAGTAAGTCAGACCTGTTCCCGGTGAATGTTGGACTCCGGCAGGGCTGCCCTTTGTCACCGGTCCTGTTCATTATCTTTATGGACAGGATTTCTAGGCGCAGCCAGGGGCCGGAGGGAGTCTGGTTTAGGGACCACAGGATTTCATCTCTGCTTTTTGCAGATGATGTTATCCTGTTGGCTCCATCAAGCCAGGACCTTCAGTGTGCACTGGGGCGGTTTGCAGCCGAGTGTGAAGCGGCTGGGATGAGGATCAGCACCTCCAAGTTTGAGACCATGGTTCTCAGTGGGAAAAGGGTGGCTTGTCCCCTCCAGGTTGGTGGAGAGCTCCTGCCTCAAGTGGAGGAGTTCAAGTATCTTGGGGTCTTGTTCACGAGTGAGGGAAGGAAGGAGCGTGAGATTGACAGACGGATCGGTGCAGCTTCTGCAGTAATGCGGTCGATGTACCGGTCTGTTGTGGTGAAGAAGGAGCTGAGCTGTAAGGCAAAGCTCTCGATTTACCAGTCGATCCCACGCTCCTACTTCACCTATGGTCATGAGCTTTGGGTCATGACCGAAAGAACAAGATCCCGGATACAAGCGGCCGAAATGAGCTTTCTCCGCAGAGTGGCGGGGCGCTCCCTTAGAGATAGGGTGAGGAGCTCGGTCACTCGGGAGGAGCTCAAAGTAGAGCCGCTGCTCCTTCACATCGAGAGGAGCCAGCTGAGGTGGCTCGGGCATCTGTTTCGGATGCCTCTCGGACGCCTTCCTAGGGAGGTGTTCCGGGCATGTCCCACCGGGAGGAGACCTCGGGGAAGACCTAGGACACGCTGGAGGGACTATTTCTCTCGGCTGGCCTGGGAACGCCTCGGTATCCCCCCGGAAGAGCTAGAGGAAGTGTCTGGGGAGAGGGAAGTCTGGGCTTCTCTGCTTAGACTGCTGCCCCCGCGACCCGGCCCTGGATAAGCGGTAGAAGATGGATGGATGGATGGATGGATAAATGTAATAGTTATAAATAAAATATGCTTGCCTTCATCTCACACAGAAAAACTCCATCCAAATGAAGACTTACTGTTTATTGAGGAAAGGCCAGACAGAGATGATGTTTTATAATGATACAGAAACATACGAGTGTTTAGTACTGGGTTTTAGGAGGAATATATTACTTTGTTCAAGAGGTGATGCTAAAACCGTTGAACCATACAAAGTAATAACTAAAACAAATCAAAATGCTGTTCTTCAATGCTGTGTATGTTGTAAATGAGCTGAAATATTACCAAACCTGTGCAATATTGAATATGGCCAAAGAAAATACAGCTCTATGTATCTTGTGATACCACTTTGTACCACATATGCAGTGCTGGCCCTGGCCTATGTGGGGCCCTAGGCAAGATTTTGTGTGGCGCCCCTTGCATTGTGACCAATATCACTTCTGCTTATTAAAAAAAATTACTAGGAAGTACAGGGACCAAAGTCAGGATCTGTACCAAGGGCATCTGTACACAGCTCTCTTACAAGTTGAACTCAGAATTGACAAAGTCTCTTGGAATTGAGACGAAACGTCTTCACCTTGAAAACAAAGTCCAGATGCTTTATCTCAAACCTTTTTCTTACAAAAATGTATTTAAGTAAATTGTCATTTTGTTTTATTTTTTTTCTTACACCATAATTTTGGGTGATTTTAGAGTAGGATGTGGAAGTTCATCAAGAGCCATTTCCAAGATGCCAGGATCCTTCTTCTAGAGTGGGCTCCTCCAAATTGGACCCTCTGAAGCCTCCTCAAGAGCCACTTTAGAAACAGGCTTCAAGCCAAGCTGCATCTTTAAAAGGCCCCAGCTTTATTGTCATTTTTGTCTCTAAATACAAAATTGTACTATGACATTTGTTCTATTATAGGGAGTTGTGCACAGTTAAATATTAATATTATTCATAAAGAGATGTTAACAAATTTAACCAACAAAAAACTCCAAGATGGATTCAAATGAAAAACCAAGTATATTTATTCATACATATTTATTTCATCTTTTTTTTCTGCTGGACATGATATGGTCCGCATGAGTGGCATTTGAAAGATCAGCTTGTATACACATTTGTTTGTAGTAGTATTTAAAGTATATTATTTTAATATGAACGGAAAAAAAATCACTAAAGCGAATTAAAACTGAAGTTACTAAAATAAAATTATGATCAAATAATGCACTCAAGACCCATCTTGAGTATTCACCTCTAGTTCTTGGGAGGAACTATGGATTGGAACCTTTAGGAACACATCTGGTGGTGACATGGTGATAATTTAATTTCAACATCAAACAGTCACTAAACAGTTTAACTGTGGATGAACATACACGTGTTAGCAGTAAAATAACTATTGTTGTCTGATATTGTATGTTGTGTGTCTTTTAATGTGAACTTGTGTGTATGTTATAGATCACTGCTGGTTTTATTGTCTCTGTTCTTTACTGTTCTTTACAGTTCATCAGTTGTTCAGTTGTTTGTAATGTCCTGTTTCATTATGTTTTATTTTGCGTTGAACTGTCCATGTTCTGTATCTTATAATTGTGTATTTTTTAAGCCCTTCTAACATCAAGGCCAGGGCCAGTGAATCTAAAAAAAACAATATTCACAAAAATCTTTGAATACATTTTGTATAGATGCTGGAACAACTTATCCACTTCAATAGTAAACAGTAATACATGTATACACTGAATTTGGACCCAAATTAAATATGTTGTTTCTTTTTTGATTTGATATATTTACATTTACATACTGTGACAGTACTGTGCTCTACAGATACAGGCTGCTTTAGCCCATTTTCCACTTGTTTATGGCTCCTCTTCTACAGCAGGGAAAAGCCTGGAAGGACCCAGCTTTCCAAATGAAAACCTCTTTCTGCACACTGGCTCAGCAGATTGTTCACTTTTCTTGACAATTTCAGCACAGACCCTGCAATGCAAACAAACACTCTACTATGAGAACAGCAGTTGTATTACAGTAGATGTTGACATTGCTTTTACTTACATAGCTATGTGTTCCACTTTGTAAAAGTGTAATCCTCCTCAGTGTCTGAGTCACTGTACACTGCTGGAAAAAGTTTCACCCTACACAACATCTCCGACTGTAATTAGACGACAAGCACAATAGGAGATTTTAGAGCAGCTGAATATTCAGAACAGCAACAGAGTCTGAGAATTTACTGTTGAATTAGCAGCAGTCTGAAATAGCAGGTAGGTTTTCGGTCTGTATACGAAGTATAATTCATTTATGTATGTATAAGTTTACAAATGAAAATGCTTGTTTTCAGGGTATTTCCTTGTACCATACTCCAACTTTGTACAACGAATTTAGAAAAAGTAGGCCATTGTAAACAGAGACCACTTCCTTTTAACTAAATAAATTAACGCTTTTGGAATAACAGCTTTTAAAATATATAAAAACATATTTTGACATGTTTGTATTTTTTAGACTTTTCCACCAGGCTACCATTACACAAAATAAATGCTAATTATAACAATAACAATAATAATATATGATCTGCTCTGAATCTGATTTCATGTTATTTTTTATTAATTTTGTCAGTTGTGACATGACAGCTTTGTTGTAGGTTCTTTTTAAAGATAGACACCTGGTAGTTAATTTCC
Source organism: Neodontobutis hainanensis (assembly GCA_024349245.1). NCBI lineage: Eukaryota > Metazoa > Chordata > Actinopteri > Gobiiformes > Odontobutidae > Neodontobutis > Neodontobutis hainanensis. The sequence continues at coordinate 21,593,217 of JALDNG010000020.1, forward strand.
CTAATGCCATCTGATGCATCACTTTTTTTCTATTATGAAAAAGTTATTATGCTAATATGCACAATGCCAAAGCACATTCCCAGCGATGGAAATAATACTGCACAAAAGATGATGAGGTGTGGCACAGATAAATTATACATTATACATTATACATATACATTATATCAACATATCTATACATTATCTAGCCTATGCATAGTCTAGATATCTTATACCAATACCCTACACACATTTGCAGTGTGGCTGTGGTTGTATGTGCGCTGTACACTCTCACAGCTGTGGGGCTGATGGGCCTGCGGTACCTGCACTGAGCTGTTGACTATATGGATGTCGACTTTGACCCTTCTTGTAGAGGGCAGCAGTATGATCAGGCCAGTCCCATTTATTGTTCAGATTAACCTAAAGTATTGCCTACTTAGGGGCGTCATATCATGAAGAACTGATTTGATATAATTCTGTATTACAAATGGTATTAATGACATAGACTTTTGTGGTCAAGCATCTTATAACAAGCCTAGTATAACTAGTATTGCTCTTCTCTCTGGGTTGGTGGTGGGTTCCTCCCACCACCAAAAAACATGCATCTAAGTAAGTTTCCCTATTGAATGAACATGAGAGTCAATGTGTCAATGTGTAAACAGAAGAAAATGAATGAATAAAAAAAAGTGATGCATCAGATGGCTTAGGGAAATTGACAACCAGCCTATCATTAAAAAGAGCCTACAACAGAGCTGTCATGGCACAACTGATGAAATGTCAGAGAATAGAAATAAGTGAAATCAGACTCTTGGTCAGCGGATCATATATAATTTGTAATTATAGTAGCCTTTTAGCTATAGTGAAATTACACCTGATAAACACCAAACATGTCTATACAGTGGGGATCGAAAGTTTGGGCACCCCAGGTAAAAATTTGTATTAATGTGCATAAAGAAGCCAAGAAAAGATGAAAAAATCTCCAAAAGGCATCAAATGACAGATTAGACATCCTTATAATAAGTCAATATGTTTATTTGCAAACTTTAAACGTTGATTTTTGTGTTGAGGATGTAGAAGAGGTTTTCTTCTGATGAGTCTTCCATGAAGTCCATATTTGTACAAGTATCTCTTTATAGTGGAATAGTGTACCACAACTCCAGTGTCTGCCAGATCTTTCTGGAGGGATTGCAGTCAAACATAGGTTTTGACTTTTCTCACAATCCTGTGAGCCGTTCTGTCTGATATTTTTCTTGGTTTTCCAGATCTTGCTTTAATTTCCACTGTTCCTGATGACTGCCATTTCTTAAATACATTCCGAACAGAGGATATTGGCATCTGAAAAGGCTTTGCTATCTTTTTATAGCCTTCTCCAGCTTTGTGAGCTGCGTCAACTATTTTCAGTTTCAGTTTTCTAGACAACTGCTTAGAAGAACCCATGGTGCTGATTGTTGGGGCAAGGTCAGATGAGTCTGGGCATTTAAAACCTTTGAGATTGACATCACCTGGTCTATCCAGACGATGATTGAGAACAATCCATGACACTAACACACAAACTTTTGCAGACACCATTTTCTTGTTTTTTGTTATTTTGAAAGTGTAAATGATGGAAATAAAATCTAACCGATTGTGACTTATTATAAGGATGTCTAATCTGTCATTTGATGCCTTTTGGAGAATTTTCACATCTTTTCTTGGCGTCTTTATGCACATTGATAATAATCTTTACCTGGGGTGCCCAAACTTTTGATCCCACCTGTATATGTAGGCTACTCCATAGTGATTATTTGCCTTTTAAAAGCTTGAACTTTGCATGGTCCTGACATTTCCTTCTCTGGAGTTCTTGCCAGTTGGTGTACAGAATAGTTTATTTCAGTCATTCAATCAGAATAAGAGAATAGGAAAAGAATAAGTATTTCAAAAATAAATAAAAACAAGTTGACAACGCAACACATCCATTTTCTCATAACACCAAAAAGATACAGGCTGAAACTTCTTCTTATTGCTCCTGACCTTTACAAACTTTAAATTTTGCAGACACTGAGAAAGAAAACTTAAAAGAAACAAAGAATACGCCGAAAAATTAAGATCTTTCCCTCAGACTCCCTCTGATTTAAAGGATTCAGTCATCTTTGTTTTAAATAATGTGAAACTTACAAAAGTTTTGCAGGACTTACTTTCATTATGTAGACTGTTCCAGCCATTAACCACTTGAGTTTGAGAACGTACAAAGTCTGTCCGTTCTCAAACTCATTACAAAACATGCAATGTAACCCATTTGACTTATCATCTTTTCCATTAGGACGAAAGTTTGTTGTCTCCGATGAATTGGATGATCCACCTGTCAGTAGTAAGTGATTTTGTCCAATCTCAGCAACACCATGTTGTTTGCATTATTAATAGAAAAGGGGTTGCTTTGTCCTCAAATCACAAATCCCACGAGAATCCAGCTGCTGCACAAGGTAAGGTATATAAAGATCTGGATTCATGTATTAAAAACACAGTGAGAGCGAGTCCTCCTGCAGCTCTCTGGTAATAAACTATCTTTACCTGCAGCTGTATATTGTTTATACCTCACATCTCTCACACTGTTACACAACAGGATTTATTCACTTCTTTAATTTAGGTAATGGCAATGCGCCTACATTTCAAAGGTTTATAGAAACACGTTACTCCTTGTGTGTCTGCCACTATGCTGCATCTCTATGCTGCATATCTTTTTAGAGGTACAACCGAGTGGAAATGTAAGACATTGTGGCTGATTGTGCTGACCTTGATAAACCTCCGATCTGCCTCTATAATGTCTGCAGTGACGGCGTCAGACAGATGCATCTTCACATCAAAAAGCTCATGGTCTGGGACACTGAGAGGGTCCACCAACACCTCATATGGGACACCAGGGTGTTTCCAGGACAAGGGGATATGAACACTCCAGCTCTCAGCCTGTCCAAACGTCCCTGATCACACAGCAGGAGAAGAAATGGATTTGGACATAAATTTAGACAGTAGACGGGAGAAAAAAGCTATATTGATTGACCTGAGGCAGGGATTGATCCCCAGCACATTCAATTCCACAGTGTCTTGAGGATTTTTTTTATTTTTATATTATTTTTATATTACTGTGGGTAAAGTCAGTTAAATATAAATTTCTCACTCAATTTACTGGACATGCAACATGTCATTAGCTACAATTTTACAAAGAATATGTTTTGTTATCTCAGTATAAAATAACTGACTCATTTTCAGAGTATAATAGCCTAGAAAATTGCAGGCACAGCTCTGCTTAGGTTCCTTTCTATTATGATGAATAGATGGAGATATTTTTGTAATTATGGTACAACACACACGCCTGAGGCGCTGGGAGAACGGGGACTCTTGTTGTTTATCTACTCTCTGGGCAGAGCATAATGAAGTTGTCATGTATTTTGATGGTGTAGTCTGTATGAAGGCCAGATGATGGCACACTGCAGCTTGTGTTAGTCCTATAGGGGTAAATGCTATATTTAGGAGAACACAGCAGTCTACAAAACAAATCCCAATGTGCTGTTGTTATGATGAATGGTATTTATATGAGTGTTAATAATGAGGGGGTGTGGAGCTAAACTCACCTATGAATTTCCCGCAGGAGCTCCAGAGGCGAACGGTGTAGTCTGTGGATGAGGTGAGCACCACTCCATCACTGTCAACAATGTGCAGACTGGAACACAACAAGAGACATGGGAGTAAAGGCAGAGGTGTCTGTGACAGAAGACTCTAAATCATCCTGAGCCACACTGAATATGTCTAAGCTAAGACCACCCCTCACACAGCAGGAAGACCCAACTTACCAACTCTACTAACTATAGATATTCCATCGCCGTTGATTCAATGTTGTGAACATTCCCATCTATTAACTATGCTATTAACTATCTATTAACTATTTACTATGCTATTGGATCTTTAACACATTTTTCTCAATAATAAAAAAATAAAAAAAATAAAGTTGCATAATGCATGTTTAAAGTGGCACTGCATGCTTTTTTTGCCAGCAGAGGGCACAGATGCCAGTCTGTATTGTTACGATGTCTGCTAAAATGGTAAGATCATTTCTGCTCCCTCTGTTTGAGCCCTAATGCGTGTCACTCATGTCATGCCTGCACATCCTGGTGTCATGGTTTCTGTCTAGCTGACCTTAGTGTCAGTGAAATGGGCATAATTCTGCAAATATCAAGTCTAAATAGCATATTTTGAGGTGCTACTGGCTAATAGTTATGCAGGACTGCTTTAACTAAATATTTTACATTGATTACAGTTAATAACTTGACTTTTTAACTGATGTCTAGACTTTAGAAAAACCCACACCCACACTAATAAGCGGTCACTACATTGAGGAAGTGCAACAATTGAAGTATCTAGGACTCATTCTTGATCAGAAGTTGAAGTGGGATCCCTGGACTGATGGTGTCACAGCCAAAGCACAACGATGGCTGCACTTCTTAACGAGACAAGGACAAAGTTGAAAAAAACTGCTGCACATGTTTTATTCTAGTTTTATTGAACATTTTGTCTTGTATGCTGGTTTGGAAATAGTACAGTAGCCAGAAAAACTGCTTGAGAAAGACTGCTTGTGGTTTCCACACTGCTGGGCTTAAAGTTGCCCAGCCTGGAGGAGATCTACTCGGAGAGAACAGCACTGAAGGCCAAAAAATATTCTCTCGTACCCAAGACACCCTCTTTTCTCTGAGTTTGTCTTATCTTATCCCATCCATCCATCCATCCATCCATCCATTCATCCATCTATCTAAATAGGGTTGCACAATACATCACAAACCTTTTAACTATGTGGACTTTGTGATTGTGCATAACCTTTCTTTCTGTAAAAAAATCACTGAGAAAAGGTTGTAATGGTACATTTAAAATATTGTATAATGTAGTACATGGAGTGAGGCTTTAAAATGGCAATCCTACTTATAATGTGTTGAAAATTGGTGGACTTATTGGGTCTCATTCATGAATGTTTCCGTACAATTTCCAAGGAGGGACTACGTGGGATTCATTAAGCATTCTCAAACAGCATGATTTAACTGAAGCGTGCACAATTCTGTGCCGCTTGCTCCTTATTAACATGACATTAAAATACCACATAATTTCTGCCAATGCCCATATATAAACACAGGAACGCAGTCAGTTAATTTTGATAATTTATTATTGTCTATCCATTCATTCATCCATCCATCTTCTTCTGCTTATCTGGGGCCAGGTTGAGAGGGCAGCAGTCAAAGCAGAGACGCACAGACTTCACAAAGATGAAGTTGAACGGGCGGGATGAGTCAAGTAAGCCAATCAGAGCACGTCTTGTTGTTATGCAGCAGTGCCGAGAAGTTAACATCTGTTAGCATTAGATCTTTTTCAGCTTCTTAAGCTTTTGCAGAAAGATTATTTCCTCACTAGAGGAAAGTGTTGATTAGCACAAAGCACTTTCATGAAAGTGAATCGAAGTAAATATATATTTGCATTTGATGTTTAAATGTTTGTGCATTTTGTATCCAGCGGTCCAGTGTATGGGTCTATTTCTGTCTGTTTGAGCTGCTGAGCGCGTCTATCAGGAGAGGTCTGCTCATCCCGGTTACCCTAACCCTATCAATATCATGTCTAAGAAATTTTAAATCAATATGTGAATGTATATTTTTGGATTTTAAACTCACATGATGACTAAAATTAGACTAAAACTAAAAATACTTTTAGTCAAAAGACTAAGTCTTAAGACTAAAACTAAATTCTAAACTCAAAATTAACACTACCCCGAAGTCTCCTCCTGGTGGGACATGCTGTGGTATGTTTTTCATGTTATGTGTTTATTTCTGTGTGCTTAATTAGTTATTCATTTATGCATGATGAGTTTATGTTATGTGTTTATGGTTAATACTTATGCATTATATTAATACATTTAGAAACATATTAAAGTAAAACAAAGAAAACTTAATGTCAGACGAGTATGGTTTAAATCGTGATAAGTTTAAAGCACACACACACTTTGAAGGCAAAGATAAGAGACATGGGAGCCTGATGCTCAAGGTCAGAGATGGGAGGGGCCTAGCAGGTGGGAAAGTCCCAACGCCTTACAGAATGACATCACCGAGTTAATAAAGATCTTCAAAGATCACAGAAAGAGTTATCACTAAACTGTCATATCAAAACTGTATAAAAGGCTTACGTTTACTGTACAATAATTAGTAGAGCTTGGGAGATAGCCTACTCGGGTCCTTATTGTGTTGGTTGTGAACAATAAAGACTCTATGGCATTGAAACGGCTGTGCGCTCATGACTTATTCCATACAATTGTGACAAAGGCTGAGCGCTCAGTATTGGACACAACAACGCCCGGAACAACTACCTACTAAGACGTCCAGGGGGCATCTGAAACAAATGCCTGAGCCACCTCAGCTGTTTTACCTGCTAAATGTTACACAGAGCCACATTAAGTAGGAATTGTCTGGTAGCTTCATGAATGAGACCCATTGAGTTCAACCAAATGTAATAGCATGTTGTCTTTGCTCTCTGTTTCACCTACCCAGTTATTTGTCCGGTGTGGGCTCTCCAAAAGTAATCAGCTTAAAGAATGATAAAAGCACAAAGAAACACTGTCAATAATGTGGATTTGGATGCTTTCATCAAAGAGAATGAAAGACGCTAACCTCTTGGTTGCTTTTGTTCCAGCCCTGGAGTAAATTTGTCTGTGGTGTAAATGTAGATGTAACCAATTTGGTCTGCAGCATACAGCAATTTCTCCTTTTCATTTTTAGTCAGTTTGGTTAACTTCTGCTGAAAATTAGACTGCAAGATTGAAATCAGATTAAAATCACACACATCCCAAACCACTGAAAAAAAACAACACGTTAACATCAGAAAGAGGGCCTCTTATAAAAGAGTCAGAATGAAGCATTAATAACAAACATTTATCTCCCCTTTTATGACTGAACACTCCTTGCTGCAGTTAGGACTAATTTGCCCAGCACAGATCTTTCAGCAAAATGATACACAATACAGAAATTCCAAGTCAAAGAAGACAAAGTAATGACAGAAAGAAAGGTGTATACAAAATTGAACACTTTCAAAATTCTCACTGTGACCTCTGTCTCCTCTGGTCTCTCTGTGGCCTCTGTCTCCTCTGGTCTCACTGTGACCTCTGTCTCCTCTGGTCTCACTGTGACCTCTGTCTCCTCTGGTCTCTCTGTGGCCTCTGTCTCCTCTGGTCTCACTGTGACCTCTGTCTCCTCTGGTCTCACTGTGACCTCTGTCTCCTCTGGTCTCACTGTGACCTCTGTCTCCTCTGGTCTCCATTCATTTCAAAGTCTCCCATTCATTCATATATTCATTTTCTACACATTATTCAAAGTAATGAGAAAAAAAAACTGTGAAGTGATGTTTATTTGAACAACAAAGCAATCTCAAACAAAATTTTTTGGCCCTTCCTTTTCCAAAAAAAACACTTGTTCCTGGACACGTCTTTGTCAGTGGTTTTTCACATGCTTTTCTGAGCTGCTCGGGGCTCGCAAAGCAGGGGAGCAGATCTGAAATGCATCCAGTGGGCAATGGTCTGCAACGTTGTTTTGCAGCAGAGCTGCATGCAGTGTAATTTGAGGGTAGACTTTAGATCAAACCCAATACCCAATACTGATCTCATGTGTTTTCTTAAAACAGTAGAACTTTATCAAAACAACTCTCATTTTTTGTTTTATGCATTTTACCTATTATTTATTAATAATAACAAGAATGTAATAACAATAATAATTATTGTGAGGACCAGAGGTACAAAGGACCGTATTTACAACCTTAAGTTGGAGACCTATGAAAGTATTATGAAGTCAAAACTATTGAGAGCGCACAAACACAATTTCGAGCAGGCAGGCTACAATGTGAGCAAGCATACACAAATCTGAGCGAGCAGAGTCTATAATGCGCGCTCGTTTCTGTGTCAGCGCGTGCGCAAATCTGTCAGCGCTCTCTCAAGTTCTGTGTTAGCGCTCGCTCCAGTCTGTCAGTGCACTCTCACGATTCCGTGTTTGTTCTCCCTCTGTTTTTGACTGTGTTTGAACAATAAGCTGCTGAGGGCGCAGTAAGTTTTAAAAAAATGGCAACAGGACACACCCACATCGGGTATAAGCTCACTTTACTTTCAATGTAAAAGTCAACAAGTCCCGTTGACGAAAAGTAAGTTAAGTGAAACAACCTGCACACCCGCATTCAAGAACCGTTATATCTTAGTGAGCCTTGTTCTTGCCCTTTTTTTCTCCATCAGTGAACAAATAACTGTTTTGATCAACATTTGTGATGTTGTTGCAAGCTCGTTGTTGTCTTTGTAGCTTAATTAGCATTAAGCTAACAACCGTGAATGACAATTTCTAATTTAGTCATTTTACAGTAGCTTAATGGTCAGTGGTGCATTTGATAATGTGTAAAAATTACCCCTTACAATAATTAATCTTGTCTAATTAGGGTACTCAAAACTCACAGGTATAAGCACACGTGACATTACTAAGAACATAGGTCTACTAAGGGATGTAATATTGGAGAGGCTCAAGTCCTCAATCATTCCCCCCATTGATATGGACGTGTCTGACTGAGTTATGAAATAATAACTTATGGCTCAGAGATGTTTCAGACTCAGGACAGCAGCCTCCATTTACAGTTTAGCCTCTTTGCTTACACAGATTACTGCTCACATTCTCTGCAGTCTCCACCAGTGACGAGACATTTATGCAAATTGTTGTGCGTTTTGGAGTGAGTAAAGCTCAGCCTCAGACACAGATTTGTTTTAGTTTTTAGTCTTGCTTGTTAAGTCTGGCTAGCAGTAGTGAGACACTGACGGTGAGCTAAGCTTAGTTATTTATTTTCAAGGCTCTCAAAGCGCTCAAAGTCCAATGTTCATTCACTCCACAGTCACACACTGGTGGTGGAGATGTAGCAGCCATTTTGCACCTACAGACTCTCCAACCTCCAAACATTCTCACACATTCGTACACCAGTGCCACAAACACTGGAGGCATGAGGGTGAAGAGTATTGCCCAAGGGCACAACGACAGTATGAACTGAGGAGCTCTACACCGTTACGTTTCCAATCTTGATGATGATGATGTTGGAGTCTTAACTTTTTTACTAAGTGCATTCTGTTGTGTCCCCAGGCGTCCAAACTGTTTGCATAGTAATAAAAGTCTGTGCCTCTGATGCCGTCCATTCTTAATTAAGAAAAGGGTCTATCTCTCCCTTTGGTATGTTGGAGTCACAGAACACCTCCTTTAGTGGAAAATGTTTAATGTCTACAGCCGTTGCATATTTAAGTAGACAGCGCACTACATCTGCTCTTGTGTCATAAATTAAACACAGTGCATGTGTCTATGTTGCATTAAACATGAGCAGTGTTTCTGTACAGCAACAATAAAAGGTTGGTACAAACAAGGCTGAAAAAGGACAGAATGCTACCAATTTACTTTCTAGAGAAGTTGCAGTGTTATGAGTTTGTTAAACTGAGACATAATAATAATTTAAAAAAAAACTCTACTCCACTTCCGGACAGTTCTTTATGGAGTTTTCAATGGAAAAGGCTAAAAGTAAAACGTGCAGGTCAGGGTGCTGTGTATATATGGCGAATAGAAATCCTGGGATCCCTAATATGTATTACATAATGACGCTTTCAGGAACATGCCTCAGCTGCATTGGAGTAGAGCACAGAAATCACATGGGGAAACACTCCAGTCATATTTCCACACATTTACACCTGAAATCTAATTGTGTAAAAGATCTTACCACCTTGAAGCTGCTCACAAGTTTTCCCCCGCTGAGCACATTCCACAGATTTATGTAACCTTTAAAAAAGAAGGTAGATCATTAAAAGCCTGAGCAGAGTTCTGCAGTGGGCTACATCTGGGTGTATTGTTAGTGCAGTCATGTGCTGTAAGTGGTCGTGTTCACACACAGACCTACAGCTCCACATGACAGCAGAGCGGTGGGGGCTACAGAGGCCTGTCGCAAATTACACTGCTTCAGGAAAACCACACTGGCAACGCTTGTGTCCAGGCCTGAAAAACAAAGCCAAACATCAAGTTAACCTACCTGCTCTCTATAAAAACTTCAAGTCAGAGAGTCAGAGATTAAAATGATCCCACACGTGTGCTGAGCTTAGAGTTCAAGAGGCTTCCCGCTGGTTTAGGCGGCCCAAAAGTAGACTGAACTGGTTCAGGTACACTTTTATTCCATCCTCCATTACGCAGAAGCGCTTTATGATTCCAACACTGCCATTTTTTTTACCCTAATACATGGAATCTGATAATGATTAATTTCAAAAAAGGAATACTCTATGGGCCAATAGAGTATTCCTTTCCCTAACTAATGTCTGTGAAAGTTCTCAGTCATCCAGGTCATCTTGAAGAAAAGGTTAAAGCAAAAGCATCTGAACTCAGTTTTCAAGGTGAAGATGTTTTGTTTCTAATTCCAAGAGACTTTTTTAAATTCCGATATCATCTGGTAAGAGAGATATCTCTAGAGGGAGGGGTTTGAACTAAAACTAAATCTGATTGGGCGAGGGGATCTTGTCTTTAGGATGGACCAGTTTTTGACAGTGTTCCCTGGTTTAAAGTGTACTGGATAGTTCTGTTTGTAGAAAATCCTTTTAGGTTTTTCAGATAAACCAGACACATAAGGAATAACTACACCCTTCCCTTTTGTCCCTGGCTCCTGTCTGTTTGGTGTCTGTGTCCTCTTGGTTTTGTTAAAAGTCCATTTGGGGTATCCACAGTCTCTCAGGGCTTTACGGATGTCTTCTTTCCGTTTACCTTCTGAGGTTGTGGGCACCTCTTGTGCTCTGTGCTGAAGAGTCCTGATGACTCCAGCTTGTGCTGCAGAGAGTGGTGGGAATCAAACAGCAAATATTGATCTGTGTGTGTTGGCTACCTACCTAAGATGGAAACAAGCAAATGATTGATTCTAAATTTAGGGTTTTAATAATGTAACACCAACAGTGACTGGATAGGACAGTATCTGTGCTCCTGACCTGACCCCATGAACTCCTCAGCTGGATGAACTGTTTCTGCTGATATCATTATGAACTATATTCATTTTGTATATATGAGTACTATAGACAGTTAGTCCAGGACACATCTGTGTCATGGCCTGTCCGTTCGGGAGTGGATCCACCTTCTGTGGTTCTCCCTGAGGTTTCTTGCTTTCCCATTGCTTAGTTTTTCCTTACCCTGATGGAGGGTTGAAGGACAGATGATGTTGTCTTGTACAGCCCTTTGAGATAGCTGTTGTTGTGATACTGAAAAGTAAAAATCCCTTTTCTATTATTGTATTTTATATTGTGGACAGGCGAGATGTGTCCACTAAGTAGTTACATAGTTTCAAGTCTGTGAACCATCAAAATGATATTATAATGAGATAAATATTACATAGAGTTGCATTAATTAGCTCTTATTGAATAATAATAAGGGGGTAATAATAATAATACCCTTCACATTTTGGTACTCCACTGGGACCGGGCTCACAAAACGGCACTGTATCCGTCCAGAGACCACATTCCACACTAGAATCTCTCCATCGGCACTGCCAGTGGCCACCAGAGAGGGGGGGCACTCTGCTATGCTCAGGATGTCATCCTTATGGCCATTTCCCTGGCAACACACAAAGAGCATGTTGACAACACAAGATGAAAACCCAAAAAAGACAAAACTGTACTACCAGTTAGGTACTGGACAAGATATTAGATATTATTGGTTGAGAAAAGTAATGTTTATCTCTTTAATTCTGTTGGCGGTCTGAAAGCTGTATTAAAAACCCTGTCAGACACTGTGGATATATGTCTTAATAGTATCAGTAGGACTGCTGTTTTACTAAAGTCACGGCTACTGTACCAGAAATTGTATATATATATATTCTAAGCCTCACCAAAAATATCCCAGGCACAGTGACACATTTCTATTTCAGTGAAAAGTCAATCCCTATGTAGTTTTTATGAAAAAAGTTTTGTGTATTCTTCTTTGGGCATGTTGCTTTGGTGTCTTTGATCAAAAGCCTCTGGCACTGACAGATCCGTCTGTTATTCCAAGATCAAATATATATTGTATACCAAGTGAGACACAACACCTAATGAGCAAATACTGTAACACCGAGTATCAAAGCTACACCGTATCAAAGGAGGCGCACCCTCCTCGAAGCAACGTATAAACATGTTCAGGTTTGTTAAGGGAAAAAATACATCAAGAGTACGTGTTTTACAAAGCAGTCTGATTTGGCGCCGAGGGGAGCCCTGGATGTGAAACTTGTCGGAGTGACTTGTTCAAGCTGCGTTGGATTGTCAAAAAGTGTTCAGTCAAGTCTGCTGCTTACAGTGCTCTCTCCAGTGTGTCACCCAGTCTGGCTCAGTGGCAGGTGTGATGTGAGAGCCCAGAGCGATCAGACAAGTCCCGCTGCACTTCAGACCGATTCAGTCAGTCGTCATGTGCTTTGTGTGCACTCACTTCTGTCAGAACAATACAGTTAGACTGCTCCAGGCGACAAGGAGAGACCAGACACAGTAGATTATTGATAGCCAAGAGCGTCAGGAATATGAAGCATTTGTATCACAGTCTGTCAGGCAGCTATACACGTCAGAAGCCCCGCCTCTTCATGTCAATGAGAGTCAAATACTACAAACGTTAATAACTCTCAGTACAGCGACCAAGACATGCCCCACATTCACAGATCTGAAAAAAGACTACAGGGAGGCTCATTTTGTATTCACTTTAAAGTAGGCGGATTTTTACAAATGATGAAACCCCTTTGTTATAAAACTAACCAGTTGATGTTGTTGGTTCTATTAGATTATACTTAATTCTCCATGCATGTATTTGTATACACTCACCTAAAGGATTATTGGGAACACCTGTTCAATTTCTCATTAATGCAGGAATCTAATCAACCAATCACATGCCAGAATTTGGCGTAAACAGAATGAGAACATGGATCCATCATGCCTTGTTACCTTTGGGCAGGCTGGTGGTGGTGGGGGTGTAATGGTGTGGGGAATGTTTTCTTGGCACACTTTAGGACCCTTAGTGCCATTTGGGCATTGTTGGGCAACACCACAGCCTACCTGAGCATTGTTTCTGACCATGTCCATCTCTTTATGACCACCATGTACCCATCGTCTGATGGCTACTTCCAGCAGGATAATGCACATCTCACAAAGCTCAAATCATTTCAAATTGGTTTCTTAAACATGACAATGAGTTCACTGAACTAAAATGGCCCCCACAGTCACCAGATCTCAACCCAATAGAGCATCTTTGGGATGTGGTGGAACGGGAGCTTCGTGCCCTGGATGTGCATCCCACAAATCTCCATCAACTGCAAGATGCTATCCTGTCAATATGGGCCAACATTTCTAAAGAATGCTTTCAGCACCTTGTTGAATATATGCCATATAGAATTAAGGCAGTTCTGAAGGAGAAAAGGGGTCAAACACAGTATTAGTATGGTGTTCCTAATAATTCTTTAGGTGAGTGTATGTCTGTGTTCTATGGTCTACATCTTTCTCAAAGTCTCAAAAAGAACCAAAAATAGACTATAGTTAGATTGTTGCATTTTGTAAAGGGTAAAGTAAATGTTTGCTGTTTGACACACATTGAAAGAAAGAAAAAATTGATGGAAGAGAACAAACTGGGGGAGTCTCTCTAGGTCAGAAGAGCACCAGGCTTGATGAAATATACTGGAACAAGACCATCTTGTGTTACTACAAGTTGTAAAGACTAATGTATGAGGGGTCTGCACTGATCACTGTATTAAAATATAAGCCCTTTAATCAAATATAGACCTTTGAGGATTGGGTTAAATAGTGGCTGTCATAGGAACTTAAGTTAGGGTTGGCTACAAGAAGCCAAACCCGATTAAAAGAATATCAAAAATCACTGATACTTCAATGACAGTATTTCAAAACATAAAAAGTACAGTGGCTATATTAAAGCTGTACTGCTCTAAATATAGTTTTTTTGTGGTCTGTAAGACCCAATACAATACGTTCCACTATTTTTTATTTTTTTATTGTTTAAAACTGCTTCTGTTGCACGTGGCAGAGTGGCACTCCTGCCTCACAGCAAGAAGGTCGTAAGTTCAAAACCCGTCCGACTCAAATATTGTGACAGTCATGCTTAGTAGTAACTAAAATTGTCTGATGATGACTTTCCATTGCCCACTACTTAAAGCAATGAATGAGATGAAACATTATTAGTCTTCTCCTTCTTCTACTTTTAGTTTGATGTTCACACGTGTTTTTTGTGATATTGGTGGACTTTTATTTACCTTAATTGACCTGATTCTACTGATTTTACCATGTAGTGCCATACAGGCCAGCCGAGGGACATAGTCCATCCAACGTGTCCTGGGACGGCCCTGGGGCCTCTTCCCGCATCCATGCCCAGGGAAGCATCACATCAGCTGACTCCTCTAGATGTGGAAGGATCTCTCAAAGGGATGGATTAGCCCAGCCACTCGGCAGGAAAAACTTATTGCCTCGTCATAAACAAAAAGTCACCTTCAGATACTTGAACTCCAGGAGCATATTTGAGTGAATTTTACACACAGGAGGTTTGTTTAAATAACAGATCTACCACTGATAGATTAACTGTGGACCTCAGCCATAAGCATTGATATATATCATTCATTCAATATGAGGCAAAACTCTTGCTTCCAATTATTTTAACTGTGGCCTAAAACGATTGACATCAAACCCAGTGATAAACCCAGTCTTATGAATCTTCTCAGTACTTTTGCATTAAAACAGATTTTGTTTATCTTTAAACGTTATATGGATTTTCATCTACTGGTTATTATTATAACAATGAGCAATATTTATTAACAACAAGGACCTTGTATAATTCAAAAAGGACCTAAGTAGATCCTTAGACCACATTATTACATATCTCTGATAATGGCAGACCTCAAAAAGAAAATTTGTTAACAAGTCCGACTACACAAATTACCTTTCAAATTGTCAGTGCCAATAACAAGATATTTTCATTCAATTTATTCCCCTTTTGGGTGAATAAATCTGCTCAACCTCACAGACAGACTTGCTGAAGGTGTGCTCAGTGCCAACTCCAACAGCAGTCTACACACCTTTTTGTAAACTTAGTCCGAAAGCCTAATACTGATATTGTAAATATGGACCCTGGTGTGCTGACACAGTGGCTCTGACTCCAGGGAAGAGCATGCATTTCGTCCCAAAGCTGGGAAATATCCTGGACCACACCAAACACAATTTTGACTGTTCCCAGGACAGCATTTTGTCTGGCAAATTATGCATTTTGGGATTGGTATTTTTTTTACCTATATCATTCACAACCATAAATACACAGCAATAGAGCTCAAGAACAAAGCTGCAATTAAATAACAGCTTTGCCAAAAGTTTTGCTGTAGGAGAGCAATTGCAATTTTTTTTTATGTTGTCCTAGTTTGGACAACTTGGTACAATGCTGCAACACATTGGCTTGTCGTCAATAAAAAGTGAAATAGTCCCTTCTGTTTTGGTTTTGCTGTTGCTTTCCATCAAAGAATTAATTTCCTTCCACAGAGCACAATACATGAAACAAATGGTCTCTACTGTCAGAAAGAAGATACTGTTTCCAAAGTGAACCAAGATCTATGCATCTGCAGCGACCCAAGATTGTTTTTGATCGTACATTCACTACTAAAGAAAAAAAAAGAGCCAATTTGTTGCTTTGTCACTTTCACACAGAGCTGCATTTACAGAGACTGACGATTGAATCTATTGGATGTTTTGAATCCTGTTATCTGGTCTCCTCTAAAATAAATGTTGCACAGAGAAAACCAATTCTATTTTGCTGCCACACATCTACCCGTGTATTATTTTTGTCTGATGGAATGTCTGATTTGAAAGTTATTGTCAAAACGGTTTGGCTGTGATTAATCACCTGGTCGTCGTGCCACGGAGGTCTGGGCCTCTGCACGTGATGAGGGTCCAGAGGTAAGTCCTGCGAACGACACACCAACACAAAGGACACATCAATGGATTAATATTATTCATAGCCCTACCCTCTTGCTAGTTAAATCAGTTTGTGCTCAACATAAAGGCAAGCCTAATGATGCTGAGGGCACTGAGCAGGAGAGTCCCCAGAGCCTCGACACACAATGGAGATGTTGTGGTGATAGATATAAAAAGCTGAGCACATTACAGCTTTTCAGGTTTGGCAGCTGCATCATTTATTGGAGCCAAGATTAGTTTAGAGCAGCAGAACAAACTGTTAATTTAGGCAGAGTTGTTTTGTGAAACCTGCTGCCGACAGCCTCCGTCTCCGCTGCAGAAGGTTTGGAGGAAACAAAACCTTGAGACACCAGGGCCTACAGTTCAGAGGAACACATGTTTGCTTTTGAATCCACTGAAGACAGCAGACAGTTGACAACCTCAAATAGTGAATAAATGTGAGCGTGATGGTTGTCTCTTATCTGTCACAAAGTGCTAGCCCTCTTTAATTATGTCAAGGTAATAAAACAAGCAAAAAAAAACAAACAAAGTCTTCTAATATTTTTTCTCATTGTTGTTTATGCATTTTTCTGTTAATCTCTCTGCTTTGTGAGTGTCAGAGTAACAGGTATTTACCATAAAAAATATATATACTGTATATGTTTTGCTTGAGGTGTCTGCATTTTCAAATCAACTCTGACATTCAGTGACCGATAGACGAGACATGATGTGTCTAAAAGTAATATTGCCAGGGTGACATTATAAAATACTGACCACAAAGAAATACAGAATTCTATTCATATGTTTCATTCATAACAAGACATCACATGTTTCCACATCAAATATGATCTATATTAACGGAAACACAACTTATTTGAGGCTCTGTAATGTGCCTTGGATAACGCAGCAGCAAAGAATGCCTAATTTGTAGTTGTGGTGGTAGTAGGAGAGGTATTTGACTGTTTAATGCATACTGTTACTCTGATAATATGTATGTAGAAAAGAGTAAAGTCCATTCTAATGATCCACGTAAATCCACAGGAACCAGATGGAAACAAATGTGTGCAGCTATGTCTGGGTTGTCAGGATTCATAAAGCCGTTCCAATGGCTGTGTGCATCAGTGAAGTGAGACGTAAAATGCAGTTCAGCTGGTAATGACGGTGTAAACAAATGCAAATGGAACACAATGTGTGAGAGATGGAAAACTGGAAGAATAATTGAAATGGGATTTTGAAAATACATTTGACAAATTATACCGAGAGCATTTTTATCTTTTTGTACTCACAGAGTAAATGCCAATCTTGCGGCTGCGGCCAACAGAAATGACATAACTACAAATGGAAATAGCACAAAGTTAAAATGGAAGATAAAAATCTATTCTGAGCTGAGAAGACTTATATCAAATATCACACTATTACTCACGAATTCCGGTGAACTTTCAAATACAAGCACTCACAAACTTCCTGATGTCCACCATCTGCAGACAGAAATGAAATATGACTTTCATTTACATATTGATGGAGGCATAAAGACAAACCAGTTCTTTCATTCCTTGTATTCTACACTGTCTTCTGTTGAAATTATCTACACATAACAATAAAAAAAGCTTAAGGTCAGTGGTGCCTACTTAGCGACTATATTTAGGAACTGCGACTCTTTTTCAAAAAAACGACTAGCAACAAATCTAGTGACTTTCTAGGTCTTATTGAATACTTGTTTTTTTTTCTTCTCTTAACGAGTTGCTATGACCCCCTCTCCCATCCCAAAGCACTCAGAGACGGCCGAGTCCACGATCTGCAGTCCCTCCCAGCTGAAGTCTGCGCAGAAAATGTTCACTGTTTTACATCCAGAGCATGGATGTATCATTAGTGTTTCACGATGTAGAAATACTTCAAAGATATTGCGATACCTTGATGCTTAAATCAATACGATATCACGTTATGTAGGTATAGATTCTTTAAATACCTGACATTAGTGCTGTGTTAACGAGTAGTGCACTGCTCTGCTGCAGCTCAAATCAAAGACAGATATGGTCTAATTGTCTTTGTTTAAACACCCTTAAACAATTCAAAAACAGCAAACAGCTGCTATTCTGTGTTCCTTCACATAGCCTCTGTTGTGTCATGCCTCACTGGAGCTGAGGGAAAGAAATGAGCGCATGGAAGCTGTGTCCTGTTCACGTCTCTGGTGAGGACACATTTGTGTCAAAAACCCAAACCAGGTCTTGTATTTTTTGATTGGTAGCTTATATTTGAGACAGAAGTGTGTTACAGGTCTGTATTATTGTAACGATCATTAGATAGATTAGATTAGATTAATTAGACAGTCAGAGCTCAAAGCCTGGAAGGAGTAGGATAAAGAGAACTTAAGCAATTTTTCAAAAATAATTTTTCAGGCTGATGTTAAGGTATCGTTCTAGTATCGGTATCGTGATCCTCAAGCCAGGTAACGAACCTACACTATGTGTCATTAGACCAAAGACTCACACAGCTTCACCTCAGCTACTGTGTGTGCCTTTCTGTGACACAAGCTAAAAATCTAGCTTGTAACAGCTCATTGTGTCTCAGTCTAAACTGTAGGCCTACATACTCTAAAAAGAACTCAGGAGGACTCTACAGTGATTAACAGCGCTAAACTCACTGATGACGTTGTAATATATGTACTGTTGGGTTTCCAGCGAGTCTTTCTTTAAATCCTGGCTCCTAGAATTGTTTGGCATCGGCTTGAGTTTAAAAGAGGTGCTATGAAAACTGAACGCTGCCATTGTGCACTTTTCCGTTGCTGAATGACAACAAGGCTACAAATCATGATATTTGAGGACTTCTCTGTCGCAGTCATAAGAAAGCGTTAGGAATACACATACACATAATTCATTCTGCATATCCACTTTTTGTTGGTTTAATCATAAGGAGACTACATTTTAACTGTCATGTAAGCCTGTATCAGCATTTACTTACAAAATGTCCAGTGACAAAGGTTTGCAGGTATGCATTTATCCAACCTGCAACTATACTGTATATTATATATTTTTTTTACAAAATGTTTACAAAAACACTTACTTAGGAATGTAACCAGTCACACATTCACCTGTGAACCCAAGAACTGGCATTATTAATACAAAATGTCTAATGTTGTGGCATTTTTTGATAAGCCAACACTTTAAGCCCCCAACTATGACAATTCAAAAATAGGACAGCAGGTGAAACCCACACCGTCATTAGTTATATGTCCATATAAGGTAAAGCAAAATGTAACAAATTCATTCAAATAAAAAGTGTAAATTGTTTTGTAGCTTAGCATTGATGATATTGTGTCTCTTTTTTTTTTTCAGGAAAAAAAAAAGAAAAAACGGCTAATTTAATATGTGGGAAGTATACATAACTTTAATAATAATAATAATAATAATGGATTGGATTTTATATAGAGTCTATTATTAATTTATTCCACGGTTACACCCTGGTGGTGGAGATGTGGCAGCCATTTTGCGGCTACATACTCACACATTATTCACCAGTGCCATAGATACTGAAACTTAAACGCTGCTTCACCCTGTTTAGTTCTAACTCTGGGCACGAGCAGAAGGTCTGTCCCAGATGTTCGCAGAGTCCGAGGAGGCTCATAAGTGATTAAGTAAACCAGCAGTGCTTTTTTAAAGTCTATTTTCTAAGGAACAGGAAGACAGTGCAAAGATTTTAAAATTGGAATGATGTGGTTGTACTTCCTGGTTTTGCTTAGAACCCGAGCAGCAGCGTTTGGAAAAATAACACTCTTAGATACCTGCACTGAACTAAGTCTTGTCGATAATTAGCAGGTTCTTCACCCTAATTATAGAGAATTTATGTTCTTCTCCGATGTGCACAAAAGTAGCATAATTGATTTTTTTGTTGCAAGGGAATGTTGCTAGCTGTTGTATTGGTGATATAATAATATCTGATCATGTACCTGTTTTTGTGCAGCTAAACATTTAAAAATCCAATCCCCCAAAGTCAAAAATGGACGTTTAATAATTTTCTAATTTATGATCATAAGTTTATGTATAAACATCACAACCTTTTATTGAGGAAAACAAAACTCCCAGTCTGCTCTGGGATACCTTAAGGGCCTACACTCAGGTTCAATAAAATCAGTCCCCTTCTGATCATCTCAGGGAAAAAATTCAAGTGGTCAGAGTGGCTTTGAAGGGGTTTAATTTCTTCAGAAAAAGGCGGAGAAATCCATGTTTTTTATAAAGCAGAGGATGTATAAATTTGCTAACAAACCAAATCGCTACTTAGCCAACCTACTTTGAAACAAGGCACTGGTCTGAAATCTTCCATGTGTCAGAGATTTGTTAGGCGTAGTTAACTATGACCACACAGTGATCAATGATGCTTTCAAATTATCTGTTATTATCTGTAATTATTTCTGAGCAGTTATAATCCCAGTTCCAATCATTTAACGAAAAAAACTGTATAATCTTTACCCTAGGTCTGGATCTGACAGTCAGAGGGAAGACCTTTGTAAACCAATAACTCAGATTGAAAATTTAAAAACTATTCAGCTGCTACCAAACAGCAAGACTCCTGGCCTGGATAGTTTCAGTGAGGATTTTTATAAAAAAGTTCATCAAAATCCTAATTTCCCCTTTATCAGATTCTCATTTGTTGCTGGTGCACTCCCTCCCTCCAATATTTTACTTGTTTTGAAAAAAGGGAAATCCCTAATTCTAAATTTAATTGTAAAATATCTGTTTTGAATCTCAATCTGAAGGTTCTGGCCTTAAGGTTAGAAAATGTGCTGCCTTATATTGTTAAAAATGACTAAACTGGGACCATCACTGTTCAAAACAGTTGTCTCTATGAGAATTTGGGCCAATTTTGCCGGGAAATCAACCCAGTGTAACGTAGTGTGCGCTCACGTGTACAGCTCTGACTTCCCAGTATAGCCACCATGACAGCAAGCGAGATTAGCAAGCGGTAGTATCGAGATGGACTTTGCGAGCAACAAAAACAACCAGCCTCCAGCACAGCCCAGACACTGACTCCTCACAAATAAAAAAATGTCAGCTCAAGCGAGTCCCAAAGAGCAAAGCGGGAGAATGACCGGCGTCGGGCTAAGACGAGAGTAGACTTTGGCCGAGCATTTGAGCCATGGAGAGAGCTGTGGTCTACTGTGAATATAAAAACAGACACTGAGCTGGCATGAGAAAACAGGGATCCTTACCAGCTATCACATTTCTGGCATTGGTTGTCTCGTTATATTTACTCATACTAATTTACTGGTCTGTTTATTATAATAAAAATCACATCTGTTTGTCTCTCAGTTGTAATCCAAAGTACAACATACAATAGCACTTAGACTAAATTCAATATATGTCAGGATATGGGGGTGAGGTGTACTGCACCACGTCAGCAGCGAGCACGAGTAGGACCTCTGCAGATACCAGCATGCTCCTCTGGATGAAGCTCTGACAAAGAGGTCAAACCATCAGGTTCTGCAGCACGAGGCCCTGTCACAGACTGGACTCAACAGACGTGTCTGAAGGTGAGACTATAAAACATTATTTTACTCACTGAAGTGTGTTTTGTTAGTAAATGCCAGTGTGTGGGAATAAGAAATATTTATGCAACATTATCAACACAATGAAACAGCAACATAATAATACTGATAATAATGTTTAGTTATTATTACAGCACTAACGTGTCCACACAGTAAATGTGGCCAAAGACTACAGCTACACTCTCACGGGAACCATTATGTTTAGGTCTCATGCAGCAGTGGAAAAGTGGACATGTTTGTTACCTCTCAAACACCATATGCAAGTCTGTGTAATTTATGCCAAATAAAGTAATGAAATTAATGTCATTACTGTCAAAATGACACACATACTAATTATTTCTCTTGCTATAAATATGTGAAAGAAAAATCTATAATTATATATTTGTATAAACCGTGCAATTAAAAAACACCATGTGGAGGGCTGAGACCCTGTAGGATCATTTGGCAGCATTTGTTTTCTAGATCTGTTTGCATGACTCTGCAGTTCAGACAGGTGCTGAGCCCTGTTATGTTTGTCTGGTCTCCATCACATCCAGAAAAACCCTGGCAGACGAGTTCCAAGCATCTGGAGAACTTCTTTGTAACTGTGCCTGAAAATGGAACAACAAGTATTGTTTATATTCCAGAGGTTTATTTGTGTGTGTGATCATTTCTGTAGATATATGACCTACCTGCCTCTGTCGTCCTGCAGCAGCTGACCCCCCTCAGTCTGTCCTCCTCACTGACAGCTCCAGCTCCTGCTCTCCTCCTTCTTCAGTCACTGTCAGAGCTCTCCTCCAGGAGCTTGAAACTCTCCTGACCTGAGTCCTGAGAAGAAAACATTTTAATAGATTACATATATGTCATTATATTGTGCTAAACTTACTGTTAGAGGTATTCTGGATGACACAAAAGTGAAATAAACAATGATAAGCTGAAATGTTACAGAAAATGTTACATTTATGTTCTCTCAACCTAATGCAAAAGTAATTCAGTGCAGTTATGATTCATGATGTGAAACAAAAACAACTCACTGATGTGTTCCACAAGGTGGTTTAGAAACAGTGCAGCAGTTTAGACATTTGTTGACCAGATAAAAAGGAAGTGCTCCAACATTAGTGCAAAGACTCGACAAAATAACAGTTTTAGTAACACATATATAGTATCCTGTCTGATATAAGTTCACTAACTTTAGCCGTTATCCTGTTGAGACGGTGGTCCTCGGTGAAAGCTACATGAGTTGTTGATGTAGCTGCTCAGCTAACATTAGCTGTTTTAGACAAACGTTACATGCAGTCAATAATATCTCATATAAAGTTCGCTCTAATTCCGTATTGAGTTAACCAACGCTTTATAAAACATGCCATTGTCAAAAATGAGTTGCTCTCTAATCTCCCATGCCTCAGGAACTCTCTTTACTGCGGTGTCAGTTTACAATAAACTTGGAGAAGTGTAACTTTTCTTACCTTCTCTGTAAATGTCCTGTGAACAGCTGTAGCTGGTTGTCTGTTGCTCTGTTACCCAGTTGTGCACGTACGAGTGCACACCAGCGAGAGCGAGCAGGACACTGACTGAAGTTCTTCTAACGGCCACTGGTGTCAGTAACTGTTCGGTTTTTCTGAAAGTTACGCAATGCCCCTTTAAATAATCTTATTCAGCATTCATCTGTGTTTAGTTCAGTGGCCCTGGTCATTTCTCTAGATGCAGAAAAGGCCTCTGACTTCTAGAATGCCCAGGGGTGGTATACATCAGAAGTGATTACTAAAGGACAGACAGTAGATCAAACAATTTTAGTATTGTTCGAGAGAGCAGGCAGGGCTGTCATCTAAGCCCACTGTTGTTTGCACTGGCTATGGAGCCCCACTATCAGAAAGGACCCCAGTTTTGAAGGACTCTCCTTGAATAATTGTCAGCATAAAATTCAACTTTTTGCTAATGACATTTTGATTTCTCTGAACCCTCACACTCACTCAATTCCAAAGCTGATACAATTAATTACTTATTATGGCCATAAGGCTACATCAGGCTACAAGATACATTTTTCTAAGAAGGCCATGCATTTATCTGGTCTACGTCCTGTCAATTTAAACATTTATCTGCCTTTTTGTTAGTACCCTTCAGGCCACACTTTTTTGGTAATAAAAGTTTCTCCCAACTTAAAAAATGTGTTCACTCAAAACTACTCTCTGGTTCAATCTGTGATTTGGACATATGGTGCAGCCTCCCCCTTTCTCATTCGGTCAACATCCTTTCCTGCCTCTTTTTTTGTCCAAAAAACTTATATTCAAATTACATGGTTATATTATTTAAAACTATCCAAATTTCTATTTGAGCGCTGAATCTGCCCCTTTATAGGTAATCCCTTAGGTGAACTTACTATATACATCCAGAGGAAGTCACAGCACTAATACAGGATAATATGCTGTTAAAGGATATGCTTACTGTATGTCAAAAGGTCAGATGTTTGGAAGGAAGCAATGTTTGCTTTTTTTACTGACTTCTATACATTAGAACACAGACTTTATACTGGGTCTTCAAGCTGGCTTTGCTGGTTGGTCTTAAAAAGGTCCCAAAACAGTTGGTGACTTGTTTGATGAGGGGTCATTTCTTACTTTCCAACAGATTAAAGTCAGGTGTGGCCTCAATCATAAGAACAATACTGAGAACCTCCATCAATAGTAGTGTTTTTTTTTTTGAATAGTTGCAAGATAAAATGTTATTTTTCATAAATTGAGGGATTATAGTGGGAGGTTGTATGTCTCCTCTATTTAATCACTTATATTAAAAACTTAAACATTAAACAAAACTTAAACATTTACTAAATGGCTTGTGAGAATCAGATTTGGGAACTAGAGTGAGCTGTGGGGTCGACCTTTTAAAAGCCCTGGCATCAAAAAGACTGTTTTAAAATTCTGCATAGGCTTTATATAACACCAGAGAGGAGACATAGAATGTACCCAAATCTGTTAGAACTGTGTAACAAGTGTCAATCTGCGGTTAGTACTTTTTTCATTGTCTGTGGAGCTGTCCTGTTATTCTACAGTTTTGGGCTACAATTTGTGTTAAAATTTAAACAGTGATGGGACTAACGGCGCTTTTCAGTGACAAGTAATCTAACAAATTACTGTTTCCTCTGTTACAACGCCGTTATAGTTACTGACAATAAAATGCAGCGTTACTACTATTGAGCTCACTGTAGAGAAGAGTCTCTCAGCTATAGGACCTGCAACAGTTTTAGGCTGGTTGCTCCCGTTCGCGAGCCATTTTAATATATTCATTTATTTATGTAAAGTAATACAAGGCAGAGTGATATGATGATCTCTGCACTACAGATGCCTACTGCAGTGAGTCGACTGAATGTCACATGCTAATGTGTAACTAATCATGTGAGGCCAGTCCAGGCTCATACCATTTAGCAGAGAGGGGCGGGGGTGCACTCAAATACAGGTGCTCTCTCTCACAGTGATTGACAGGAGGATAAGAAGCAGCTTTTGGACACATTTTAATAACTATTAAAACCCAAAGGCAGAATGCAGAATTTAAAAGATTCAAGCAATCAAAGAAATTAATATTAGAAAATATATAGTTTTCTTTTTTTTTACTGAATACTTCAGTAGGCCTATAAAGGATGGATTGAATAATGTATGATTGAATAATGTATGGGTGCACGTGGCATGAGTGGTTAGCACTCCTGCCTCAAAGCAAGAAGGTCGTGAGTTCAAAACCCGGCCGACTCAAAACATTCATGGCCGACTCCGGTCTTTCTGTGAAGAGTCTTCTCTCCAGGTAGCTACTCCGGCTTCCTCCCACCTTCCCAAAAACATGCGTGTATAGGTCGATTGGCAACTCTAAAGTGTCCCTAGTGAATGAATGTGAGAGTGAATGATTGTCTGTCAATGTTTGTCTCTAGATGTTAGCCCTGCGACTAACTGGCCACTGTCCAGGGTGTACCCCGCCTCAGGCCCAAAGCTGCTGGGATAGGCTCCAGTCACCCATGACCCCTAACGGGACAAAGCGGTAGAAAATGAATGAATGACTGAATAAATAATTTAGTGACAGATGTGTACATTCACAAATTAAGTCAAAACAGTTTTATATTTGGCTGAATCATAAAAGGTATAAATGGTAAGTGTCTCTTATTGTCCCACAATGATATTAAAAAAGTGTAGATTAGTTTACAATGTTTATAATAATTTATTCTATTTAGTGTCCATTTCAATCGTCTGGAATAATAGTGGGGGCATCTAAGTTATATACATTTTTTAAATTTTATTTATTAACACAATAGTTACTTTCTCATGGTAATTAGTTACTTTTATAATGATGTAACGCAGTTACTAACTCAGTTACTATTTGAAAGAAGTAACTATAACTAATTACTTATTTTAAGTAACGTGCCCCACACTGTATTTAAGTGCCAACAATTGGGAGCAATGACTTGTCTCCTGGGACTAAATGACGAACTGCATGTTGTTTTTTGTAAGAAAGACCTCTTATATATATACCTCTTTGGAAGTTTTACTCATGAATGTGCTCGCATGTTGTTTATGTGTATTGCAGCCACATTGGTTTCATTTTGCATCCCTGTACTACATACGCATAAAAAACAATACAGGTAGATTGGGTAGGTAGAGCAAATGCCAAATACATTGGAGACCTGTGTTTGAATCTCACATGGTTCATTTGCCCAATGTTTTCTGTCAACCAACCTACAGTATACTATCAAATAAAGGCCAACTGGCTAAAAAAATATCTTACACAAACAAACAACAACATAGTTTGAATAAGGCACCAACCTTTTATTTTCCAGTGCCATGAAACTGTACTAAGTAACAAATAATGGGGACAATAAATATTTTGGGGACATACAACCATAAACAGATAACAAATCATAGCCTATATAGTATTAAAGATTATTATAGTGGAACAAAAACATAACTTGTGTACCTTTTTTCATCGTCTTCAGGCACTGTCCATTGTTGAAGTTCCAGATTCTCAAACAGCCGTCTTTGGAGCCAGTGAAGAGTCTGACAGAAGGAATGGGCAAATTATGAACAAGCTTAATATGCAATGTCAGAAAAATCATTAGGTGGAAAAAGCATTCTTCCACCTAATGAAGTCATGGTGGTAGGTTTCATAATGGATTTTGTAACAGTAAAATAACATCATTCCATAGTCCTTTTTCATATACATATGAACTGTTGCCTCACAGCAGGATGATCCAGAGTGGGATTCCCAGGCTGGATGGGGAGTTTGCATGTTCTCCCTGTGCTTGAGTAGCTTTTCTCCAGGTACTCTGTTTTTTCCCACCAACACCAAAACATGTTTTAAGTTAGTGACACCTCCTTTCATGACCAACAACACAACAACCTGGCCCATCAGGTTTGGTTTCAGGGGAAACTCCTCCCTTTAGAGATATAAGCTCAGCTCTTTTACCAGTTGAACTCAGAATTGACAAAGTCTCTTGGAATTAGAGACGAAACGTCTTCACCTTGAAAACGAAGTCCAGATGCTTTTACTCAAACCTCTTTTTCAAGATGCCCTGGAGGACTGAGAACCTCCACAGACATGTAGGCCCTAGTGTTTTATAAACAGATAAACCAAAGGTTTAGCTGAAGGCTTGTATTATCTGCAGCTCTTTGTAGTGTTTGGTTAAGTTGAATAACATTCATTCATTTATTCTCTTCTGCTTAGTCCTGTTAGGGGTTACGGGTGCCTATCCCAGCAGCTTTGGGCCTGAGGCGGGGTACAACCTGGACAATGGACAGTTAGAGACAGACACAGTGAGTGCAGAAAGTGACAGACAATCATTAACTCTCACATTCATTCAATAGGGACACTTTAGAGTTGCTAATTGATTTATACATGCATGTCTTTGGGCGGTGGGAGGAAGCTGGAGTAAAAGGAAGTACATGCAGACTCCTCACAGAAAGCCCGGATTTGGCTGAGGATGTGGGAGTCAGCCGGGGTTTTAACTCACAACCTTCTTGCACCATGCACCTCATTTGAATAACAGCAGTTTTAAAATTGCTTTGTGTTAGTCCGGTCAAACTAATTAGGCGCAATTGCACGTTCATCCCTTCTCTCACTTCTAAGTACATCCACTCGCACTATTCATGGCATATACAAACATAAAACATGTCAGAGGAGAGTCTGATT
Organism: Neodontobutis hainanensis; assembly: GCA_024349245.1. Lineage (NCBI taxonomy): Eukaryota > Metazoa > Chordata > Actinopteri > Gobiiformes > Odontobutidae > Neodontobutis > Neodontobutis hainanensis. Next base: position 21,620,861 of record JALDNG010000020.1, read on the forward strand.
GAAATAACACTGAGTTACATTTGGATAGAATGTGTGAAAAAGGCTTATGAATCGCTGCTCTCGTCCTGTGCATCTCTTTGAGTATTATTTCACAACATATATCTGACTGCAACAAAATGTTTCATCTGCTGCATCAAACTAATCATGGCTCCAGAGAAAAAGTTAGCAAATAAATCAACTGTTACTGCAATTTGCTATAATGCCTCCTTTGTGGGATTCGATCCACACATTGAATTAAATTAAATGGTGCAAAAAAATAAAAAATAAAAAAGCTGCAAAAAGCTGTATAAAATACAGTGTTAAGTATTTTTAAATTTTGATCATCATTTCTGTCATTACAAATTTTCTTGCTAAATCATAATATAATCTAAAGCTTTATCGCCCACCCCTAGTCTATGATATAACAGAGCCACAGCACTAGTGTATGAATGTGTGACTGTAGAGGTGAGTTTGGGGTTGGTCATAGAAGCCTGTGAGCACCATGTGTATGTCAACCCCCCTCTCTGTCTGCCACAGGAGTGAGTGTGTAAATGGGAGAAATTTTTAACAGTAATGTGCAGTCACCTTGAGGTAGGTTTCATTAAATAAATTACTAACAGAGCACCTAAATATTGTGCTGCTAACTTTTACACACAGTTAAGGGTCTATACTGTACCGTCTCCCTGTAGGGTCAAGGGTCATACAGGTGATTGCAGACATGCCAGGGCTGTCACCAAACTCAAACAGCTGACTTCCACTGTCGAAGTCCCAAACCTTTACCAACTGAAACACATCAAACGCCTGTGTAGAATTCTGACTGGAAACGCAAATCTTGTGTCTAGTCTGTGGGAGTCATTTACTCACTCGTTCTGTGCAGCTGACAACTTGGCGAAACTCCTCACTGAATCCGCAGCACATTACAGGCTCATTATGTGAAACGGGCCGACGAGAGCGGAGCTGGCGCCTAAACAGAAAAAACAAAATCATTACCAACAACGAGCTGAATATTCCTCATGCAACAAATATACTTTATCATCTTTTGGGAAAATGTGACTTCTCAGAAAGGCTCCCAAATCATATACACACATTGCATTGTAAAAATCACAACACTTTACAAAGCTTCTGCACCATCTCTGAGAGCATATTAAATGATAAAGCACAAGGCGTGACAGCCAACCTTATCTTAAGAGCGAGCATTGCCAGAGAGTCTGCTGCGATGTAGAGGGACTGGAGAGCGGGGGAGTACATGCATGCTGAAATGTCACCGAGAATTCCAGTGGCTTTTGACTCGGCTGTAAACAGGCAGCACTGATCAATAACATCCCAGATCTATAATTTTAAAAAAAAAATTGTGTATAATCGTATCTGAAGCATGTCTGTTGAATCGTTTATATCTGAAAAAGAGTGACACATAACAGACGACTGACTTTAACGGTGCTGTCGGAGGAGACGGAGAAGATGTGGCTGTCCTCAGATGAGATGCAGATGTGCACAATGGGAGATGGGTGACCTCTCAGGATCCCTGTTGGCTTCCTGGGAAGAGACAAGTCTGTTATGGTATCATATGAAGGTGACAAATGTTTGTATAGAGCATTGTGCTATATATATATATATATATATATATATATATATATATATATATATATATGTATATATATATATATAGTTGATAGGGCCCTGGACAAACCCTATGGCCAGAGGCCCCTTATATAATTTTGTCCTTATTACTAGCACAGGAGGGCTTAGTTTTGGGCCCCCCAGACTTTGGGGTCCGGGACAACTAAACTAGTTACCCCTCCTCCTGTCAGCTGCCCTGCATGCACATATTTTATAGTAATTTGTACTGCTTGCTTTTATCCTGTGGGACAACTGATGGAAAGTAGCCTGAGGCTATAATATATTTACATTTATTCATTTAGCAGACGCATTTATTCAAAGCGACTTACATTAAGCTTCCATTTACCAGCGTTACAGCTGGAACACCACTGGAGGCAAGGTAGGTTATGTGTCTTGCCCAAGGACACAACGACAGTATGAACTGTGGGGAGGGTGGGAATCGAACCACCAACCTGGTTGAGGGACAAGCGCTCTACCACTGAGCCACTGCTCCCACTATAATCCTGGATGTTTACATTCATGATCTGATGTTTCATGTATGTCTATTATCATGCACTGTCCCAACCAAATCAGTTATTTTTATTACTCTTATTACATTTATTTATTTTTAACTAACCTTGCACTGCAATTGTATTCCCGTAAGGATTTGTGAGTTCACAAACTAATAATAATGGATTGGATTTATATTGCGCTTTTCTCCCAAGGGACCAAGGGACCAAGGGACCAAGGGACCCAAGGGACTCAAAGCGCTTACAGGCCGTTATTCATTCATACACAGTCACACTGGTGATGGTAAGCTACAACTGTAGCCACAGCTGACGTGGGCAGCCATTTTGCGTCTACGGTCTCTCCGACCATCACTAAACATTCTTATACATTCATACAAGGCAAGGTGGGTTAAGTGTCTTGCCCATGGACACAACAACAGTGTGAATTGTGGGGAGAGCGGGAATCGAACTCACTACCTTCCGGTTAAAAGACGACCGCTCTACCACTGAGCCACTGCTACCCCTCCTAACCTGCCAAACCTGCCGGTGTGTCGAGTGATGTGGCAGTAATGACAGGTCTGAGCATGTGTTTTAGGTTTAAAAATGTAGTGACCATTTAACCGTTTTAACATGACACTGCTCTGATTGAATAAATTCAATCACAGACCACATATTCATTTAAATAATGTGCCCTTAGCAAACATAGACGTTGAAAGTTACGTATGTCACTTGTTTTATTCAGAGTAAACTCAGCAGCACTAAAGGCATCTCTTAGTTGTTCTTTAACACACCACAGACAGAAAAGCTCACAGGAGATGAAAGGCTGTTGTTTGAACCTGTCAGCTTTAACACAACCTAGTTAAGCTGATAAAGACAGTGATCCATTTCCATGGTTTAGACGAGCTGTAACTGAAGCTCACAGTAACTGAGTGTGTAACTGACGCTGGTGCTCACCCTGAAAAACAGGGGTTCCACAGTCGGATGAGTTTGTCCATGCCTCCAGTCACCAGCAGGCTGTGCTTCTCACAGAGGTCAAAGATCTTCACACCTCTGTGGACAGTGAAGACCTTCTGGTCACATGAGGCCCTCAGCTGTGGAGTCCAGTTCAGACAGGGCTTCTTCACTTTATCCTCGTAACAAACCTCCCAGATGTCCCTCAGCTGCTGCTCAGTGTCCGTTAACGGGAGAACACAGCCTTTAGAGGACATACACATCTCATTACACGGCCTGGAGTGAAAAAATCAATAAAACATGGTTTGGACCCACGGTAACTCACTGAGGGTGTGCGTGTCCATATGACAGAGCATTTGGACACGCACACCCTCAGTGTGTGTCCGCTCGCCAAAGGACGGAAGGACTCAATGATTTTTAACTGTTCGGATGTAATATTATCACATAAATATTTTTACATTATCTTGATGATTTGCTGAGATGTTGTGCTTAATGTCTATTAGGAACACTGAATATAGTCTGCTTTGGAAACTGACCAACACTGGTTGTGCGACAGAGTATCAAACAAAGCACAGAAGGACACTTAGGCTCCACATTAAAGCCATAAGCCCAATGAACTAAAAACTGATAACTTTGATTTATTACACCAATCAATCAAATATGTGTTGTTTCACATTATGTCTTACCAATTACTAGTGACGATGTCTCTTCATTGGACGAGGAAACGACTGACTGAAAACTTGGAAAATATTTTGCCTGTATTCACAGAAGAAAACAAACTTTATGAAAATAAAATGCAAACTAAAACCCAAGTCCAATACAATTTCACAGCGTAGAAAATATCATCTGACCTGTGTGACCCAGCCGTGATGAACCTTCCACCGGACAAACCTCACATTCAGAGACAAAAAAGCATTATCCATTGAGATGGTGGGGATGTTGTCAGTCATAGGTAGTTTATTCCATAATCTGAAAAAAATATATAAAATCTGCAGCAGTCTGGAGCCACTCACTTTTCCAAATCCCTATTATACAATATCCACTGGAGGATTTGTAATGAAAGATTGTATTTAGTACCACACAGCAGACAAGAGCCGTAGATTCTACCAGTCAGCAGAACGGACAATTAATGTACTTTAAAAGGCATACATAGTACTACTTACTCAAAGACTCTTTAAAATGCATTTTTCATCAGACAGTAAAGACCTGTTGAACACAGCTGTACTGCCCTGACCCTGGGCACTTCCCTAAACTCAAGCAGAATTTTACTAAAAGTATAAATTATATACATTGGTCCCAAATCCGAATGCTGTATAGAATTCCAAACTTCCAAACATTTAATCCAACATTTTTCACTCTCAAAACATCTCCAAACCCTGAGTTTATAGGAAAGCATCAGGTACACAACTTAATCATTTATTAGGGCAAAAGAATAATAGAAGTCACAAAGATTCACTTGATTTTGGTTTCTTTTTTTATATAAGGGGTGAGAACCAAAAGTGATAAACATTGTATCAAACCTCTTGAGTTCTTTTTACTGACACTAATAATGTTCATAATCTAGGGGTGCCTAAACTTTTTCAAACGAGTGCCATACGCATTTTGCATGCAATGAAAATAAATACTCTTCCTTCCAGGTTTGTTTGAAATGTTATTTATCTGTGTGCCTCTGCCTATGCTGCTTTATTTTGTTCTGACCAGGTAACGCCTAATTTGAAGCCCACAAATTTAAGCTGTTTGACCCATTCAGCCATGTTTTCTTTTTTAGGACCCTTAATTTTTTTTAATTAATGTGAACACCATAAATGAGGGCTGTTTCTACTATTTAATGGAATAGGCCAATGGCTGTTCATTGCAGATCAAATCTAATCTGGCTCTGCCAGTTAGAAATGCTCCACAGAACCATCTAGAGGCTACTGTTGACAGCATTTGAAAAAATACTTTAAATGAATACCTGGTCAGTAATTGAATTAATCAACCACAGTTTTATCCAAAAAGTGCAGAGCCATGTTGTTCCTATGGTAAGTTCCATGTATGTTCCTAACGGTAAAACTGCTGCTACATCTTCACACCTAAAACACGTCCAGACCTGTCAGTGCTGCCACATCTTTGGACACAATCAGTCTGTCAGGCCAGAGTTCAGCTGAGGCACAAAGTTAGATAAAATCAGCAGTCAATTTGCAATTTTAGTCACAAAACTTGATGACCTAGTGGGCCAAAAGAAATCCCCTGGTGGGTCAATTTTGGCCACATTGAGCACCCCTGATCTAGAGATCAAAAACCAAAGACCTGCCTCAGAAGAGGATTCTGTCAGGGCTATAAGCGCGTAAGTGCAGACAGCTGCTTAACTCTTTCGTTCAAGTGACATGAAACATTGGAGCCAAAAAGTTGTGTCTGACATGTTTTCCCTGAATAAAAAATGTATAAAATTGCATGCTGTTTTCTGGTGAAATGTCTCCTGGTTCTAAGCCTTTTATTTACAGATGAATTTCAGGGTGATTTAGCGTAGTGGCAGCAAACAGAAATACTTTAAATTGGGCTCTGTTGAAAACATGATAACATTGCTGCCACTGAGGCGGAGTGATGGGTACCAGTCCAATCATCATGGGTAAGTTTCCATTTTCAAAAATGAACTGAACTAAAATACAGATAATTTGGGCAGCTCTCTGATTTAAATTTAATATTCAGAAAGCACCGGAAAGTGTCTAATATGTACAATTTATATCTCACTTAGAAACAGCTTTTGTTGTACTTCTGAAACGTCACTGTTTATGTAGCAGACATCCCACAGAGAAAACACAAGCCTCTATTTATCAGGGGGAGTGTAGGGTCCAACTGTAAGACCTCTAACTATACAGGCCATAGATTGAAAAAATTGGAGAAAGTTGAATAGCAATAACATTCAACATGCATGCAGAAAGACAGATATGGATAATGTAAGCTTGCATATGAGCAGGATATTTGTCTGTTAAAGCCACCTTAAGATTGAAAAAAAAAAATCCTTGATGTATATACTTTGGGGTGCAGTGGCTCAGTGGTAGAGTGGTTGTCCTATAACTGGAAGGCTAGTGGTTTGAAACCCGCTCTGCCCCCAGTTCATACTGTCGTTGTGTCCTTGGGCAAGACATTTAACTCACCTTGCCTCCAGGGGTGTTCCAGCTGTAACACTGGTGAATTGGAGCTTAAGGTAAGTTGTTTTGGATGAAAGCCTCAGCTAAATGTAAATATAGGAATCTGACAATCTGATTTTAGATTTCTTTTTTTACTCAAATTACACGGGTTAGTCTTATTCTTCCAAGCTTTGACACCTCGCTCCAGATGTGGCCACTGTGAAAATGCTTCTTAGTGTACCTTAATGGATGCACAAAAAATAAAAATATAAACATAGCAATAAATACATCATACTATAAAGCTAGACTCTGCCAAGTTTGTACAAAATCTGCTAGAATTTCTTTGTTGTGTCAGTGTTTTTCTTCTCAAAAAACAAATGCATGCCAGCTTTGTTTTTTTTGCATTGTGTCTTTAAGGTGGCATCTCTCCTAAAATCTAAAGCTTGTTGCACCGTGCAGCTAGCAACTTCCACCAAAACGGATAAAACAGACTTTAGTAACGAACATTTACCTGAGTGTATCTTCAACAGAGGATATTAAGATGATATTCACACAGCCCTGCATAACGAAGACATAAAGCTTATATTACAAACATATATCCTGTGTGACATAATGCTGTATGCTTGACTCACCTCTGTGTCTCCAAACACGATACAGCATTTATCAGGAGCCATGTATCTGTGAGGCAGCACATAAACACTGTGATGGCAGCTTGAGGAACACTGGTTAGATGGCATGAACTACAGTTTTACAGCTCACCCACAGTCCAGTGTCAGAGGCACCGTGTTTAGGGCATTGATTTGGCAGTAAGGCTCCAGACTGGAGAGCTCGTAAATTTGGATTTCTCTGTCACTGCCATAAATCACACACAATAAACAAAGCCATCAACAACAGCTCTTAGCGGGGTGTCCATACATAATGCATATTCCAGTCTGATTATACAACAGTCTCATTAAGGAAGTGTCTGCTTTACCCTGTTCCAATCAGCAGCTTGTTGTGGTCCATCATCAGACAGAAAGCACTGGCCCATTTGCTCTTCTTGTTTGCTGGACCCTCAGACTGTGAAGATCATTAAGAAAAGAAAATGTCCATGTATTATTAATGATTCAGGTAATGTATTGCTTTATCATATTTAAGTGCAAATATGTCTGACAAAAACATATGCAAAAAAAAAACATACAATACAAATATATTTGATACAGACACCAAATGCTGTTTAATTTAAGGGTGCTGTCACACCTGCACTGTTTGGTTCGAACGTTTGGACTTTACTGTTTGGTTCAAACTTCAGTTGAAAAAACGCTAGTGGACCATGGTTTTATCCAAACAACCTTTATAAAAAACTACAGCGAGGAAACAGCTATCCCCGCAAACTCCCTTTAACAAACCAATCGAGGAGTGGAGAATCTAACTCTGAAATACGCTGCATTTCACTTCAGAGCTGGAGCTTTACATGGGAGAACTGAGAGGCAATGACCTCTTACTGCATGAAACGTGTTTTACAAAGTGCTATGAGCTGCACAAGAATAACCAAACACAGACATAATTAGATTTTTGTGATGGTTTAAGTAAAGAAACACTCCAATTGGAAACTATCCAAGCGGCAAAAAAAATCCCCTGAAATGGTTGCTCTTTTTATCATATTTTTTACAAATGCAACTCTGCTAGGGTCCAGTGTATTAGCCTGTTTCTGCTCTCTGTGTTTGAGCGCCGTAAAGTGTGTGCCAATAAGTCCTTGTCCCAGCCACAGGAGAACTGTATGGGAGATTCTGTCCAGTTTAGGATACTATGTCATTGAGATTATTCTACATTATTATTATTATTCTACAGATTATTATTCTACAGATCTAATGTATGAGACTATATATTTTTGGGCTAAAAGGGCTGTTTTAATATTAAATACCAAAACAATGTGCCATGTAAATTATAATCTATTTTAACATTTTAATTTTGGCTAAATATTTATTTGATGGTTCTAGCTGTTAGTAAAGTGAATTAATGTGATTAAAAGTAAGAGAGACAGATTGTGAGAAAAAGAGGCTAAATGATAAACGTTCTCTGACTCTCCAAATGTTTGGGCTAAGCCTGATCTTAAACCTGATCTGGACCAGGCAAAGCTGCTTGTATACATTTCCAGTGACTGATTCTGTCTCAAGATGAGCCAGCTGGAATAGAAGTGAAGACAAAATGAGCGAGACGAATCCAAATAATCCTATCTTATTGGGTTAGCTAGTTTTGGAACAGGCCTCTGGGCTGATAACAAGTGTTGTGCAACAAATGGATTCAAAGTGACCCAGTTTGGATTTGTTTGGTTTTATCAACGCAAAACTTACTCTCAGAGTTTGTTCACCCTGCTTTATGCAACCTCTGGAGACACAAAACTCAGGGTTTGTGCAACTCAAACCCGAACAAGGCTGAGCAAACACCCAAACAGGCCTCAGAATCACGTAGTATTCTTGCACCAGTCTATTCTTGGAAACATATCTGTTTTTTTGAGTATTTGAATAATTCACAATGTTTTTGAGTTGATGCAATCAACATATATATATATACACTAGATCATGCAATTTATAAAGAAACACTCAACACAGCCAATTGATTTGATTCATTTACAATAATTAAACTGGTTTCTGTGATAGTGTTTGACAGTAAAAAGATTTCTCCTGAAACTTGCAAAATGACCACATGAACAAAAATGAATACATGATAATTAGAAAAGTAAGCCTGAGCGCAGCTTGGGCTGAATAAAGTAGGATTTAGTTTGACTGATGGGCAGTAAGAAGGTTCAGGGGTTTTACTCTTTTAACTAACTGTTTGTGTGTGTTCTCCTTGAGTGTATATGTGATAGCATTTAATTAAAATGTATTTTAGTGTTTATAAAATTATAGACAATCAGTGAATAGAAATGGCTTATGAAGTCATTACCAGCTCAACTTGTTTGGGCTGGTCTCTGATCTCTTCAGTAATGGATTTTGGATGTTCATAGTAAAAAGCATCTTCATAAAGAGCACTGTGACCTGCACATACTTCCTAAATTACCTTTAGTGTTGTCCTCAATGACATAATTTATTTATATAATATTTGTACAAGTTGTATTTGATCTTGAAAGATTTCAGTGATGCTTGCATTCTCCAAATGTTAAGCCCGTTTTGATGAAAAGGTTGTGTCTGTTTCTAGCTTCATAAGTTCTATAAGTTGATATACTGTATTATTTTTTCACAGTTTTTCTCATCTGTCAATAAAAGCCACAATACCAACAGGAAAACTGCCTTATTTGTTATACTTTACCTAATATGTGCCAGGTAAAGTACATACAGTGGTAAGAAAAAGTATGTGAACTTTTTGGAATTTCATGGTTTTCTGAATAAATTTGTCCTAAAATCTTCATCTAAGTCAAGAGTATTGAAAAACACGTGTCTAAAAATATTTACACAACAAGATTTTGATCTTTCATGTCTAAATTGAGAACAATCAAAAGTAGTGCTTCTGGAAAAAGATTGTGAACCCTTAAGGTTATGACCTCAAAAAAGCTAATGAAGTGAGATTTTAGCACACCTGAAATCTCGTTAAGATAATAGGTTTGGAGGTGTGGACTACAGCTACTTTGACTGGTTAAAAAAAACCTAAACCTTTAGAGAATAACAAACTTATGTGAGCCCTTCCTCGCCAAAAAGAGCTTTCAGAGGAGCTATGATCAAGAACTGTTGCTTTACATAAAACTGGAACGGGTTAGTTATTTCAAAGACTTTATAAATTCACCGGTTTACAGTTAGGCAAACCATCTACAAATGCACTTTGGGACTGTTGCTACTCTACCAAGAAGTGGGTGCTCAGTCAAAATGGCACCAAGAGCACAACAAAGACTCATCCATGAGGTAAAGAAACAACCCTGAATGACAGCCAAAGATTTGAAGGCATTATTGGAACTTTCTAATATCTCTGTTTATGAGCCTACAATATGTCAAACACTGAACAAGCAGCGTATCGGCAGGACACCATGAAGGACTACTTAATAAAAAGAACATTGCTGCACACTTTAAGTTTGCAAAAGAGCACATTGACACTCCACAGCGGTATTGGCAAAATGTTTTGTGGATCTAAGATTGAACTATTTTGAAAAAACACACAGCACTACATCTGGCGTAGAGAAGGCACGGCACATCTTAATGAAAACTTCCTCCCAACTGTAAAGTCTGGTGGAGGAAACATGATTTAGACCTGTTTTGCTGCATCAGGGCAATCATTGAGGGGAAGATAAATTCCCAAGAATATCAGACAATTCTTCAGCAGAATGTGAGGATGTCAATAAGTCAGCTGAAACTGTGTAGAAGGTGGGAGGTGCAACAGGACAACGACCCAAAACACCGGCCCAAGTCCACAACAGAATGTTTTCAGAAAAACAAAATCTGCCTTTTGGAGGGTTCAAGTCAGAGCCCAAACCTCAAGCCCTCCTCAACAGTGAGCAGGTCTGATCCACAGCTACAGGACGTGCCTGGTTGAGGTTATTGCTGGTCAAACAGTTATTAATTCTAAGTTTACTTACTTTTCCCACTGCCATTTTGAATGTTGAATGAGTTTGATCAAGACATGAAAAATATAAATTATTTTGTGTAATTATTTTTAGACACATTATGTTTGTCAATACCCTTGAATATATTGATTCGTTGACCATGAATTTCCAAAAGGTTCACATACTTTTTCTTGCCACTGTATAATATAGTATTTTCACATTAGATATAGGCTTATATAGAACTGCATTGTCCCAGCTTAACTTCCTCAATACACAATAATTAATGGTGTCACCTACAAACATGTGCTTAAGCTTGAGGAGCTTGAGTTCAGGACTCCAGTGGCCGACGGAGCCGTCCTCTTGGAGGATGGTGATGCTGCCGTCTCGAGTACTGTGGATGTTTACAACAGGACCCCCGTGAGACACAGCCCTGGTTGTGGCCGGCAGTGTCAGAGCCACCTGCTTCTGCCTCTGCACTGTCCCCTCCCTCTCTCTGTACTCCTGCAGGACGTGGGTGCAGAAGTCACTCTGCAGCAGTGTTAGATCACAAAAACACAGTGTCATGTCATATCTTATTCTCAGTTAAAGCCAATTAAAACAGTAAACACAGTGAGTGAAGTATTTCAAACATAACTTTTTATGCAATGATTATGGCTTATAGCTTATAAAACACAAAATTAAGTATCTCAAAGAATTAGAATATACAATATAAGACCAATAAAAAAGTGTTTAATATAGAAATGTGCCCTCTGAAAACTGCATATGCACTCACATTGTGGCTTCTTAAGCCAAAATATGCATAAAATACTCCATCAGTGGTTGTGGCCTTGAAGCGATCAGCCTTTGGCACTGCTGAGATGTTATGGAAGTAGAAGTTGCTTTGATAGCAGGCTTTAGCTCATCTGTGTTACTGGGTGTGATATTTCTAATCTTTCTCTTGACGATATTCCTTACATTCTGTATGGGGTTCAGGTCTGGGGAGTGTGCACTTTTGGGAGTGTGGGCATGTCCTGCTGGAGAATAAAATGATCATCTCCATAAAGCTTGTCAGCAGAAAGAAGCATGAAGTGCTCTAAAATTTCCTGGAAAATGGCTCTAGAAAACACAGTGGACCAGCATTAGCTGAACCCCTGGCACCTCAAATCATCATAGGACTCCAAACAACTTGGAATTTCTGCCACGCCACTCTTCCTCCAGATCCTTGATTACCAAATGTAATTCTGAGTAATACTGAGCAATAGACCAGTTTGTCTTCCCCTAAGCCCACACAAGGCTCTGACATGGTCTCTGGTTCAGAAAAGTCTTGACACAAGGATTACAACAGTTGTAGCCAGATTCCTTGATACGTCTGTGTGGCCCTTGAAGTTTCCCCAGTTCTTGAATGGGTTTTGCTTGACAGTCTGTTGTTGTAACAATGCCTTTTACAAAATAGGACTTGTTTTTTTCTTTCTTTACTGGCAGCGAAACTAATGAGCAGATTACTAAAAATATCAGATGTGATTGAATTGACCAAACAATGACACTAGATTAAATAACACAATTTTATTTGTATATTGTCATATTATCAGATTGCTTTATGTTCTAATAAAATTTGAAGATACGGTCAAGCGAGCCATGTTTAGTATGGTCCAAATGAACTGTGCAGAGTCTTTGTTTGTGCAGTTCACTAAACAAACGAGACTGCTGAAATACAAATCTGGTCACTAAGGACACTACAATGACATGAACAAACACGAGTCATAACAGCGGTTACTGTATGAGGAGATAAATGCCTAATAAGTGTTTGATGCAGGCTGATGTGGAGTTTACAGGGAGGATAAATATACTGAGTTGAGTCATGTTGAGCCTTTCTTCACAAATCATTTTTTCAGTAGCTATAATGTGCATCATCGCATTCATAACAGAACCATCCTCTTTCACTCAATACACATGGTGCATGCGCTGTATAAGAAACAATGTGGAATTCATCTCACCCATGAAATTCTGCCTTGGCCTGAATAATCAATCTTCTTGAATAAGCTTTTGATTTGCATATTGCTCTGTAAAGAACAAAAGAATAAAGAAGAATGGCATGATGATCACAGTCGGTTATGGACTAAATCACATTATTATTCAGATAATTGCTAAATCATGTCTGCAGTGACTAAGAGAAATGCCAAGGACGGTGTTGTAAAAGCATCACTTTGCTTCAGACTCCTTTATAAAGGCTTCAAAACAGCTGTAATTAGATTTTTAAAGAAGTTCATGAAACATTTACAAACCATCAATAAATACAGCCAAGATGACCATTCACTTGCCACATATTTAACCAACAGATAATTTTAAATAAGTCAGGTTTAACCACACAGTACTGTTATGCAGTACTTTTAAACGTTTGGTTTTTACTACAGTATTGAAATCGGACTGACGCTGTGTTTACAGTTGTTATGACAATGACCATGTGTTGAATGTGTCTCTGCAGAGACTGGAGTAGGGCCTATAGAGACATGTTATTATTATTCATATAGACTTAATACAAACAGCTGAAACTCCAAGACCTAATTTAAATAACCATAAAAATCTTAAGGAAATGGTTGGCTTCACATAAAGCATCTGTCTTAGCATAGCCAGAAAAATAGAGTCATACAAGACAAAAACAATGTAATTTATGCGTTTTGTGTTTTTAAACACGACTGTCCCAAGACAAATGGATTCACACTGCAAACATACGAGACCTTGGTTCAGTTTGGTTTGAACCGAGACCAAAAACCATGGTCCACTGGTGCGTCTCTGCCGACTGGTACCAGGGGCTCTTATAAAGATGAGATGACCTGTTGTGCCATCGTAAAATTAAACACAGCTTAAGGAACTTTTTTGCTGTGACATTATAGAGCTTTAAATCAAATTGTGTGCAACAAAATGTAAAAGTTTGCGGGACCTGGAAAACCAGTGGAAATTATTCCTGAGATATTTTTATCAAAATACATTTTTTCACTGTTGCACAACATATCAAGGCAATAGTAATCTTAGTTATTGTATATTGCATCTTTTCCTGATATTGTACAACCTTTTGTTGCTTTATTGAAGACTGACAGTAGGTCACTGGAAGCATTGCTCTGCCAACAAAAAGATCAAACCATGCAGAAGGGGCCCTAAGCCCTCTTAAGCCTTGTTTCCTCTGTGGGTACAATACGGGTCAGGTCAGTACAGGATGGTTTGGTACAAGTGTTTCCACTTTGGTCCAGGAAGGCGGCGTCTGCCACAGAACCAATGACATCATCAAAGTTCTACAAAAGTTGTGCCTCTATTTTGAAACTTGGATGCATTGTTAATCATTTTAATAATTTAATTTTAAAAAAGGTAATTAATCCTTGTGTGTAACAGTGAGGTTAGAGGTATAGCTGCTGTAGGAAACATTAGACTGTTTGTGTTTATTCCCAATCTTTCGGAACATTACATTTATAGAGCTGCAGTAGTTTGCTATCATTTATGGACTCAACATTTGAGGCACAGGTTCTGCTTGTGTTTAGTGCAGTGTAAACAATAAATACAATGTTTAAATTTATGAAGCGAGAGCATTATGACGTCAACTCTGTATGAAACTGATAACAGCTGTTTAGCTGTACCCAACCCTAGCCGAGTGGTATGTACATGTTTAGTGAAGCACCAGAACCCACCCGACCCACACTGACCCGCACCATACCATCCCAGTGGAAACAAGGCTTTACTTGGCTGATAGGAAAGATTGGAACTGGTTTGAATTTATTTTTAAAATGTATACTTTATACTTCATAAAGGAGTCTATAGTGTTAGTGTTATCATAAAGAGTTCTGAAGTCTTACTGTGTCAGTCAAACCAAAGCACTTCTTTAGAATCAGTCCAAACTTCTTGACATCAACGGACCTTGGCCCTCTTGTTTCTAGTTCCTTTAGAAAATATAGACCTGTCAGATTATTTAAAATGTGATGCAGATGCTGTGTGGTTTATTTGGACGCCTGGTGCATACAGTACCTCAAATGCTTCTTGCACTTTCTGAAAGTTTTCCAGTGAGACCTTTTCATCAATCTAAATAAAGAGACAAGAGCAGAGTGTCAACACACTTTGCCATTAAATGTAGGTATGGATATCAAATAAAATGCTCAAAATAAAAGCCTAACCTCAAGCAAGCTAAGTCTAATAATTAAATGTGTGTAAATGTCATGCTTCCACCCGACTCAGCTCCACTCACCAGGCAGTTAACCACATCTGAGTGCTAAAAATACAAGGTCGAAAAGGTGAGGTTAACGCCGTCTTTCCACAGGTAACAACATGTAACTATAAACATACACGGTTAAACCCGGACCTAGAAGACATAAACTGCAATTTTCTGAAGACATAAACTGCAATTTTCTGAAGAAAAGCTAGTTGCTATTCCTAATTTATCCTTTGGGGTGACTCTATTTTAGTAAGATTAGTGGACCCAACACAAAACTGAGACCCAGAACTGTACAAGAGATGGCAGCATGCGTTCTATAAATGGCCGTTATTTCTTTTCCTGTTGAAATTATTCTCTGTGGCCCTCATTACCCAAAATGTCTTTGTCAAAAAGATATTTTTCTTCCAAGAAAAATGAACCACTTCCTATTTATTCACAAAGAATAATTTATAGACTTTATCAATTCTGAGATCAACTGGTAAGAGAGCTGAGCTTATATCTCTAGAGGGAGGAGTTTGACCTGAAACTAAAGCTGATTGGACCAGGCTGTTCTGGTCTCATAGTTGTTAGCTCTGAAAGGACAGTGGTGACTCCTGATGTGGGAGTTGTTAAGGCTCAAGTGAGTTGTTTGTGTCACTGTTCCATTCAGGTGTTGTTGTTGTTCTAGAGGTTTCAAACCACTGTTATAAATACTATACAGAATGAATCTGAAGCCATCTCTTCTGTTCAAAGAGGGCTTTTTCTATTTTCACAAAAATGGCTTTTTTTACCCCTCTCTCAAACCATCTGACCTCTCTGGCCAAAATTTGGACATTGCTGTCCTCAAAGGAATGTCCTTTCTCTTTGAGGTGGAGGTGAACTGCAGACTCAGGTCCTCCAGGTTTGGCTCTTCTTTGCTGATACATCCTCTTGTGAAGGTGTTGTTTAGTTTCACCGACATAACTGTCCCTGCACTCTTCACTGAACTGCATAAACTACATTACTCTGTTTGTGAGGGGGTCTTGTCTTTAGGATGGACCAGTTTTTGACGCAGCGTGTTCCCTGGTTTAAAGTGGACCGAAATGTTCTGTTTGTAGAAGATCCTTTTAAGTTTTTCAGATAAACCAGACACATAAGGGATAACTACACCATTCTCTTTACATTTACATTTATTCATTTAGCTGACGCTTTTATCCAAAGCGACTTACATTGTTTCACAGTATTTACCAGTGTTACAGCCACTGGAGGCAAGGTGGGCTAAGTGTCTTGCCCAAGGACACAACGACAGTATGAACTGTGGGGAGAGTGTGAATCTAAAAGCCTACCTTCCAGTTGAAAGACGACTGCTCTACCCACTGAGCTACTGCCGCCCCTTCCCTGAACCTGGTTCCTTTCTGCTTGGTGTCTGTGTCCTCTTGGTTTTGTTGAAAGTCCATTTGGGGTATCCACAGTCTCTCAGAGGTTTACGGATGTGTTGTTCTTCTTTCAGTTTACCTTCTGAGGTTGTGAGCACCTCTTGTGCTCTGTGTTGAAGAGTCCTGATGACTCCCAGCTTGTGCTGCAGTGGGTGGTGAGACTTAAACAGTATTAATCTGTGTGTGTAGGCTACCTATAAACTTCTACTTGGAGAGTCCTGTCTTCACAAATAACCACTGCAAAGTCTAAGAAGGCCAGGCGGTTGTCTATTGCATCTTCACGGGTGAACTTGATGTTCTTGTCCACTGCGTTGATGTGCTCTGTGAAAGTGTCTACTTCCTGGGTTCTGCACCTGGGAAAGTGACCAGAGCTCTGTTCTCCACTTCCTCCATGTACAGGTTACCCACAATCAAGGAGACAGGTGATCCTATGTTGTTTGTAGAAGTTACGTCTGAACTGGAAATAAGTAGTGTTCACTTATACCTTCAGTAAACTGCAAATATTGTCCGGGGTGAGGTTTGTCCTGTAGTAATCTCTTCCTTACAACCACGAGGGCTTCACTAGTGGGTTTATAGGTAAAGAGGGATGTGACATCAAAGTAGACAATAGTCTAATCCGAGTCTAGTTGTAGATGTTTGAATTTGTTAGTAAAGTCCTGTGAGTCAATGATATGGTGATGTGAGTGACTTAGCAATGGAGACAAGATTTGTAGGTGGCTGAATCTGTGCTGCTTTCTATGAGTCGTAGAGGAATATCTTCTTTGTGTATTTTGTGTAAGCTGTAGATACATGGAGTGGCGTTCCCAGGATACAGTCTGTAGTACAGAGGTCGATCAATGACTTGGTCCTTCTCCAGCCTCTGCAGACAGTCTATGACCTTGTTCTTGTACCCACTTGTTGGATCTCTCCTCAGTGTCTCATAGGTGGTGGTGTCAGTGAGTAAGCTGTTGATACTGGACTCATAGTCATCTGTGTTCAGGATCACAGTGCATCTTCCTTTGTCTGCTGCAGAATGGTGATGCTGTGGTCCTTCTCCAGTGCTCACAGGACCCTCCTTTGTGCCGAGGTGAGTCCAGATGCTTTTGCTTTAACCATTTTCTTCAATGATTACAGCAAGTTTCAGTGCTCAAGGAATATAATATTTGACGCTACTATGAACCTCATCATGATAACAAACACAACACCTTTAACTGTGTTGCTCATTCCAAAAATGCACAATTCTGTACCTTGTTGTAAGAAAATAAAATACACCACCAATTGGAATTATTAAAAGAGAAGAATGATTGACTGAAATAATGTTTACAAACTGTTTTGTGGAGTATAGTTATGAATAGGTTATTATGTTATTATTTCACTGGTCCAGCCCACTTCAGATCAAATTGGGCCCGTGAACTAACATGAGTTTGACGCACTTGCTCTACAACCGCCAACATATGCAGGTTCAATAGCACTATTGCACAATCTCCTAATTTCTAAGTTTTCTATCAGTGCAAAGTCCAGATGTGTATATATTTGCCATGTAGGTGTCTGTGATGCAAAATTTGTTCACATCCCCCAAGTTCCACAGCATATCCCACATCAATCATTATCAGAAAATGAACAGTTTGTTGGGGGTGTGAGGCTGAGTAGACCATGGACATTTGGACCATAGACACGTTTGACAAACGTGTGGTTCAATTAAATTATTCGGCCTACTTCGGCAGCATCATTGAGCTATAAAATAAATGAATAATTCTAAAGTTTAATGATTGCATACATTATATATACTGTAGTGCTGAGGTTTGTGGAAACTTATGTAAACCCAATTGTCACCTTAGTACTACAAAACTAAGCCGATCTTAAACAATGAACAACAATACTAATAGGTTTAAATGTAAAAATCCATGTAAAAGAAAACCTGGGTCTCCTCAGAACATGTTACAAAGAATCTGAACCAATGCTGAGCAAAGACACCTGTCTGTCCAGTGTGTTCATTTGTGGAGCAAATGAGAAATTAAACAATTTAAACCAAATTCTATAAATCTAAATAAATGTAGCTTAACTTAGTTATTTTTCTCAGCATTCTCAGTGTTTGCAAAATAGGTCACGTTTTAATCATCTTGTTATTGAATTTAAAAAATAAATGCATCAAAACCTCTGGTATATACCGGTGACATATTACTGCAGTGGCATATTCTCAAATACATAATAGTCTATGTTTGAACACCTGGGCCTCCTCCATTCACTTTGATGCACCTCAATTACATTAAGCAAAAGAAAGACATCTACAGCTGCTATGTCTTCACCAGCCACCCCTGTCACTCTATTACTCAGTCACTCCATCACTCCTGTCAGCCTCCGAGCTCAGCCTGAATCTACTGCAGCGCTGGAAGCAGTTGGCTCAGCCACTGTGTTTGTTTTACTCCAGACTGAAACACTGTGCGTTGGGATAGATTGTCCTGTCCAGTGTGCTGTCAAGCTGCAAGTAAATTGAACATCAAGTTGATTTAAAATGGTGTTTTTTGGCATCACTTCACATTTAATCTGCTGGTTAGATGTGCTTGGGCTGAGGTTGAGTTAAAGAACTTTGGACTGTAAACTGACAGGCATGACAAAGTAGGGCTCTAGTGACACCTGGAGGTAAAGAATAGCATTCTAAGAACCACTTTCTCAAGGTTTCAATTGCAATCAACAATCTGGACAGAAATAGGCTGTATAGAAAGTGCATGGGTCACACTGAGTTGTAATATTTCACACTAATGGATGTGCAGGGGAGGAGACCTTGAAGCTGCAGAGGCCGTGGAGAGAATCAATACAGCGACGTTGTGTAATGATTCGGCTCTTTTCACCCAGTGTGACAGAGTGTCTCCTCCTGGTGGGGTTTAGTTGCTCTCTCAGGAACCACTCGGGCTGCTCACTCCTCTCCTGACGCCTGCCCTGCCCCCCCAGGGCTGTGGGCTCCTCTGGGACTTTGTGGCTGTGGTTCTCCTGCTGTAGTACACTGACAGTGCCCTCTCTGGTTCGCCCCAGGTCAGTCAGGAGGCTGTAGGGCACAAACATGGCTTATATCATTCATTGCATGTAAGCCATACAATAATATTCTGAGTTATAACCTGCTGCGTTCTGGCAGGTCTTGCTGTTTATGTATAGGAGTAGAAATTATAGTTGAATCATATTATCTGACACATTTATAATACCTTAACTCACCAGCCTATAGCTCTTGCTGCGATACTGTAAAAGTGTCCCTCTTTTTTTCTTCCTTTGGCATCACACACTTTGCTCTCCGGGCTCCGCCCTTGATTGATTTTCCTCCTGCATATAGCTTGATATAAGTGCTAGTTCTGTTGTTAGTGCCACAGCTGTCTACTCCACCCACTGTCACGTCACAGGATGCCTAATTTTAAACGTAAATTTATATCAGTGGGAATAATTGCTGTTGTAAGCAACTGTAGCTAAGCCCACCCTTCCCTTCACAGGAACTTTTGTTTTGGTATCCATGTCTGTTGCTGGTTTATTTTAGATAATATTTTGAATACTAATAGCCTTTACCTTATAGATGTAGCTGTTTTGCCTCGTGGCAGATTATTGCTTCAAATTTCTTGTGTGGGTCTATTGGTCTTTTTGCTATGAACAGCCTGACCGTGCTGATACGTAACAATGGAGCTTTGTTTACACAATATCTTCTCTTGCCTTCTTCTTCTGTACTTGCCTCCTCCACCCAGTGGTTATACGGTTGTTGTGTCCTACTTTACCCAGCTGTGTGCCCCCTCGGGTTGTGTGCACACAGCTCCCCTCGCTGTGTGTCCCAGGTGTGTGTGAATGGAAGCATGATGTAAAACACTTTGGGTGCGCGCTGTATAAACACATGCCTGTTACCATTTAGATATGTTTAGAAAGCACTTTTTGTCAAGGTATGAGTTACATATATACTGTTGATACTGCATTTCATACACATTATACGTAGATACAGTATAATGTGTATATACATTATACTGTACCCCCCGTCAGTAACAAAAAAAATTAAAACAAAATCAAATGCCAAATACTGCTTCTTAGAGCAATTATATATATTTTTGTATTATTAAATTATTAATAAATCATATAACTGTTTAATTAAATAAACAGACTTAGACTTACAACCAATGAGCAATATAAAGCATCACATTAAGCCTGGCCCATAGTAGATAAACAGTTTCTATATGTCCCACTGAATTTCTACTAAGTACTTACTGTGAAAGGAAGGGATACGAGACACATTTTACTTCGCCTGGCCAGGCTACTTTAGACAGGAATTGTGTTATAAGAGTAGCCATGTATACGTACACTTTTTGAGCCTGAAGCCTATAACGCAAGTTTTTAGCCAAAAGTTACATAGTGTTGCTTAAACTACACTGACTTCAGCTTTTTATAAATGTCACATAAATCCGTGACATTTAGGAATGTGAGAGCTACCACATGCTCCATGACAACACTGCAAACACTTTCCTAACAAAAAACCAGGAGAGACACAAAATGACAGCACACAGTGCAATAATCTACAATCAGGTAACTAAAGATATGTTTGTAGAATGTAAATGTAATAGATCAAATTTGAAAAGTACTTTACCTGGAAATATTGGAAGTTTGTAATCTCCCTGAAGCTGAGGAGGAGCGGCGCAGTTTCCTCAGTCTCATTCTGGAGGGTCTAGACATTTTAAAGGTTAAATCGGCACAAAAGTAACTCAGTCAGAACCTCAGACCTCATAAACGTGAATGAGACAGATCTGTGTGAGTCTACCTGACACTCACGCTAAGATTACACCTGAGACAGCAGATGGCCTGGTAACTAAGAGACCAAGAGTGACAACCCACACGCACAGCGCACAACAAGACTTCTGTGTCACTGCCTTAAAGTGACATGCTTTGGTTTTCACCAAAACTTTTCAGTCAAACTGTGTAGATGAGAGGAAAAACAAATCTGAAACAAAAAGACTGTGTAATGTTGTACGGTTAAATTCTATATATCTCAAGTGTGCATAATGTAATGCAATGTTATAAGCGACAGGAAAACTCCAGGGTTTCCCAGGAGACATTTAAGACCTGTTTAATGTCACTTATGATTACATTTAATGCCAATTTGATCAATTCTGGCAAAACACTAATATTATTGCCTTAATATTATAATAACTATACCTCCCTCACAATTTTTCTTGCTTTGGTTTGCTATTAGTCCTTGTCTTATATTTGTGTAAAACAATTAGTTATTGTGGAGTTTATTGTGTTGTTTATCTTGCCTGTTAGTGTAGATGTGTCTTGCCCTTAATCGAATGCTGAAAATGTTAATAGAAATGTTAGCAACACCGGGACCTTACAATAATGAAACATTATTCATATTAAAGCTCAGTGTTTCCTCAGTAAGCAAAACAGTCTGTGTGTGTTTTTGCGAGTGTGAGTTCAAATCTCAGCGAGGAGCTGATAGACCAACTATACTGAACACTGTAGATAGGCTGGAGGTGGTGCTCCTCTCATTCTCCGGTGTGAAATGTCACCATAGCATACAAACAACTAAATACTACATCAATTTGTGCCTACAATAAAAGGCTTTTTTCGAAACATGTTTCTGTGGAGGTTTTTAGTCATTCAGGACAAATTCAAGAAAAAGTTGCTCCAGTAAACAGCTGAGGCAATAAGGAAAAACATTCTTTTGGGAGATTCAATTGTTTTAAATAAGAGATTCATAAAAATGCAACATTTACAACCTTTCACAAACAGAAGTACTGTTCTTGATTTTGATTGTTGTATTATGTATGTATTGTATTATTGCAGTAGTAGTATTGCAATATCTACAATATGTTCATAATAAATATACATCTTATGTATTTTATAGGCAGGACCACTAACAACTCATGATAACATTGTCTTTTGTTCAAATAACTATAGTGTACTTAAAACAAGCTTATAATGTATGTTTTTGGAACCAGCAGGATATTATAGTGGCAACGCATGGTGTCAAAGGATGCATTTTAAACATACTAACAGCTGATAATATACTCTTAATACACTATTCATTTGACTTTATAAGAGATGTAAGATCAAATTTACATCTAGCAGTGTTACAGCTGGAACACCACTGGAGGCAAGGGTGATTAAGTGTCTTGCCCAAGGACACAATGACAGTATGAACTGTGGGGAGAGCAGGAATTGAACCACCAACCTTGTGGTTGCCACAACCACTATACCACTGAGCCATTGCGCACCAATTTGGTAGTATCATAACAAATATGTTGATATGATTTGGAAATGACGTGTTCTGACATGCTACCTCATTAGACTGAATGGAAGAAGTGGATTTACCTGGAGGCCAGCCAGTGACGTCCCATCTGCGTCTGGAGTACTGCACTGTCAAAGCCGCACTCATCTCTTGCTCAGACGAAGAGCATTTCTGTGGTAAACTGAAGTACTCAGGGGAAACTGCAGCGTCCTGAGGCAGCCTCCACATCAGGAAAGAGAAAGAGAAAAGAGTTTGATTTAAAGGTTAGTGTGCTCTGTGAGAGGTCAAGCATGGCAGAATATAAACAGAAAGTGTTCAAGCAGCCTCTCAGATCTTGACTATACATAGTACCTAATTGTAAGACTCTAAATAAATAAGAGACAATATTGAATATACAAATACACAGTGAGTGACTAACTTTCTATGTTTAGACAAGGTGAGGAATAGACTGAATTAACCCATGTATCAATTATTAATCTATGAATTAATTCAATGGTGAGATCAACCATGTAAACACTGCCATCTATTGGACATTCTGAAGAAATACATCTATTAAAACCTTTAACTCAGTGATGTTACCCATTATTGTAAATAAACCCACAATGCTAATAATTTCCCACAATTGTAATAGCTTTTTCCTACTGCAAATGTAATGGGAAATTTTCCACAAAAGTAATAACTTTTACATGTGTAGGTATTTATTATATTTCTTGGGCAGTAAAATAAAGGCTTGTCATAAATGTAATAATAAAATGACAAATTAGTAAAAAATATGACTGAATTATTGTATATATTTTTCTCTTTTATCTAAAGTTTATTTTACTCATACCTGCTCCCACAAAACTGACAAATGAATTCACATCTAATATTTTCTTTTTGCATATTATTCTTTAGTAATTTTTTTTTATCTCTGCCCTTTCCAACCTACAGTTTAAAAACTATCTTGGAATAGTTTGGTTTCATTAGCATTTGTTTCGTCCATTAAGGTCCACATGGTTCAGAGAAGTCCAGGCCACTTTCATATGCATTCTTTGGAGGAAGAATTTGCACAACAGCAGCAAGTTTAAAATCCCTTGCACTGTTTGGAAAATCTTTCAGCTTAGTTTGAATTGTTTCACAGTGTACAGACTGTGCCGTACCTATAACACAGTACCTTTTTTCCAATCTATGGCGCAGCTCAAAAGACATTCATCTGCTGTGAGTTCAGGTCTCTGGACCGGCCAACGGTAGCTGTCCCTTATCTCTGTATTTGCAGTTCCATGTCAAAACTCTTCTATCTGCATTAGACACAGAAGTCAAATACACTCTATTTAAAATGAGGCACAAGATACAAATCTAGTGACTTTTCCTGGTGTTTTTGGAGACTTTAGGAGACTTGTTTTAAATTTTCTCCCAAAGTCTCCAAATACTCCCAGCTGGAGTCAGAGCATGGATGTATTATTAGACCGGCGAATCACACAGCATTAGTCACTCTCTGTGACAGAAAGCATAAGCTAAACGTCAAGCTGGCTAACTCATCACGTCTCAGTCTAAACTGTACACTCAAAAATACTAAAAAATGGGAATCAAATCAAAGTATCGATACTTTATTTAAAGCTGTAGTTTGTAACTTTTTCAAAATCAAGGAGAGAGCATGCAGAGGCAAGGAGATTTTGAATGTTCACAGCTCCTGCTCCCTCCCCCTCACTCTCAGAATTGCTCTAAGCCACGCCCCCTTCCCTGCGTGCGTGTGAGAAAAGCATCTGGGAGGTTTACTCCCGTACCATTGTAACTTGTCAGATCATCTTTTAAAAACAACTCCATAGCTATTACTTTCACCTCTCCCGCGGTTATAACATTTGTTTAATCAGTTTCAGGTGTGAATAGTAAAGCTTTTATAGTTTATTAGTGAGAAAATTACTCATTACAGCCCAAGTTACCGAACAGTGGAACATGCTAACTAATTCTAGCGCTGTATTTCATCTTATTATTATCATTTTCCATTTTATGGATCCTCTTCTGGTGTAAATCTGAGCAAGTAATATTTTGTTTTTAATTAGAATGTTTTACTTTGTGTATGCTCCGCCCACCTAAGGGCTTCGCTATGGGTTACTTTTCTGGCGCATGCCAGCACGTCTGAGACAGATCAAAGCATTCACTGTGCCAATCATGCCCACGTCTTGGCACAACCTCAAGGGCTATATACAGTAAGCCCTCAAGCCCAACACTCTCCCTTCTCTATCTGATCCTCTGAGATAGCCTTTCCACACCGGTGTTGGGCATCTTTGTTTCAACTCACCTTTTGAAGCTGCAGCAGAGTCTCCTCCAGCTCTTTAGTCCTAGTTGGACTAGGCTGCAGACAGCAAGGATGGAGGGAGCTGCAATAGGCAGGCTCCTCACGCTGATTTCCCCGCTGCTTCGGATCTGTAGCCGTCTCATTATTAACAAGAGAAATTTTCTCCTCTGGCCTCCCAGTCTCCCGTCCTAGCCTTTTTAGATGGCACCGTCGGACGTTACATCAGGACTAACGTTACAGGTGGCGTCTCTCCGTCCCCTGATGACCCCCCATCGCCGACTATGTCCAGCGGGAGTGGCAAAGCCACCGCTCAGCTATCTGAGCTATGGTAATGTGGAGGGATGGAGCAGAATTGCCAGCGTTCCAACCACTGAGGACATTGTGTTCAAGTTCAAGTTCAAGTTCGTTTATTCGTCTCCCTTGGGAGAAATTTGGTTTAGAGACAGGGTACTGCTGCATAGACAGACATATAAAAATATATAAACAACATAAAACATAAACATCCAACAAAGGAGAGGGTACATAACTGGCAACCAGATGGGACCAAAGTGCAAGAGGATCAAAGCTTTCAATACTTGAAGTACATTGCAATTACAGTTACACATTTAAAGTGCCATACAAGGTAAAGTGCTAGTGCATGTTAAAGTGCAATGCACAATACAGTATTGATACACATTCGAACACACACTACAAATGCTATACATATTTAAAATTACTGATACGAATTTGCTGGTACATGTTACAGGAGGGTGACCCATAATCCTGCCCGCTACTCTGACCAGGTTGAGAATCTGTGATTTAAGTTTGACATACTTGCATGAATTTTGTTGAGTAATGTTATTGCCATGTATCGTCACAAGGCTTCGGTCACCAATTGATTTGGGATCAAAGAGCATTTCTACAGTCTTACAGGTGTTAATCTGTAGTTTATGATTATCGCACCATTCCACAAACCTGTCCACAGCATCTTTGTGAATGGATGAGTCAGAGTTCTTTGTGAGCAGACTAAGAGCAGCTGTATCATTCGAAAACTTCACCACATATTGATTAGGCTCAGAACTAACACAGTCATTTGTATACAGAATAAACAAAAATGGTGAACTGACACATCCCTGAGGGGCACCAGTACTACATATTTCTGTATTTGATAAGGAGGAATTAAACTTCACCTGCTGTGGCCTCTTAGTAAGAAATGAGTGGTACCACCTGATTAAAAATGGATTTACATTCAGAAGGGCTAATTTTCTTAGGAGAATATGTGGCTGAATTGTGTTAAAAGCAGAGCTAAAATCAATAAGGAGCAGTCTAGCATATGCACCTGGGAATTCAAGGTGCTTCAATGTAAGGTGCATTATAGTTGATATGGCATCACTTGTACTTCGTTTCTTTGTATATGCAAACTGATATTTGTCTAATACTGGCTCCACCTCTGAGCGAAGTACATTTAACATAAGTCGTTCCAGGCCCTTGAAGACATTGGAAGTTAATGCAACAGGTCTATAGTCGTTGTCCTCCTGAGGACATACCTTTTTTGGAACTGGAATTATAGTGGACTTTTTCCAGATCTCAGGAACAACATGTTTGTCAATAGAAAGTTGGAACAGCTGGTGCCATACCGGAGACAATTCCTCTGCAAATGTCTTTAAAAGAAAAGTGGACATATTGTCTGGCCCCGTCGCTTTTTTCAGGTGCATTGATTTAAAAACCTTTGTTACCGCATGTGGATCTATAGAAATCCTGTCTTTCACAGTACAGTTTACATTATCTAAAACATCACAGCAGTCCCTATTGTTGTCAGATTCAAAACGCATATAAAATTGGTTCAGTGCATTTGCTTTAAAACTCTCATCCTGAGCAAACAGGGGCTTCCTTTTAGCCTCCATGTTTGTCATTCCTCTAATTGAGTCCCACAGTTTCTTGGAGTTAAACATGGACAAGTTCTGTTCTGCCCGGCTCCTTGTGCTGCAGCCTAGCTGCTCTCATAAGTTTATTTAGCTCTTTTTGAGCTGTTTTGACTCCATCTGTATCACTAAAGTTAAAGGCAGACTTTTTCCACTTGATACACTCCTTAATATCTTTTGTTATGTAAGGTTTATTGTTCGGATATATCTTAACAGTTTTCTGTGGAATGATGGAGTCAACACAAAAGCAGATGTAGGCAGTTATGGATTCTGTTGCCCTGTCAATGTCCGCCTCCCTAAAAAAGACGTCCCAGTCAGTCAAAAGAAAACATCCTTTCAGTTCTTCAATCTTATCATCGGACCACACCTTTACAGTTTGGATTTCTGGTCTGCTGGACTTAAAAACTGACCGATATGTAGGTAGCAGATGAATTACATTGTGGTCAGAGTTGGCAAGGGGAGGTTTAGCTTTGGCTGTATAAACATCCCTGACATTACCATAGCACTTGTCAAGGATGTTATTTTTCCTGGTGTTGCATTTCACATATTGATAGAAACCATGTAGACTCTTGTTCAGGCTGCTGTGGTTAAAATCCCCTAGTATCAGTATTGGGGCAAAAATGTTACTAAATTCCCTTGGCAGATAGTGTGGACGTAAATTAACACACAATAGCTCCAAGTCCGGGTTGCATATAGTGTCTCTTATTGCAAAGTTTGAACACCAACTGTCTTTGATATAAATACATACTCCTCCTCCCCCTACTTTGCCCGAATTTGCATCTCTGTCCAGGCGTACATGAGAAAACCCGTCTACCTTTACGAAATTGTCTGGTACATCTTTACTAAACTAAGTCTCAGTGAAAATCATTAGGCCTGACTCACGGTATTCATAGCAACCCCTGGCCAGTAGACGCAGTTCATCCAGCTTATTTCTCAGGGAGCGGGAGTTACAAAGCAGCATCGGAGGCAGCGGTAGCTTACTAGCCCTCCGAGTGCGCTGTCTCAAGCCGCCTCTCTTGCCCCTCTTCCTCGCCTTTCCATCGCGGCGATGACCTGCGCCGTGATGCCGATATAACTCCCTGGGCACGTCGTCGAGTAGTCCTGCCGATGGTAGAACTCCGCCGTCTTGCAGTGCCAGCAGCTCGGTTTGGCTGTACGTTAGCTGGTTGATAATCCCATCCGCAAAACATAGGATGAACTGGCCAGACAGGATTAGCCACGCCACTGCTATCCGCTCCATTCCCCTCCGTCTCATGTCGCATATATAAAGTAAACAGTTTAGAGCACGTGTGAAGCTGTGCTTGCTTTCATTATCCACTCAGACAGCAGGAGTCAGCATCCATGGCTTCGCAGCTGCTCGCTCCAGATCTCTAGCCTCGACTTGAGTGCCCACCAGTGATGACTTGGAGTTCCTGGGCTGCGTACCACACTACGGGTAAACGTCCATGGACGCATCGATCATCGGATGGAAGGGGCCAGGGAGTTACCGCTTTCCCACATCAAAATTCGGGAAATGGTGGCAGTGTAGAGAGTGCTCCTGCACTTTGCCCCTGACGAGAAATGGAGCACATGTTGATCAGGTCGAACAACACAACAATTATGGCGGTGGAGATTTTGCTGTGGGCAAACGCACATCTGGTCACCTTCAGAGCACGTCACGCCCCCAGGACACTCGGTTCTGGAGCAGACAGGATGTCCCAAGGAGGGCCTCTGTGTTATGAGTGGGGCTTAGTGCCCATGATAGCATATCAGATAGGTCATCAATTCGAGCCTGTGCCAGCCTTTTTGCCAGTGCTTAAAACGCCTTGGATGCCTTTCTGCGCATAGCCACCCCCTGGTTAAGCATCTTCTTTGGGGTGCTCGTGGGGTGAGGCCCTCGCTTAGACAAGTGGCACCTCTCTGGGATTTCCAGACGGTTCTGGATGGCCGTTCGGGGCCTCCTTTTAAGCCCTGGGACTTGTGCTCTTTGTCTGTTTATTCTTAGTGCAGGTCGGCAGCGGGTGTAGGGCTACGGATGTTGTGCCCGGTCAGGGCCTTGCGCTGCTACGTGGAGCAAAGACCGTTTGTTTGTGTGCTTTGGGGCCAGGGGGGCGTGGGGCAGCCTACAAGGCTCTTGGACATGTCTGCTGACTCTGTTACTCATTTAGTGCTGAGTGGGAACCAGAGTCTCATCGCCTAGGTTGCCGTACGCGCATGTCGGTGTTCTTACCGCAGCAGGTGGCACTCCTGGGGGCTGCCGTGGTTGGTGGCTCTCATTTGGGCTGGTCTGGTGTGTGCAGCCTGGTTAGGGCGCTCTTGGGAGAGGCGACCCGTCCCCGCGTCATAGTACTGGGATTATGTGGCTTGACCATGGCGTATTTCTATAACATATAAAAAAATATGAAACTTCTGCAAAAACAAAAGCAAACTCATATCAAATATCTTTATTTACATTAAATATTAACTTGTAGTACAAACATCAAACAGTATTGTACAGGGATAATAAAGCACAAGCACTTTTTGAATGAAAGAGGCTAAGGTCTATGTGATCAAGATATTTAGCAATGCAGTAATATACAGTAATATGTAAAAAACAACAACAAAACAACACAAAACAGTACATTGGTATCTTACATGGTTTTCCAGGAGGTCACATTTTATAATGCTGGTTAATAGAGAGGTTGATTTAATATGACATGGCTCTCTGGCTTGGTGATGGAGCTATACAACACAATAGCAAGAGGTACAAACTCTCCTTCCTCCAACATCTGTAGCCCTTTCATTTCAACACATCTAGCAATTTGAGGCGTTATTTTGGTCACTTTATCTTTTCCTTATGTACTGTCCATATCTAACATTTGTATAGTTCAGAAGTTCTTTAATTTCCTATGCAACATTTTATACTGTTATATATTCTAGTCTTGCTGTTTCTTATTTATTCATTCATTAAACATCACTTGCTGTATTTCCGCAAATAACACACGTGTTGAGGTTGAGCAATACTAATGAACTGTACTATACAATTTTATGATGAGGAGTGTACATTTGTGTCTTCTATTGAATGTATGTGATTCAGCTCTGTGTGGCCCTAGACCAATTTCCCTTCGGTGATAATAAAGTTTATCTTATACCAGTGTTGTAGTCGAGTCACCAGTTTTCGAGTCACTTTCAAGTCCTCAGTGTCCAAGTGCGAGTCTATGTCCTAGTCATAAGTTCTCAAGTCCAATTCGAGTCATTGAGGCTGTCCCTCGAGTCACAAGTCATACAAATGAGCCAGATGACTCGACTTGAGTCCAAGTCCAGCACTTGAGGACTTTATCTCTGACCTCCTGTCGGTCTGACTTATCCTCTCCTCGATGAGGGACTGTTGCATTGGCCCTTACACCTCCCTGGCTCTTGTTTGGAGGAACTTGTCTCCTTCTTGACCTCCGTTGCTTCCCAGGATTCTGGGACAAGCAGCTGTATACAAGACACATAGACTAAAAGCATGTTAACCTAACAACCTAATAACCTCGAATAACGTAAGTTAGTCGAGGTTATTAACAGTCTAATGAAAGTCCTAATGAAAGCCCTCTTCATTAGACAGGATAAATAAAATTACATTTATTTATAATTAATATGATAATTAGTAGTAGTCATTATATTGTTGTTGTTATTAACATAAAAAGTGTTGTATTTTGGCATAGAAAATAAATACACTAACAATATCTTTGTCAGTATTACTTAGTATTACCTAGTTTAATTAGTTTACAGGCTTAGTTTAATGTCAAACCCCTCCCTCGAGAGAAATAAGCTCAATTATCTTACCAGTTAATTTCAGAAGTCTCTTGGAATTAGAGACAAAGCATCTTCACCTTTAAACTGAGTTCAGACGCTTTAGCTTTAACCATTTCTTCAATATGACCAGGATGACTGAAAACCTTCACAGATATTAACAAAGTATTTGTTAAGTCTACACCAAATACAGAGTAATTACTATACACAAGCAGTACACATATAATGCATGCAGTTAATCTACACTATTAAAAGTGGACAGTAAATAACTCTAGCTAACACTAGTCAATGCACAACATTAACATGGCCACAGATGAACTGTAACTATTGTATTTGTAAATCCATTAACACACAAAGAAGCCACAGCATTAGCAGTATTTAAAAGTTTCTATTGAGCAAAAACTCAATCATAATTTAAAAAGAAAACTTACGTTATTTGAGGTTAACATAACATGCTTTTAGTTTATGACTTAATCATCAACAGCAGTAGCTTCTTTAGGCTTTCCATAGACTTTCTAAAGAGTGGTTGTCCATCAACCAGAAGGCAGGCAGTTCAATTCCCACTCTCCCCCCAGTTCATACTGTTTTTGTGTCCTTTGGCAAGACTCTTAACCCACCTTGCCTCCAGTGGTGTTCCAGCTATATCCTGGTGAATAGAAGCTTATGTCGCTTTGGATAAAAGTGTCAGCTAAATGACTAAAATGACGTGT
This sequence comes from Neodontobutis hainanensis, assembly GCA_024349245.1. NCBI lineage: Eukaryota > Metazoa > Chordata > Actinopteri > Gobiiformes > Odontobutidae > Neodontobutis > Neodontobutis hainanensis. The sequence continues at coordinate 21,651,952 of JALDNG010000020.1, forward strand.
GCAGTGTTAATGAGTAGTGCACTGTTCTGCTGCACTCACTGTGAACAGAGAGAGGGCAAACCAAAGACTTGGTAGACTATGGTCAAAATGTCTTCGTTTAAGATAAGATAAGATTTGTTCAATAAGAGCAAACGGCTGCTATTCTATATACACTGTGTGCACAATTATTAGGCAAGTTGTATTTTTGAAGATTCATTTTGCTATTGTACAACCTCAGTGCTCTTGGTCAATCCAAAATGTAAACAAACCCTCAAACCTGAACATTTAAGTAGTAAAAGTGAAGTTTTGGCTTTCTTAAGAGAATATCTACAGGTACACCATTATTAGACAACTATTAGTGTGCAGAATTATTATGCAACTAAATGAAAAACAAAGATTTTCCCATCTCCCTTGTTAATTTTCACCTGTTAAAGTGAGAAAAATAAACAAACTCAAAATTTACAAGTAAATATTTCTGAAATTGACTCTGTCCTTATTTTTGATAACAGTCACAAGCCTTCCATTCATGGAGTCAGTCATTTTCTTGTTTCAGAAGCTACTATTTGTGCAGCTGTAAACCACAGCCTCCCAGACACTGTTTAGAGAGGTGTACTGTTTACCTTCACTGTAAATGTCCTGCTTAAGAAGGGGCCAAAAGTTCTCAATAGGGTTTAAGGCAGGTGAAGAAGGGGGCCATGTCATTAGATTTTTATCTTTAAGGCCTTCACTGGCCAGCCACGCAGTGGAGAACTTTGATGCATGTGATGGAGCGTTGTCTTGCGTAAAAATCAAAGTCTTCTTGAAAGATGCAGACTTTTTCCTGAACCACTGCTTTAAAAAAAAAGGGTCTTCTAACAATTGCCAGTAGGTCTAAGAGTTGATTTTGAGTCTATTTTCAATTCGAAAAGATCCAACTTTAATAATACCTGCCCACACCAGTACCCCACCTACACCTCGCTGAGTCGAAGTGGAGCTCTGTGTCCGTTACTGATCCAACCACGGGCTCTGGTCCGTCAAGAGTCACTCTCATCTCATCTGTCCTCATCTGTCCACAAACATGTCCTCAGATATTTCTTGGCCCATTCTTGACGTTTCAACTTATGCGTCTTGTTCAGAGGTGGTTGGGTTTCAGCCTTTCTTACCTCGGCCATGTCTCTGAGAACTGAACACCTCGTACTTCTTGACACTCCAGGTTGGTTACTGTTGTGGAATATGGCAGCACTGGAGGATAATGGGTTCCTGGTAGCTTCACGTTTGATTCTTTGCAAATCATTTACGTCTTTTCTTCTCAACATGTTTCTTGCGACCCTGTTGACTGTTTGCTACAAAACGTGATGGTTCTGTGATCACGCCCCAATATCTTAGCTATTTCAAGAGTGCTGCATCCCTGGGAAAGACTTTTTACAATTTTTGACTTTTCAGAGTCAGATAAATCTCTTTTTTGGCCCATTTGTCCTGAGGAGAAGAGTCTGCCTAATAATTATGCACAGCTTTATACAGGGTGTTGATCTTCTTAGGCCACACCCTCCCTCATTACACAAATACACATCACCTGATATGCATTAAATCCAATAAGGATTCAAGTTTATACAGTTTGGAGTTGGAAATTATGATAAAATTATGATATGGTCAAAAATCCCCTGCCTAATAATAATAATAATAATAATAATAATAATAATATATTTTTTTTAATAATACAATCTATCTAATTTTTATATAGCGCTTTTCCAATACATAAATTTCCAATACATACATTAAACTATTAACCAGTGTTACAGAACTCAACTGAAGGCAATGTAGGTTAATTGTCTTGCCCAAGGACACAACTACAGTATGCGGGGAAGAGCGGGATGTTATGATGTTTTGGGATGTTTCGAGCGGAGATTGAACCGTCCACCCGCCAGTCAAAGGATGGCCGCTCTACCGAAAATATTAGTCACACCTTTCCTTTTGGGAATAACTTATCTATTTTAATATTTTTAGCATAATTGTTGATAACCCTGACTGTAGTAAAAAGCTGGGTATTACAGAATTATACACACAGAGCTCAAAAGCCTGGAAGGAGCAGGACAAAGAGAGAACTTTTTCCCCCTTTTTTAGATGTTCCAGGCTCATGTTAAAGTATTGTTCTAGTATCAGTATTGTGATACTCAAGCCAGGTATTGGACCAAACTCAAAATTTTGGTAATAAGTGCTGCTCGACTTCAAATCTAAACACAATTAGTTGGATTCAAAGGCCTCTACTCACTTGTCACTCTCTGATGCAAGTGTGCATTGGAAATAACTGGTTGTTTTAGCATAATGACGGGAGTGGTAGTGTTGGGGGTATTAACAAAGGCCCAGGTTCAATGGGGGTAACAATGTCTTAAATGACTGGAAGTGCAAACAGCTAGCCCCCTTGTGTGACAACAGCTCTTTCAAGTTTTAAGCTGTTACTATCTACCACCCTCTAAAAAGTAATTTTGTAGTTATCTATTGCCCTACAGGTCAGCTTGGACATTTCTTGGAGGAGTTGGATGCGCTTCTTTCATCCTACCCTGAGGATGGTACTCCTCTGGTGGTACTAGGAGACTTCAACATCCACCTTGAAAAGCCACAGGCTGCTAACTTCAATAACCTGACTGCATCATTTGACCTCAAGCAGGTCTCCACATCAGCAACCCACAAGTCTGGAAACCAACTAGATCTTATCTACATAAGGTACTGCTCCACTCAGCACAATCGGGTCACCCCACTGCACATGTCTAATAATTTTTTCGTCGCTCTCGACTTCAAACTAACTTTTCAAGAAACTGCAATTGTTAGAGTGTACGCTCACTCCCTTCCACTTTTCTTCTGCTGTCTCTTCTGCGTTCCCCCCTCTGAGGAGCTCTTTCTTTTGAACACAAACAGCACCACCAACAGTCTGTGCTCTACACTTATGCCCTCTTACATCTAAACCAGCCCGTATAACTTTGTCTGCCCCCCTGGCTATCCAATGTTCTACGCGAGAATCGCGTCAGCCTCCGGTCAGCTGTTACCTACTAACCTCTGTCTCTACCAATCTCTCCTCTCTACTAGAGCTCAGTTCTTGGACCGCTACTCTTTGCCATTTACATGACATCCCTTGGCTCTGTCATTCAGAAGCATGGCTTTTCCTATCACTGCTATGCGGATGATACTCAACTCCACTTGTCTTTTCAATCTGACGATAAGACAGTCTCTGCTCGCATCTCGGCGAGCCTGAGTGACATCTTACTTTGGATAAAGGACCATCATCTGCACCTGAACCTTGCAAAAACAGAACTGCTTGTGATTCTGGTCAATCCAAAGACCCACCTTAACCTCTCCATTCAACTAGACTCATCAACCATTACACCGTCCAGCACTGCCAGAAATCTGGGAGTGGTAATTGATGATCAACTAAACCACCAGCACCATACGGTCTTGTAGATTCATCCTCTACAACATTAGGAAAATTAGATAAACAACAGCCGTACCTCTGCAGATTATCCAGAATGCAGGGGCAAGAGTGGTCTTCAATGAAACAAAGAGAGCACACGTAACGCCTCTCTTCACTAGGTTACACTGGCTCCCGGTTGATGCTCGCATCAAGTTCAAAGCTATGCTCTTGGCCTACAAGACCACCACTAGTTCTGCACCCTCATCTTCACTCACTAATACTGACCTATGTTCTTGCCAGATCCTTGAGCTCTGCAAATAAACGTCTGGTGGTACCATCCCAAAAAGGAAAAAATTAAATTAAATAAATAAATTCAGTGAAAAAAAGCACTCTTGCGTACTTTCTGTGGATCTGTTCCACATTGGTGAAATGATCTACCTGCTGCTACAAGATCAGCAGATTTTGTAGCCATCTTTAAAGAACGCCTGAAAACACATCACATCCGCCAACACGGAAGAGATGGTAGAGCGGCAGTAGCTCAGTGGTAGAGCGGCCGTCCTTCCACCAGCGGGTAGGCGGTTTGATCCCTGCTCGAAACATCCCAAAACATAAACCCACACAGTTTTTGATCCACGCATATTTTTTGGACCATCTGTGACTTTAATGCATTTTTGGACCCCAAAAACTATATATAAATCTTAATTAAAAAAATTTATAAAAATCCTAATAAAGTGAGAATGAGAATGCATGAATGAAGTTTAAATCTGCTTTTAGTGGATCGACCAGTGCTTAGAACTGCATACCGAAAGTCAGCTCTAAATGCCTCTTATCACAAGGACGGATTTTGAAACATTTCATTAAACATTAGACAGCACCACCGTTCCAAAGGCAACCACTTGGGGGCAGTGTAAACATTTCCTGCCCAAAGGCAAGACAGGTCTTTGGGATTTTGACAAGAAGCCTGGCTTCAGAATTTGACTCTCTTGAATATTTTGACTATTTCACTCTCAACACCGCAGGAAAGAGAACTCTTGAGACATGGGAGAGAGGGCAAGAGGGCAACTAATGTGCGGCAGTGGCTCAGTGGTAGAGCGGCCGTCCTTCAACCGGTAGTAGGTTCGATTCCCGCTCTCCCCACAGTTCATACTGTTGTTGTGTCCTTGGGCAAGACACTTAACCCACCTTGCTCCCGGTGTCCGCAGCACTGGTGTATGAATGTGTGTGACTGTAGAGGTGTGTTTGGTGGTGGTAGGAGAAGGTTGAGTGCCGTTTGTGTGGCAGCCCCCCTCTCTGTCTGCCCCAGGAGTGGATGGGGTGAGTGGAAGTATGAATTAAAGCGCTTTGGGTGCCTGAGAAGGGTGCAGGAAAGTGCTATATAAATGCATACCATTTACTATTAATGTTTCATGTTTTTTATAAAGCGTTCAACACAATACAGCAGTTAGAGCTTTATAGCAGATTTCTTTCTCGTCGTGTGATCTGCGATATTTCTCAGTTCATCTCAATTTACGCGCAGTGCACCTGTGTTTGACGTACGGTGAGCTCTAGTGTGAAGACGGACGACTCACCGTCACTTTCTCTCACACGCGCAAATTGAGAGAGTGAGAGAGAGTGCGAGCGAGAGAGTCTTATATACATGCGAATGATATTCTTTGTTGTATTTTTAGGTAGAAATAACGGAGTTCCTTAGTAGTGGGGCGACTAATGCGCAAGCAGAATCACATTCGGTGGTGCTCAACTACTGAGCAAATCAGTTTGACCGAATGAATTTGGTATTTTAATGTAACTGTCATTGAAGGCACCTTCTCTCCAGGTGGACATTCAAATAAGTGTGCAAAGTCACGTGAATGATAGATGATTTAAGAATGTTTATGAATATTGTTTTATGTTAGTCGATACCGTCCATTGTTCATAATAAAAATAGTATCTTTATTCACTGCATAAAATAGATTAACATAAATGTGTTGAAAATGATATTACAGAAGGCTACAGTTAAAGTACAATTTTACATTTTACCTTTTTTTTTATATATTAACTAGGCTACCTGTCTTAAATATCATAGCACTTACTTAACATATTGTTCATATTGCTGTGGTTCTATTGTGCTCATTTGTAACTTGGTTTGGATAAAAGTGTCTGTTATGATTAAATGTGGGCATAAATGTAAATATCTTGATGTTATCAGCTTTCACATAATATTTGAGCATAATGGAGCTTGTATATACCTTTACACTGGTTGCACCACTGGCTTATATATTTACAATACACAAATTAATAAATAATGAATATGAATATGAATAAATAAGTGTTTTTAAAACAAGTGTATGATTTCTCACTTGTATTTTTCCTTAGGTTGGAGGAAGAAAAAAGTAAAAACATGGATAGACGTAGTCTTAGAAAACGAGCAGTGAAAGTTCTTTATTTTCTTCCTTTCCTGATGAGATGCAGATCACTGGAGCTGCAAAGAATGCCACTGTGAATATCACAGAGGAGGACCAGAATCAGGGTGATCAGGGTCAGGCATCACAAAAATTTGACAGTGAAAATAATTCGCAGAGTGATGATGACATAGTAAATGTCAGTACATCACTAAATGAGTCTTTGTGCGACTGGGCAGTTCATTTCAGGGTGTCTTTAGTAGCTTTGATTGCACTTCTGGCCATATTGAGAGTTCATCATCCTTTCTTATCTACATACCACTACCTCCTACAGCATCCAAGTGGTTGCTGGTGGTACTTACCACTATGTCGGCATTTTGAAAGCTTTTGCAAAAAGCATGAATCGCATCTGGTCTCACATTCCAAACAGGCATGAATTTAAATTGCAGCTGAACGTAGATGGACTACCTCTGTTTAAGATTTCCTCAGTACAGTTCTGGCCAATCCTTGGCTTGCTACAGGGTGTTGTGAAAAAGCCAGTTGTTGCTCTGTTTTGTGGTGTCTCAAAGCCAAGTTGTCTGGTTGCATATTTACAAGATCTTGTCAGTGAGTTGCAAGAACTAAGCAAAGGATTCTTCATCAAAGGGAAACAGTGCTTCTTAAAGGTCAATTCTGTCATCTGTGATGCGCCAGCAAGAGCTTTCATTAAAGGAACAAAAAGTCCTACTGGTTACTCAGGATGTGACAAGTGTGTTCAAACAGGTGTTAATCTTAAACACAGAATGACTTTTCCAGAAGTTAACAGCGCACTCCGGACAGATCTGTCTTTCAAAATGATGAATGATGAAGACCATCACGTGACAAAGTCACCATTAACTAATGTAGGTTTAGGCATGGTGTCATGCTTTCCACATGATTGTATGCACCTTGTCTGTCTTGGGGTAGTGCGGAGACTGTTGGATTTATGGATTGAATCAGGGCCTTTGCTATCCCGCTTGTCTTCTCATCAGATGAAGCATATCTCTAGTGCACTCGTAGGCTTAAGAGGTTTCATTCCTATGGACTTCACTCGTAAACCAAGAGGGCTTTTAGAAAGACTCTGGTGGAAAGCCACAGAGTTGTGACAGTTCTTGTTGTACATGGGGCCAATGGTTCTCCAAAATGTGCTGTCGGGTTCAGTCTACAAAAATTTCATGTTGTTATCAGTTGCCATTTTCATCCTTGCAAGTCCTTCATTGTCTGCAGATCTTCATGACTTTGCACACACATTACTTGTGTCATTTGTGACACATTTTGGCAAACTGTATGGTCCAGAATTTGTCACTTACAATCTTCACAGACTAACCCATCTTTCTGAGGCTGTTCGAATAAATGGAAATCTTGACCTAATATCTGGATTTTCATTTGAGGATTATCTAGGTAAGATGAAAAAGATGATAAGAACCCCGCATCATCCACTAGTCCAGGTTATTCAGCGAATCTCTGAAATGGATCCTTTTACAGGAAATGATTAAGCTTCACATGGAAAGAGAAGGTTGCAGAAGGAGCATGATTCTGGCCCACTTCCACCCTCTATGATGACCATATTTGTACTTCAGTTCCAGGAGCTTGTCATAGGTGGTACCAAAATAGATCCCTAGCGAGGGAGACATATGTGTTAAGATTGGTGGCCGCATTGCTTTGATTGACAATATCCTTCAGTGTCAGGACAAAATATTTATTGTCTTCAGAGAATATGAATTAATGGAACCATTTTTGAGTATCCTCTGAGTTCATGTGATTTGGGCATCTACCTGGTTGGAAAAATCTCATCGAGGCTGAAAACCATTGAGTTATTTGACCATGTTGAGAAGTATGTGAGGTTGCCGAATCAAGACAAATTTGTTGCAGTGCCATTGCTGCATTTGTGCCACTGATTTCATTTAGCCCTTTCTTATTGTGCAGCCTTTTTTAAGCTGTGCTCTGCCCTTTTCTTAAAAGGACTTTGCAAAATTCATTTGAACTGAACAATGGTCACTTAATTTTCATCAAGCTTTGTTCATAATCACATCTATTTCTAATGTCTTTTATGTTTTACTTGTTCTATATCTTTTAAGCAGCTTTCTGAAAGTGTACTCACCCTTAGCCTATCTAACATGTAAATGAGTTTGTTTCTTCATGGCAACGGATTTGGAGAAATGTGCATCACTGTCTCAGCAATGGATGCCCTGCAGGGAATTGGTGCCTTCAGAATGAGAGTCCAAACAGCTAATTAAAACATCACAATCCACAAGTAGTCCACACCAATCCAGTCCATCAGTTAACATCTGGAGAAGAAAAAGGTTGCACGCTTACAGCTTAAGTCATAAAGTCCACTGTTTTAGACTGTTTCTGTTTGTAAACAGTGCTTGATTTGTGCAGATTTCTCTCCTGACATTTCATTATAGACACGTATTTCATCCAAAAGTAACAGTTTTAAGTTAAAAATGTCTTGATGATAGATTTGTTTACTAACGTGCTGCTTTTGGCTTCACAAAATATTAATTGGTGGACTGGACTGGAGTTGTGTAAATTATTTTGCTATTTTTACCCTTTGTTTCTCTGCAAATTATTCATTAATGAGCAAGTGATGTGAAGCTACACTTTACCAAATCCATTCCCATGAAGAAACAAACTCATCTGCATCTTAGGTGGTGTGGTACAGCAAATAACATTACTTACTTACTTACTTAATCCTCTTTATCCCCATAAGGATAGGGACATAAGGCCACTATCATCTAACCTCATATTGTAGCTCGCTCCAGGTTAGATGCATTTTTTCCAGCTCTGATGTCACTGTCCTCCTCTAGGTGATCTTTGGTCTTCCTTGTCTTCTCTTACCAGGTGGTGTCCATTTTAAGTGCCACATTCGGGATGTGGTGCTGGTCCATTCTTAATAAATGCCCAAGCCATCTCAACCGTCTGCATTTGATCTCAACCACCACACTGTTCTTCTCTATAGCTCTACAGTACATAACTTACAGGTCGGCCATAGTCAGCAAAGGTGCTATGAGCCTTACCAAGATGTGCATTAATATCTTGCCAACTGCATTGTCAGTGCCAAATGAACTTTCCAGGTAGGTGAATTCCTCACAAGTGGGCTGCCATCAACTGTGATCCAATTGGACTGATGCACATAACTTGGGTCTTGATGGTAATGATATTAAGACCTGTCTGGTTGGCAATGTTGTGCAGCCTAGTTATTTTCAGTTGCAAAGAAATAAATTTTATTTTGGAAAACATTCCAGTATTTTTCCAGTGTTCTTCAGTGGAGGACTTATTTTTATTCTGGAAGTGGACTTTAATGGGACATTTCACCCGAAAATTAAATTCTGCTGTAAATTTACTAATTTGTTGCATAACAACGTACACACGGGTATTAATCTTGGTTTGCCTGTATAGTTTTTATTTGGATTCTAAAATGGATGTTATTCTTTGACTTGCATTCTGTGAATAACCAAGGAAGACAAAAATCTTCAGCTAAATATCGTTTTTAATGTTTTACTCAAGAAAAAAGTAACAGAAATTTTTCATTTTTGATTAACTATCTGGGTGTCAGGGCAGAAAAATCAAAAACACACTATATTTCCAAAAGTATTCGCTCACCCTCTTCCAGTGAACAGGTTTGACTACTTCAGTAATATTCTTGAGTACAAATTTTAATGTTAAAGCATATAATGATATTCTAATTTTATAGCAACAGTTTGGACATGACCCTTTTCTATTATAACATGACAATGCCTCTGTGTATGAGGCAATCTTAAAAAATAAATTATTGATTGAGTCAGTGTGGAAGAACTTGACTGGTCTGCAGAAACCTTCACAGAACCTTTACAGAAGAGGTTGTCAAAATACTTTTATCCATAGAGTGAATATACAAGTCACTGGTGTTTAGTGATGAGTTTTTGGCTCAAGGTCTGCATTTAAAGTCACACCAGAAGTGTTCAGCTGCGATTAGGAGTGGGTTTCTGCAGACCAGTCAAGTTCTTCCACCCTGACTCAATCAATCATTTATTTTGTAAGATTGCCTCATACACAGAGGCAGTGTCATGTTATAATCAAAATGGGTCCTGTCCAAACTGTTGCTATAAAATTAGCATTAACATCCAGATTTGTTCATGGAAATGACTAAAGTAGTCAAACCTGTTCACTAGAAGCAGGTGAGCAAATACTTTTGGCAATGTAGTGTATGTGTGCAAAAAAAAAGTTTACGCCTGTGTATATACTTGTAAATACTACACTTGTTTATTTTTTATTTACAAACAGACATGTTCAAAATTGTTGAATTTGTTGAGTCACATGAGGTGGAGCTGGTTACAGCCATTTGGTTGGAGAATGGCCAGTGCTATTGGCCTAATTCACTGAAGGGTATGGCCCTTCACCTGGCCATTAAAAACAAAACTCCTCCTAAATGTGACTGGCGAAGTTGGAAAGTCCGAACAATGTTTTCAACAGGTAAATTTGACATTTTCATGCTAGGTTTCACTTTTTATTCCACATTATTGTAACTTTATTTATTCTTGATCATAAGTTAATTGTTATGTAATGTGGGATCATAGAATTCTGTAGTCCATTCTTAGATTATATTGTCCACTCAGCAGCCTAACAGACCATTATTAGGTTCAGCACTGTATTTCATATGTTGTATTTGTAATTTGTAAGATTAGCCTCGTGAAGTACTAAGTTTTTATCTAATTGAGTGATCCTGAAAATATTTTGAAAATTGAAAATTCAACTGAATTTTGCAGACAGCTTTGAAGAGGGCAGAAGGAAGGCTAAAGAGGCAGAGACCTGGTCATACGCAGAAATGTCTGGACAGAAACCACCAAGGCGTAAAATGTACAGATATTTGTTCAGCATTTCACTGGTGCTATATCTTGATGCGTTCAGGCTGTATTTAAAGACCTGTTTTCCAGATTTATTTTATTTTATTAGCAAGAAGTTGGCGATTTAGAAGTTTCCATTTCATTTTGATTAATCATTTTTTTGTTTAAAATAGGAAGTGTTCGAATTGGCCCACCTGGAGGTTGCTTACTGGACTTAGAGGAGGAGTCTGGCCCACCCCCCAAGCAACTTCTTCCACCTGCCCCCACTATAAACCTCCCTGTAGTCATCCCAAACACCACTTTCACCCCTGTTCCCATCACCACATTCCCAGCAGCAGCACCACAAGGGTCATATACAGAGATGTTGCAAAATTGGCAGCCGATGGACGATGTGCCACGTGAGTGTATTCCTTCGCTTTTGATTTGACTTTCTTTTGTAAGTATTTCATTTGAAGGACTTTCTCCTCAATTCACAACAGTGTTCTTTTATAGCGCTGCGGAGTTGTCAGACTTTCCGAATTGCCCCCCAGCAATCATCAGAACCAGGTTGGTCCTACAGTGATTTCCACTCAGTTTAAGTTTATCGTTCTTTTTTAATAAGACTGACGATGACATTGTGCAGTTTTGTAGTGTGTATTATATTGTAAATGTCTTTAACTTAGCCCTGCTGAGGGAGGTTTTAACAAAATTAGAGATGGTGCTGGACCAGCAATCCACCATCCTCAGATTGTTGCAGCTGCGGGAAGACCAGGGACAGCTTTTGGACATTGAGGAAGGTTTGCTGCCCCTGCAAGACCTTCCACAACTGCTCAGCCTTGAGCAAAGGAATCAGCAAAGCCCAGATTACATTTTACAAACTCGGTCCTGGAGCGCCGATATCCCTGCAGAGTTTAGCTCCAACCATAGTATATATCACATGCCTATAGCCTTACAGTAATCCTGAAGACACTTTTAAGTGTGTTCAGATGTGTTTGATCAGGGTTGGAGCTAAACCCTCACTTAAGGACACTGGCCCTCCAGGACCCAGGCTGTAAGGGTGGTTTCTCTACAGTGGTTCAGTCTGTATGATAGCCAAAGGACTAAGAAGCGTTATCAGCACAATAGTATAAAACTGCGCATTTTATTACCACGCACTGCCACTTATACCAACATTGAAAATAAGTGCAGTTAGAATAGCTAAATATGTGGGAGAGCATTAAGGGACTAAATTGTATTGCAACTTCACTATTAACCTTGAATCACTAGTTAGAGATGGAGAAAAAGAGGAAGAGAAAGCAGAGCCCCAAGAAGAGCTACAGCAAAGAAAAGAGGCAGCAAAGGAAAGTGACAGAGCAACAGTTACAATCTTCTTTTATCTCTTCTTTGGCCATATGTATGTATCCCAAATGTGAGACATTCAAACTGTCTAATCAGCAGATTACAGCTCCACCCACCGTGCAAAAGGTGACAATCAGAAGACCATCGATGTGTACACATGTTGACACAAGACTTGATCACTGTCAGCACCTCTGTGCCTTCAGGAATGGCACTTGTAGTAATGGAAAGGGGGTGGAAACAGCAAAACAAACATCTTTGTCCAATTTCAAATATCTTTAAATTTCCAGACCGTTTTTATAACAACCTTTCTTTAATTATATATTTTTTGTACTTTAATTAATTGTTGAAATATACATATTTAAACAGTGGATATACAAAAATGTTTTATTGAGATTTTTTTTCTCTTTTTAATTCTGTTTTAGATAAACTGGTTGTGGCTTATTGGTGGGGCAGACGTGCACGACTGCACCTGGGCAATATTAAAGAGGTTGATTGCCAACTCTCTGGCGAAGAACCTTAATTGGAGAGGAGTCAATGGAAAGACTTCAGTGGCCACTCTTCAACTCGTGATTAGTAAGGAGACAGTATCCCCCGATTTTACAAGTCTTAGGCCTAGTCCCGGACTAAAATGTAATTCTGAGCTGATCTTTAAATATATCAGTGCCTTTGTTTTGTCTCAAGCTTCATAACAATTATTTTTTTATTAAGTCACATTTATAAAAAAATTACTTAGATGTCCTAATTGAACTATGTACTAATCCTGGCTTAGTCTAAGCCCTGTCTGTGAAACCAGGCCTATATATGTTTACATACAAAGTTAGCTATTTCTGTAGTGGGTACGAGTAAATACAGTTCTTTACAATCTGTAATAAACATTATCATTATTTAGGTCGCTTAATCAAATCATGTTACACAGTAGGCACAACAACAGCATGGCTAAACTAAGGATCATTTTTAATTACTTTGAGACAATATGCTTTTTCTTTTTAATTTATATGAATTATTTCCTCTCTCATGTGCAAAAACCATCAAATGTAAATTACAGTTTACTTGCTAACACATTTGCAGTTCTTATAATTTTTTTATAGAATAAATTGTATTTAATCAATCTGAATAATTTAACAATTATTTACAATAATTTAAAATAATATATTATTAATAAGCAGTAAACTTAATTACTGTCATAAATATTAGTTTTGTATTTTTACTGTAATAATAAAAATTATAATTATCCATCCATCCATCCATCTTTTACCACTTATCTGGGGCCGGGTCGCGGGGGCAGCAGTCTAAGCAGAGACGTCCAGACTTCCCTCTCCCCAGACACTTTCTCCAGCTCTTCCGGGGGGATACCGAGGCGTTCCCAGGCCAGCCGAGAGACAGTCCCTCCAGCGTGTCCTAGGTCTTCCCTGGGGTCTCCTCCCGGTGGAACCTTATCTCTCCTCACCTTATCTCTAAGGGAGCACCCCGCCACCCTGTGGGGAAAGCTCATTTCGGCTGCTTGTATCCGGGATCTTGTTCTTTCAGTCATGACCCAAAGCTCATGATTAAACTACCGTAATATTATATTAATTATGAATTATAATGTAAAATATTTATTATTTTTAAAATTAAACATAAGTAAAGAATTTTTATTACTGCCATAAATATTAGCTTTACTGTTGTAATAATAATAATAATAATAATAATATTAATACAAATATTAAGATTATATTTCATATCAATAGTAGATGATTTAATCAATCTGAATATTATATGAATAATAATTAATAAGGTAAAATAATATATAAAATTAATTCAAGTAATATAAATATTAATTAATTTTAAAATAAATAATTGCCATTACTACCATGAATATTAGTTTTGTCATTTAACTTTATTAATATTATTATTATAATACTGATCAAAATATCAAAATTATGCTTAATATTAATAAGAAATTATTTGATCAATCTTAATATTATATTAATATTGTAAAATATATAATATAAATTAAGTAAATTTAGAATGCAACAAAATTTGTTGAGCTTGCATTTACCGTTTCCCACATTTGTATGCATGTTAATGGAAGTCAATAGAATGAAAAGTGCATTACTCATAGAGCAATGAGAAGCATAACACAAATTTTTTATTTTATAAAATGTATTCAATTTTTTTGTCATTTTAAATTTGGAATATATTTCTGAATGGTATACTTGTAGAAATAGCAAATTAATGTTTTATTCAGTTTTATATTATGGTCTTTGAATTTGGTCTTCTGGTCTGTATTTACGTATTTACCTATGTTTGGAAGTGATTACATCTGAGTGAAAGAGGAAAAAAATCCGATCTAGTCATATAAAAGATCTATGTATAAAAGAGCAATGATAACCGGAGTATTGAGAAATTGTTCCTAGGGATTTTAAATTTCATAGAGACTTTACATTTATTTTATTTTTATGTATTATATATTGTATTATTTCTTTATTTCAAAAGCTGCAGTTTGGAGAAACCCCATCACTGCTAATGCCGCTGAAATGGAGGTTGAAGGGACCATAAGGAGGTGGCTCCAGCTGGCAGCTGATCGAGAGGGCGGGCGCAAGAGACGGCTTTTGGAGAAGGCTGTCTAAAGTGCGCTTATGTCTCTGTCTGTGTTGAGGGGTGGGTGGGCATGAAAGGGTTTCTGCATTTGTTTTGCATTTGTTAGTGAATATGTTCTAAAATATGTTAATGTATTTGTTTGTTATTTTAATAAAATTCATTAAAAAATATAAATGGTTGTATTGGTGTTTTCCTGATAGATTTAAGTATGTTTGGCAATTTCTGGGCCACATCTGGCCCAGGGAACAAGCCGACTCTCAGCCAGAAGTGTCTTAATGTATTTGGGCCAGACCTGGGCCAAATAAGGCTTTTTACAGGGTGTGGGTCGCTTCTGGGCCAGAGGAAACTGTTTATGTATGTTTTCAGTGAATGGGCCAGTTTTGGGTCGGGGACCCAGCCAGAACTGGCCCAGAACCAGAGCAAGGATACGGCCCAGAGGTGGGCCAGACAAATTTTGCTATCTGGGACAGTATTAAGAACTGGGGTATGTAAACCTTTGACTAGGGTCATTTGGGTATTTTCTATTGTCATTATGATCTAAAAAGAGTCAACACAGTTGTTTAACAATTAATCAATAAATAAAAAAAAAAAATTGTGAGCACAGCTGTATAATCCTACTCCTGGTCTCTCTCCATAAAGATGAAATCAGCAGCAGGGAGCGCTGTGCTGAAAGCCAGTGCTAAAGCATAGGCTGTTGTGGGAAATGTGTGGGAATAAAGGACACAGTTTACCCACTCCCATGTAACACTAAAGTAAAAAATCTGAATATTACCAAAAAAATGTAAAAAACATGGCATTACATTTTTGTTTAATGGTAATGTTTTATGTTAAGAACATGACATCCCTTTGTGTTAATTTGTGTGACTAAAAGTGCATAGTTCTATGACTGCAGATAGATAATGACCATGTTGCAAAATAAATAATAACAACATTAATCAAATAAATAGCTACATAAAGAATGGTTTATTACATAAAAATCTTTATTTATTAAGTAAAGTTCTCCAAAGTTTGTTAAAAGATGATCCTTCAGAGTTTATTAAAGTTTGATGTTTAACATTCATCATTTGGA